>WNWK01001366.1:40000-127500 GCA_009830355.1 Cherax destructor
GCAGACGGAGTACAGTCTAGGGGGCCAGAGACTACAAACCTCAATCAAGGAAAAAGATCTTGGGGTGAGTATAACACCAGGAACATCTCCTGAGGCACACATCAACCAAATAACTGCTGCAGCATATGGGCGCCTAGCAAACCTAAGAACAGCATTCCGACATCTTAATAAAGAATCGTTCAGGACCCTGTACACTGTGTACGTTAGGCCCATACTAGAGTATGCAGCACCAGTTTGGAACCCACATCTAGCCAAGCACGTAAAGAAGCTAGAGAAAGTGCAAAGGTTTGCAACAAGACTAGTCCCGGAGCTAAGGGGTATGGCCTACGAGGAGAGGTTAAGGGAAATCGACCTGACGACACTGGAGGACAGGAGAGATAGGGGGGACATGATAACGACATATAAGATACTGAGAGGAATTGACAAGGTGGACAAAGACAGAATGTTCCAGAGATGGGACACAGCAACAAGGGGACACAGTTGGAAGTTGAAGACTCAGATGAATCACAGGGATGTTAGGAAGTATTTCTTCAGTCACAGAGTGGTCGGGAAGTGGAATAGTTTGGGAAGCGATGTAGTGGAGGCAGGTTCCATACATAGCTTTAAGAAGAGGTATGATAAAGCTCATGGCGCAGGGAGAGTGACCCAGTAGCGGCCAGTGAAGAGGCGGGGCCAGGAGCTGTGAATCGACTCATGCAACCACAACTAGGTGAGTACACACTCACACACACACACACACACACACACACACAGGAGCTGAGACTCGACCCCTGCAACCACAATTAGGTGAGTACACACACACACACACACACACACACACACACACACACACACACACACACACAACACACACACACACACACACACACACACACACACACACACACACACACACACAACACACACACACACACACACACACACACACACACACACACACACACACACACACACACACACACACACACAACACACACACACACACACACACACACACACACACACACACACACACACAACACAACACACACACACACACACACACACACACACACACACACACACACACACACTTACACCCCACACACACACACATTACACCACACACACACAACACAATACAACAACACCTGCATTACTAATTTGCATGCACAGTTAATACTCTTTAATTCCCATTGTCACTACTGAACCTATTTGCCAAATATAGTATTATAAAATTGAATATTAAAGCCGTTTACACCGTTTTTGGTCTTGTTTATGTACTGAAAAGCGTTAATATAACGCTAATAATTGTATAAACACCAGAGGAGAAATATTTATTGGTAGGCAGCACAACATAGCTAAGCTTGCAAATTGTATGGGAGGCTGTGTTGATATCCTAGCTCTTCCCGGGGGAGGCTGTGTTGATATCTCAGCTCTTACCTGGGGAGGCTGTGTTGATATCCCAGCTCTTCCCTGGGGAGGCTGTGTTGATATCCCAGCTCTTCCCGGGGGAGGCTGTGTTGATATCCCAGCTCTTCCCGGGGGAGGCTGTGTTGATATCCCAGCTCTTCCCGGGGGAGGCTGTGTTGATATCCCAGCTCTTCCCGGGAGGCTGTGTTGATATCCGTCTCTTCCCTGAGGAGGCTGTGTTGATATCTCAGCTTTTCCCTGGAGAGGCTGTGTTGATATCCCAGCTCTTCCCTGGGGAGGCTGTGTTGATATCCCAGCTCTTCCCTGGGGAGGCTGTGTTGATATCCCAGCTCTTCCCTGGGGAAGCTGTGCTGATATCCCAGCTCTTCCCTGGGGAGGCTGTGTTGATATCCCAGCTCTTCCCTGGGGAGGCTGTGTTGATATCCCAGCTCTTCCCGGGGGAGGCTGTGTTGATATCCCAGCTTTCCCTGGGGAAGCTGTGCTGATATCCCAGCTCTTCCCTGGGGAGGCTGTGTTGATATCCCAGCTCTTCCCTGGGGAGGCTGTGTGATATCCCAGCTCTTCCCGGGGAGGCTGTGTTGATATCCCAGCTTTCCTGGGAAGCTGTGCTGATATCCAGCTCTTCCCGTGGGAGGCTGTGTTGATATCCCAGCTCTTCCCGGGGAGGCTGTGGTGATATCCCAGCTTTTCCCGTGGGAGGCTGTGCTGATATCCCAGCTCTTCCCGGGGAGGCTGTGCTGATATCCCAGCTCTTCCTGGAGGCTTGCATATCCCAGCTCTTCCCGGGAGGCTGTGCTGATATCCCGTCTCTTCCCGGGGAGGCTGTGTTGATATCCCAGCTTTTCCCTGGAGTGTGCTGTATCCCAGCTCTTCGGAGCTGTGTTGATATCCAGCTCTTCCGGGAGGCTGTGGTGATACCCGCTTTTCTGGAGCTGTGCTGTATCAGCTCTTGGTTGCTGTTAGCTCTTCTCCTATTAGTTGCCACATTGCTGATGTGCTGTTGCTGCTGTTTGTTTGTTCTCTGTACTGTTGCTGTTTATTGCTGTTGCTGCTTTTGTTGCTGCTGTTGCTATTGCTGTTGCTGCTGCTGTTGCCATTGCTGCTGCTGTTGCTGCTGCTGTCATTGTTATTCTGTTGCTGCTGCTGTCATTATTATGCTGTTGCTGCTGCTGGTTCTGTTGCTGCTACTGCTTGTAGTGGTGCTGCTGTTGCTATTGCTCTTCCTTGTTGCTGCTGCTGCTGTTGATGCTGTTGATGCTACTGATGCTGCTGATGACGATGACAGTGATGATAATAATGATGAGGATGATAATGATAATAATTATAATGATACTCACCTCTTCAACTGTCTACTAACTCGTGCCACCTTCTTTGCTTTCTCTCGTGCACACTTCTTTGCTTTCTCTGCACCACCTTCTTTGGCTTTCTCTACCACCTTTCTTTGGCTTTCTCTCGTGCACCACCTTTCTTTGGCTTTCTCTCGTGCACCACCTTTCTTTGGCTTTCTCTCGTGCACCACCTTTCTTTGGCTTTCTCTCGTGCACCACCTTTCTTTGGCTTTCTCTCGTGCACCACCTTTCTTTGGCTTTCTCTCGTGCACCACCTTTCTTTGGCTTTCTCTCGTGCACCACCTTTCTTTGGCTTTCTATCGTGCACCACCTTTCTTTGGCTTTCTCTCGTGCACCACATTTCTTTGGCTTTCTGCTCTTTGGCTTTCCACCTTTCTTTGGCTTTCTCTCGTGCACCACCTTTCTTTGGCTTTCTCTCGTGCACCACCTTTCTTTGGCTTTCTCTCGTGCACCACCTTTCTTTGGCTTTCTCTCGAGCACCACCTTTCTTTGGCTTTCTCTCGTGCACCACCTTTCTTTGGCTTTCTTCGTGCACCACCTTTCTTTGGCTTTCTCTCGTGCACCACCTTTCTTTGGCTTTCTCTCGTGCACCACCTTTCTTTGGCTTTCTCTCGTGCACCACCTTTCTTTGGCTTTCTCTCGTGCACCACCTTTCTTTGGCTTTCTCTCGTGCACCACCTTTCTTTGGCTTTCTCTCGTGCACCACCTTTCTTTGGCTTCTCTCGTGCACCACCTTTCTTTGGCTTTCTCTCGTGCACCACCTTTCTTTGGCTTTCTATCGTGCACCACCTTTCTTTGGCTTTCTCTCGTGCACCACCTTTCTTTGGCGTTCTCTCGTGCACCACCTTTCTTTGGCTTTCTCTCGTGCACCACCTTTCTTTGGCTTTCTCTCGTGCACCACATTTCTTTGGCTTTCTTCGTGCACCACCTTTCTTTGGCTTTCTCTCGTGCACCACCTTTCTTTGGCTTCTCTCGTGCACCACCTTTCTTTGGCTTTCTCGTGCACCACATTTCTTTGGCTTTCTCTCGTGCACCACCTTTCTTTGGCTTTCTCTCGTGCACCACCTTTCTTTGGCTTTCTCTCGTGCACCACCTTTCTTTGGCTTTCTCTCGTGCACCACCTTTCTTTGGCTTTCTATCGTGCACCACCTTTCTTTGGCTTTCTATCGTGCACCACCTTTCTTTGGCTTTCTCTCGTGCACCACCTTTCTTTGGCTTTCTCTCGTGCACCACCTTTCTTTGGCTTTCTTTCGTGCACCACCTTTCTTTGGCTTTCTCTCGTGCACCACCTTTCTTTGGCTTTCTCCTTATTCTCTCACACAGTTGTGATGCGATGATGGGGTCATAACTGAGCGAAACGTAGACCAACGTAGTTACCTACATCAGCTCATTTAAAAGCCTTTTATTATTATGAGACATACAAGTAGGGAACAGGATGAAGTTGGAGCCATCTGTGGGCCAGCAACTGACTTTATCTCGTTGACATCATAATGCTGTACTAATGTGTTGCAGACTCGAGTCATCCTGGGGATAAATGGTCTCAGATGACGTGATGTTCTGGAGAAATGTACAGCCAGAGTGAAGTGGCTGCTTGCTGCCCGTCTTGTGGTGTAGAAGCTCACTTCTCGCTGTCCTTGGCTCCACTCCGTGGACAGCGAGAAGTGAGCTTGTACACCACAAGACGGGCAGCAAGCAGCAACTTCACTCTGGCTGTAACCTTCCTCAGAACATCCCTTCATCTGAGATCATTTATTCCCAGGATGACTCGAGTCTGGAACATATTCGTACAACATAATGATATCAACGAAATAAAGTCAGTTGCTGGCCCACAGATGGCTCCAACTTCATCCTGTTCCCTACTTGTATGTCTCATAATAATAAAAGACTTTTAAATGAGCTGATGTAGTAGCAGATCTTAGCTTGTAAATGAAGTTAAGAACCTTAAACCCTGTGTAAACAAAAATATCTCCTCTCCTAAGTGAGGGTTAACTTACGCAGTACTTTCCCAGAAGCGCCGAGTGGTGGCGCCACGGAGCTTCCCGAGTGACGCTGTACATTCCAGAATAACAAGAAAAACAAAACTGTTTGTGTAACAGTTGGTGTGTTTGAAACACTGGAGGCTCGAACCTCCGACCTGTGACAAGGGAGTATAGACTGTCTCGATCCAGTCAAATGTATATTAGTGTATATCGAAGTATAAGGCAGACGGGAAATTTATAAGAACTTAATATTACTAGGGATATTCTAAAGGAGGGATACCAATGGGAAATATTCACTGAGCGCAGGTTTTTAGGTATCCCTCAAAGGGATACTTTTAAGAACCTGCCTTAAAAAAAAAAATTCTTCCAACTTTCTGATATTTCGCTCATAACTCGAGAACGCTTCACCCAATCGAATTCAGACTTTTAACACTTATGTATGGTAAGGACTAGATACCCGGAACAAAGGGCATCTTCACTAGGCCTGTGACCTAAGTTGCTGAAGCCATTCCCAGCATCCTGGAATGGCTGAGATATCTTCCAAAATCCTCAGTGGCGGACCTTCAAACACTCAAAAAAAAGGTACAGTTGACGACCATTTATTGTGTAAAACAGTGTGAAACATTTAGTCTCGTTAAACCACGTTAAGTAATCTTCAGTTTGCCTCTTCTGAACGACTTCAGTATTTAATGGGTGGTGTGTCTTAGTGCCAGGATACTGTATGTTAAGTTTTGTTTGCCTGAAGGTAAATTTGTTGATGTAATCAAATAGTAAACAATTACTTGGAATCGTTGTAATCGGCGCCATTAACTGGAGAATGACTCTGCCGATCGCCTTCAAATTTTTACTAGTGGTGTGGTTCCCTGAACACGAGGTTTATGCGGCTCTTGTTTGGCATACGTCCCAATTTGCCCAGTCTTATTGAATAAATAATGGTGTTCATTTTCTGTTCAATTACTAACGAATGCTTCTTATTATTGGCTTCAAAATATTATTGACAATGTGTTCTATAATAATGATGATAACTCGTAAATTTAGTCCAAATATGTGGCAATTTGAAATTTTACTGAAATAGTTTAAAACACTTGGAATCATATAAATTACTGGAGAATGCCTTTTCTTATCGGCTTCAAACTTTTAACTATTGGTAGGCTTTATTAAAACACAGCTTGTCAGTCACTTTAAACTGTGTAAATTTCAATTTATTTATTTTATTAAGTAAACTGTTTCCCATGTAATAACTAGGGAATGCCTCTTCCGATCAGCTTCAAACCCTAAACGCTGGTGAAGCTTAATATGAAGTATTTTTCCATTATTGTTGGGTTGTATGAGTGTGAAATTGAATTTTTAAACCATTTAAAATAATTTTTCCTTACAGGATTGTTGATAATTTTAAAAAGAATGAAACTAAGAAAAGTTAGCTGGAAAAAAAAATCGAAGTTCGATCGGCTTTAAATTTTCAAGGTTTGTGAACTATATCTTAGACAAGATTCATGGGAGTATTTGTGTGCGTGGATACACTATGTACAATACTACACAGGTCGTTCCCGAATGTTTGTTTGCTTGGCGGAGGTGGGAGACGCTCCTCAGGTCGTTCCCGAATGTTTGTTTGCTTGTGGGTGGTGAGAGACGCTCCTCAGGTCGTTCCCGAATGTTTGTTTGCTTGGCGGAGGTAGAGACGCTCCTCAGGTCGTTCCCGAATGTTTGTTTGCTCGTGGGAGGTGGAAGACATTCCTCAGGTCGTTCCCGAATGTTTGTTTGCTTGTGTTAGGTGGGAGACGCTCCTGGCATCGTCATCAAACCTTCAACAGTGGTATAACTTACTTAGAAGAAGTTTGGTATATTTAATGGAGTTTGCAGATGCCATTTTTTGCCTCATTTTTTTTTAATCTTGAAATAGTATAGCATTATTTTTACCTTATTTCATTTTGCCTTGATGCTGGTGAGGGGCTCTTGATCCAAATATGTAAAATTATCTTCCTCTTGATATAATCGAATTTGAATGGCTCCCATTCCACAGGCGCTATATTGACCTCTTCTGGATCAGCCCTCTCCTCGGATTAAAACACAACAATTGTGTACAGCATCAGTCTTCAATGACTGAGGCATCGTATGAAATGGATGGAATATTTCATGGATTTAGGCTGTGATGTAAATGGAAAATGCATCTCCCGGTCGGCTTTCAACTTTCAGTGCTGATGTGTTGTCCTCAAATGAAAGTATCTCTTGATGTTAGGCAGTGTAAGTTATGTGACAGTTTTAATAATCAAATTAGTTTCTATGAAATAAATGGATAATAATTCCTCTTATCAGAAATAAGTCAAAGTGTTTGACTTTATTTAGCTATTCCAGTTTAAATTAATGTTCTGTTATGTGTCTATAACATCTGTGTCCTCAAGACCATTGCTAAACACTTGTATGTTATGTGCGCTACGCTTACATGAAACTTACTTCCTTAGGATATTGGTCTGTTTGGTCTCTTCTTTAGGTTTGAATTACATTTGCACTGTGCAACATCCTAATTTACCGTTTTTAGGTAAGAAATTTGAATATTAGTTTCCATACGATGACTTGTGAATATCTCTGCTGATTCCCTTCAGATCTTCAACGCTAATATTCAACCTGATCAGCGACTTTTGCCGCACTCTGTACTATTCCAGTCGCGTTCATTGAGGCTCAGATGGCTGGGGTTATGCAATACGGGGTATATCTTTATCGGATCGTGTAGCGACACAAACGAATTTAGTTTTAAGTAATTCCCAGTAGTCTTTATTTGTCATCCTAATGGTAAGGTGTCCTAAATTGCTCATTCAGAATAAAAAAATCGTTTAAGGTTAGTCATTCTAGAGTATTGTAAAATAATAATAATAATATTCCTAGGTCGTTCATGTTACTTGGTCTGGTCTAAAGGAGTCATGTCATACTCAAGAGTCATCCAGGTCTCTTCAACTCATTCCAAAAAAATTCAACTTTCTTTAGGTTCTTTTAACTCATTCTTAAACATTTCAACTCACTGTGGCTGCTTTGAAAGGTAATGGCAGGTAGTTCCAGGTATTTGCAGGGAATTTCTCAGACTTCCAAGACATTCAAGGCAGGTCCAGGTCGTTCAACACAGGTCCAGGCTGTTCAACACAGGTCCAGGTCGTTCAGGGCGGTAACTCTTCCCTTCAGGCTGCACCAGGTCATTTCTGGCAGTGTCCAAAGTTCCTGATGGTTCACGGTAACTTCCAGGTCATTCCAGGATATTACAGGTAGTTCCAGGGAGTCACAAGTCGTTCTATGCAGTTTCCAGGTCATCATACTTTTCAGGTAACTTCAGTCAGTTTCCAAGTCATTCCAGTTTTCAGGTAAATTCACGCAGTTTCCAGGTTGTTCCATACAGTTCCAGGTATATTCAAGCAGTTACAAGCAGTTGCAGGCCGCTTCCGAGTGATTCCAGGCAGTTGCCAGGTCGCGCCAACCAATGACAAGTAATCCCAGGCCGTTTTCAGGTCATTTCAGGCAGTTTCAGGTCGTCCAAGCACTCATACAAAAACAGCTCCCAGACCGTTTGTAGGTCTTTCCAAGCAGCTATATAGGTCTTTCAGGTCAGTTCCAGGTCTTTCCAGGTAAAGTTGAAAGGGCAGAGAATTGGTGGGTGTGTGCTGGAAGGAGCTTTGAGAGGATTACAGGAAGGTCTCAAATAAACTGTGGATAGAGAGGCGGCTCGGCAGACGAATTACTCCCTGGTAATTGAGAAACCAACTAAGTGGGGGGATGGAGAACTAGGGTGTGGGGGGATTAGGGGGTAGGGGAAAGGGGGGATTAGTGGGGAAAGGAGGAATTGGGAGAATTAAGGGGAAAGGGGGAGCTTGGAGAAGAGGAGGATGGGATGGAAAGGGATGGAAATGAGGGGATAATGGAAATGTAAAGAATTTGAGGGATGAATGAGAGAGGAAGGAGGAGAAAGAAAGAAAGGAAATGGGGATCAGACGAAAAGGGGGGAGAAATAAGGAACAAAAGGGAGGAATGAGAGATATAGTGGAAGGCAATGAAAAGGCAACGCGAATAAGACACTAATTTAATGGTACCGAAAATGGGAGGAAGAAAAAGAAGAAGAAGACGAAGGAAGAAGGAAATTACGAAACAAATAAATGAAAAAGGGAAAGAAGGTATAATTCATGAAAAGAGGAATGTAATAAAAGGAATAACTAGTAAAGAAGTTGCATGGAAAAGAAGAGAAAGACGAAAGGAAGAGTGATGGAGATGAAGAGAATTATGAGACAAGGTAAGAGAAAGGATAGGAGACGAGAATTTTGAAAATGGGTGAGGGGGAGGAGAAGAGAAGTAGAGATAAAGAGGAGGAAGAAAGGAAGATAGGGGAACGAGTAACTGATAGGCATAAGGGAGAACAGACAAGAAAGACAGACTGATAAAGAAAGGAAATGGCACTCTCGAGAGAGGGGAAGAGATGTAGACAGGCTGAAGGAAGAGAGAGAATAGAGGGGAGGCAGTGATGGAGGGGAATGAGAAGATGGAGGGAAGAGTATAGAAGAGAGGGAGAGGATAGAGGAAATAGAAAGGATAGAAGAGAGGGAGGGAGAAGATAGAAGGGAATCAAAAGATAGAGGGGAGAGGATAGAGGAGAGGGAGAGGATAGAGGGGAGGGAGAGGATAGAGGGGAGGGAGAAAATGGAGGGGTGGGAGAGGACACAGAGAGAGACAGACAGACAAGGACAGAGACAGAGCTAGGTAGCTTGATGGTAATACCGGAGCAGTAGTAAGTATGAATGGGAGAGTGTTGGTACCCGGGGAAGAAGTTGATATCCTTGGAGTGAAATCTCACTCCAAAGTGACCATGAAGAACCATGTTGTAAATCTTGCAAACAAGGCAGCCAGGAAGCTTACAGCACTTCGACGTACCTCGTATCTGCTCGACAGTAGAAGTTGCAAGATTCTGTACGAGGCACAGATACGTTCACACCTTGAGTATGCTTCATTTTCTTGGACTGCCTGCTCCCCATCTCATCTACTACTTCTTGACACACTAGAGAACACAGCAAGACGTCTCATCTCTCGCCTGGACCCATCCTGGATAGATCTGTCATTTCAGTTGAGTCTTCAACGCCGGTTGGATGTGGGTGGCCTTACTGTTATGTACAAGGCCAATACTGTCAAAGTACCACACTTGGCTCCCCTCCGAGGACAGCGAGAAGTGAGCTTCTACACACCAAGACGGGCATCCAGCAGAAACTACACTCTGTAACCTTCTCCAGAACATCACTTCATCTGAGATCATTTATCCCCAGGATGACTCGAGTCTGGAACATGTTCGTACACGTAATTAGGATTAGGGGTAGGGGAAAGGGGGGATTAGTGGGGAAAGGAGGAATTGGGAGAATTAAGGGGAAAGAGGGAGCTTGGAGAAGAGGAGGATGGGGTGGAAAGGGATGGAGATGAGGGGGTAATGGAAATGTAAAGAATTTGATCAAATAAAAGTGCTGGCCCACAGATGGCTCCAGCTTCATCCTGTTCCCTACTTGTATGTCTCATAACAATAAAAAGGCTTTAAAATGAGCTGATGTAGGTAACAGTTCTTAGCTTGTAAATGAAGTTAATTAAGAATCCTTACCCTAACCTAGTTAAACCCTATGTAAAGAGAGAGAGAGAGAGAGAGAGAGAGAGAGAAGAGAGAGAGAGAGAGAGAGAGAGAGAAGAGAGAGAGAGAGAGAGAGATGAGAGAAGAGAGAAGAGAGAGAGAGAGGAGAGAGAGAGAGAGAGAGAGAGGTAGAGAGAGAGTGAGAGAGAAAGGAGAGAATGGAGAGTTATGAGAAAGAGAGAGAGGAATAGAGGGGAGAGAGATAGAGAGGATATAGAGAAGAGAGAAAGAGAGAGTAAGAGGTGAGAGAGGGAGAATGTGAGAGGGAAAGGAAGGGAAACTGGTGGGTAGAGAGAGAGATGAAAGGGGAAGGAGAGGGAGAGGGGAGAAGCGACGGAAAAGGGAAGAGAGAAGAGGAGGGACTCAAAGGAGAGGTGAGAGGGGAGAGAAGGGAGACTTGTGAGAGGGGAGAGGAAGGAAACTTGTGAGAAGGGAGGAGTGAGAGGGAATAGGAGGGAGACTTGTGAGATAGGAGGGATTATAGGGAAGAGGAGGGAAACTTGTGAGCGTAAAGAGGTGAGAGGGCAGAAGTGAGAGGGGAGAGGAGGGAGAACGGTGAGAGAGGAGGAATGATAGGGGAGAGAAGGAGAAGGTGAGAGGGAAGAAGTATGAGAGAGAAGGGAGGGGAAAGTCATGGTGGAGAGGAGGGAGAGGAGAGAAAGGGATGAGAGGGAAAAGGGTGAGAGGGGATGAGTGAAAAGGGAGAGGGGTGAGAGGGAAGATCATGGGTTATGGAGTGGGTGAGAGGGAAGGTCATTGGTTATGGAGTGGGTGAGAGGGAAGGTTATGGAATTGGTGAGAAGGGTGAGAGGGAAGATCATGGGCTATAGAGTTGATGAGAGGGGTGAGAGGGAAGATCATGGGTTATGGAGTTGGTGAGAGGGAAGGTCATGGGTTATGGAGTTGGTGAGAGGGGTGAGAGGGAAGGTCATGGGTTATAGAGTTGGTGAGAGGGTGAAGGAAGGTCATGGGTTATGGAGTTGGTGAGAGGGAAGATCATGAGGAGGGGTAATGAGAGGGGTGAGAGGGAAGGTCATGGGTTATGGAGTTGGTGAGAGGGGTGAGAGGGAAGGTCATGGGCTATGGAGTGGGTGAGAGGGAAGGTCATGGGTTATGGAGTTGGTGAGAGGGAAGGTCATGGGTTATGGAGTGGGTGAGAGGGAAGGTCACGGGTTAATGGAAGTTGGGTGGAGTTGGAGAGGGAAGGTCATGGGTTATGGAGTGGGTGAGAGGGAAGGTCACGGGTTATGGAGTGGGTGAGAGGGTTGAGAGGGAAGGTCATGGGTTATGGAGTGGGGTCAAGAGAACATGAAGACTCAAAGGTAAGTGTTTAATTAACTTAAATTTCAATGGTTCTTTTGTTTATCTTTGTCACTTGTTGTTTGTTTGTTTGTTGTTGTTTTTGTTTATCTTTGTCACCTGTTTTTTTTTATCTTTGTCACCTGTTGTTTTTCGTTGTTTATCTTTGTCACCTGTTGTTTGTTGTTGTTTATCTTTGTCACCTGTTGTTTGTTGTTGTCTATCTTTGTCACCTGTTGTTTGTTGTTGTTGTTTATCTTTGTCACCCATTGTTTGTGGTTATTTATCTTTGTCACCTGTTGTTTACCTTTGTCACCTGTTGTTTGTTATTGTTGTTGTTGTTTATCTTTGTCATCCGTTGTTTGTTTGTTTGTTGTTGTAGTTGTTGTTTATCTTTGTCATCTGTTGTTTGTTTGTTGTTGTAGTTGTTTATCTTTGTCATCTGTTGTTTGTTTGTTTGTTGTTAGCACTTCTGTTGTTATTGTTTTTGTTTTTTGTTGTTATTGTTATTTTTGTTATTGTTGTTGTTAGTGTTGTTGATGATGTTGTTGTTGTTGTTGTTTTTGTTTGTTGATGTTGTAGTCGTTGCTGTTATTTTTTTTGTGTTGTTTTTTTGTCTTTTATTGTTGTTGTTAGTGTTGTTGTTGTTGATGTGGTTACTGTGGTTATTTTTGCTTTTTCTTGTTGTTTTCATTTCAGATGTTCTTTCCCTCTTTATCGTCCTTCCCTCGTCCCTTTCACTCACGTCCCTCCCATCTCTCCCCGCCGTCCAACCCCTTCCGTCCCTCCCCTGCCGTCCCTCCCCTGCCGTCCCTAACCTGGCGTCCCTCCCCTGCCGTCCGTCCCCTGCCAGGTGACAGGAGACAACAACACAGCTGGAAACTAGATCAAAGGCTACAGCAAACTCGCTCTGCCACGCACTTCTGTTTCACAGATTTTTAAGATTACACGAAAAACATCTTATGTGTCCCACTTGTGGCGAGTGGAGGGGAGGGGAGGGAAGGGGAAGGAGGTGTGGGTGGGGAAGGGAAGGGAAACGAATGGTGAGTACAAGGGAGAAAAGGAAGGCTTGTCCACTAGTACTGAGTGACCTGAGTACATTTCCTAACAGCTGTGACCTCTGTTCACCTAGCAGTACTTAGGTGCCGGGGTGTTAACCAACTGTTGTGGGTGCCATCCTGGGGTGGGGGTAAATACACCTTAGGTTGGGTTGGGGTTTGAAATGAGCTGAGGTAAGATCAAAGCTCTTAGCTTGTAAATGAGCTGAGGTAAGATCAAAGCTCTTAGCTTGTAAATGAGCTGAGGTAAGATCAAAGCTCTTAGCTTGTAAATGAGCTGAGGTAAGATCAAAGCTCTTAGCTTGTAAATGAGCTGAGGTAAGATCAAAGCTCTTAGCTTGTAAATGAACTGAGGTAAGATCAAAGCTCTTAGCTTGTAAATGAGCTGAGGTAAGATCAAAGCTCTTAGCTTGTAAATGAGCTGAGGTAAGATCAAAGCTCTTAGCTTGTAAATGAGCTGAGGTAAGATCAAAGCTCTTAGCTTGTAAATGAGCTGAGGTAAGATCAAAGCTCTTAGTTTGTAAATGAGCTGAAGTAAGATCAAAGCTCTTAGCTTGTAAATGAACTGAGGTAAGATCAAAGCTCTTAGCTTGTAAATGAGCTGAGGTAAGATCAAAGCTCTTAGCTTGTAAATGAGCTGAGGTAAGATCAAAGCTCTTAGTTTGTAAATGAGCTGAGGTAAGATCAAAGCTCTTAGCTTGTAAATGAGCTGAGGTAAGATCAAAGCTCTTAGCTTGTAAATGAGCTGAGGTAAGACAACAGTACAAACTCTGCACCAGGAATATCTCTGCGACTGTTATAGCTGCAAATAGTTGGTAACTGCACACACACACACACACACCAGGGCCAGGAGCTGTGACTCGACCCTTGCCACCAAATATAAGTGAATACACACACACACACACGCACAGATGCCATCTTTCCAACGGGGTATCAGATCCTGAGGAAAGACAGAGGGAACAGAGGGGGTGGAGGAGTGGCATTGCTCATCAAAAACCGATGGGAGTTTGACGAGCTGGAGAGAGGAGACAGAGGAGAAGCAAGAGACTACATAATAGGAATACTTCAGTCTGGGGGTCCCAAGGTGGTAATTGTAGTGATGTACAACCCACCACAGAACAGCAGGAGGCCAAGGCAGGAGTATGATGAGAGTGATAGAGCGATGGTTGACACACTGGCTGAAGTGGAGAGAAGGGCCCACGCAAGCAGGTCAAAGCTGCTGATTATGGGTGACTTCAACCACAAGGAAATCGACTGGGAAAACCTGGAGCCACATGGGGGCCCAGAAACATGGAGGGCTAATATGATGGAAGTAGTACTGGAAAACCTCATGTACCAACACGTAAAGGACACTACCAGAGATAGAGGAGAGGATGAACCAGCGAGACTGGACCTAATATTCACCTTGGGTAGCGCAGACATTGAGGACATCACATATGAAAGACCCCTCAGGGCCAGTGATCATGTGGTTCTGAGCTTCGATTACATAATAGAGTTTCAAGTGGAGAGGGAAGCAGGAAGGGCAGGACGAATGAAACCAAACTACAAGAGAGGGGACTACACAGGCATGAATAATTTTCTGAACGGGGTCCAGTGGGACAGAGGACAGAAGCTGAGGAGAGGTTTGTACCCAAAGGTAACAAAAATAACAAGAAGACCTTGGTTCACCCAAAGGTGTAGAGAGGCCAAAACCAAGTGCACTAGAGAATGGAAGAAGTACAGAATGCAAATGACCCAGGAGAATAAGGAAAGTAGTCGTTAGAGGCTGGAACGAATATGCACAGGTATGAAGGGAGGCCCAACGGCAATACGAAAATGACATAGCAGCGAAAGTTAAATCTGACCCAAAGCTGTTGTACAGCCACATCAGGAGGAAAACGACAGTCAAGGACCAGGTGATCAGGCTGAGGAAGGAAGGAGGGGAAATCACAAGAAACGACCGTGAAGTATGTGAGGAACTCAACATGAGAATCAAACAAGTGTTCACAGAGGGGACAGAAGAGACCCCAGAAAGACGGAGAGGTGGGGTACACCTTCAAGTGTTGGATACAATACATACAACCGAGGGAGAAGTGAAGAGGCTGCTAAGTGAGCTAGATACCTCAAAGGCGATGGGGCCGGATAACATCTCTCCATGGGTCCTGAGAGAGGGAGCAGAGCCGCTATGTGTACCACTAGCAACAATCTTCAACACATTTATAGACACAGGGCGACTACCTGAGGTATGAAAGACAGCAAATGTAGTCCCAATTTTTTAAAAATTAGACCGACACGAAGCACTCAACTACAGACCAGTGTCACTGACATGTATAGTATGCAAGTCATGGAGAAGATCATCAGGAGAAAAGTGGTGGGGCACCTAGAAAGGAATGAGCTTATCAAAGACACCCAACATGGTTTCAGGGACGGGAAATTCTGTGTCACAAACCTGCTGGAGTTCTATGACAGGGTGACAGCAGTAATACAGGAGAGAGAGGGGTGGGTACTTGTATTTTCTTGGACTGTAAGAAGGCGTTTGACACAGTTCCACACAAGAGACTAGTGCAAAAGCTGGAGGACCAGGCAGGGATAACTGGGAAGGCACTGCAATGGATCAGGGAATACCTGTCAGGAAGACAGCAGCGAGTCATGATACGTGGCGAGACGTCAAGGTGGGCACCTGTGACGAGCGGGGTTCCACAGGGGACAGTCCTAGGACCGGTGCTGTTTCTGGTATTTGTGAACGACATGACAGAAAGAATAGACTCCGAAGTGTCCCTATTTGCAGATGATGTAAAGTTGATGCGAAAAATTCAATCAGACGGGGACCAGGCAGAACTACAAAGGATCTGGACAGGCTGCAAGCCTGGTCCAGCAACTGGCTCCTGGAGTTCAACAGAACCAAGTGCAAAGTCAAGAAGATTGGGGAAGGGCAAATAAGACCGCAGACTGAATACAGCCTAGGGGGCCAGAGACTACAAACCTCACTCAAGGAAAATAATCTTGGGGTGAGTATAACATCGAGCACATCTCCTGAGGCGCACATCAACCAAATAACTGCTGCAGCATACGGGCGCCTAGGAAACCTAAGAACAGCATTCCGACATCTTAATAAAGAATCGTTCAGGACCCTGTATACTGTTTACGCTAGGCCCATATTGGAGTATGCAGCACCAATTTGGAAACTAGAGAAATTGCAAAGGTTTGCAACTAGACTGGTCCCGGAGCTAAGGGATATGTTCTACGAGGAGAGGTTAAGAGAAATCGACCTGACGACACTGGAGGACAGGAGAGATAGGGGAAATATGATAACGACATACAAGATACTGAGAGGAATCGAAAAAGTGGACAGAGACAGGATGTTCTAGAGATGGGACACAGCAACAAGATGTCACAGTTGAAAGTTGAAGACTCAGATGAATCACAGGGATGTTAGGAAGTATTTCTTCAGTCACATACGTCGGGAAGTGGAATAGTCTGGGAAGTGATGCAGTGGAGGCAGGATCCATACATAGCTTTAAGAAGAGGTATGATAAAGCTCATGAAGCGGGAAGAGTGACCTAGTAGCGGCCAGCGAAGAGGCGGTGCCAGGAGCTGTGACTCGACCCCTGCAACTACAAGTAGGTGAGTACAAGTAGGTGAGTACACACACGCTCTGCTACAAATACTTCTGGAGCTAGTGATCACGTGTTCTGAGCTTTGAATACAGAGTAGAGTTACAAGTGGAAAGGGTAACAGGTGTAGAATGGGAAAAGCCAAACTATAAGAGGGGGACTACACAGGAATGAGGAACTTCCTGCAGAAGGTTCAGTGGGAAAGAGAATTGGTAGGAAAGTCAGTAAACGAAATGATGGACTATGTAACAAAAAAATGCAAGGAGGCAGAGGAAAGGTTTGTTCCCAAGGGCAACAGAAATAATGGGAAGACCAGAACGAGTCCTTGGTTTACCCGAAGGTGTAGGGAGGCAAAAACTAAGTGCACTAGAGAATGGAAAAAGTAAAGAAGGCAAATAACCCAGGAAAATAAAGAGATTAGTCAAAGAGCCAGAAACGAGTATGCACAGCTAAGGAGGGAGGCCCAGCGACAGTACGAAAACAACATAGCATCAAGTCTGATCCGAAACTGCTGTATAGCCACATCAGGAGGAAGACAACAGTCAAAGATCAGGTGATCAGGCTGAGGGAAGAAGGTGGGGAACTCACAAGAACGATCAAAAGGTATGTGAGGAGCTCAACACGAGATTTAAGGAAGTATTTACAGTGGAGACAGAAAGGACTCTGCGAAGACAGTACAGAGGGGGACACCAACAAGGAATATACCAACAAGTGCTGGATGAAATTCACACAACTGAGGAGGAGGTGAAGAAGCTGCTAAGTGACCTTGATACCTCAAAGGCGGTGGGACCAGACAACATTTCTCCGTGGATCCTTAGAGAGGGAGCAGAGATGTTGTGTGTGCCACTAACCACAATCTTCAACACATCCATTGAAATTGGGCAACTACCTGAGGTGTGGAAGACGGCAAATGTAGTCCCCATTTTTAAGAAAGGAGACAGAAACGAGGCACTAAACTATAGACCAGTGTCACTGACGTGTATAGTATGCAAAGTCATGGAGAAGATTATCAGGAGGAGAGTGGTGGAGCACCTGGACGGGAACAAGGTCATAAACGACAACCAGCACGGATTCAGGGAAGGCAAATCCTGTGTCACAAACCTTCTGGAGTTTTATGACAAGGTAACAGAAGTAAGACACGAGGAGAGAGAGGGGTGGGTTGATTGCATTTTCTTGGACTACAAAAAGTCCTTCGAGGATCAGGCACGTATAACAGGAAAGGCATTGCAATGGATCAGAGAATACCTGACTGGGAGGAAACAACGAGTCATGGTACGTGATGAGGTATCATAGTGGGCGCCTGTGACGAGCGGGGTCCCACGTTGGTCAGTCCTAGGACCAGTGCTATTTTTTGGTATATGTGAATGACATGATGGAAGGTATAGATTCAGAAGTGTCCCTGTTCGCAGATGATATGAAGTTAATGAGGAGAATTAAATCAGATGAGGATCAGGCAGGAATACAAAGAGACCTATACAGGCTGCAAGTCTGGTCCAGCAAACTGGCTCCTCGAATTTAACCCCGTCAAATGCAAAGTCATGAAGATCATTGAAGGGCAAAGAAGACCGCAGACAGAGTATAGGCTAGGTGGCCAAAGACTGCAAACCTTACTCAAAGAGAAAGATCTTGGGGTGAGTATAACACCGAGCACGTCTCCGGAAGCACACATCAACCAGATAACTGCTGCAGCATATGGGCGCCTGGCAAACCTGAGAATAGTGTTCCGATACCTCAGTAAGGAATCGTTCAATACTCTGTACACCGTGTACATCAGGCCCATACTAGAGTATGCAGCACCAGTTTGGAATCCAGACCTGGTCAAGAACGTCAAGAAATTAGAGAAAGTACAAAGGTTGGCAACAAGGCTAGTTCCAGAGCTAAGGAAAATGTCCTACGAAGAAAGGTTAAGGGAAATCGGTCTGACGACACTGGAGGACAGGAGGGTTAGGGGAGACATGATAACGACATACAAAATACTGCGAGGAATAGATAAGGTGGACAGAGACAGGATGTTCCAGAGATGTTACTCAGAAACAAGGGGTCACAATTGGAAGCTGAAGACTCAGATGAGTCAAAGGGATGTTAGGAAGTATTTCTTTAGTCAGAGTTGTCAGGAAGTGGAATAGTCTGGCAAGTGATGCAGTGGAGGCAGGAACCATACATAGTTTTAAGACGAGGTATGATAAAGTTCATGGAGCAGGGAAAGGGAGGACCTAGTAGAGATCCGTGAAGAGGCGGGGCCAGGAGCTGAGTCTCAATCCCTGCGACCACAAATAGGTGAGTACATGTACACAAACACACACAGCCCAATTAGTTTATTACATTTGATTCCAAACATTGATAATGACATATTTCAAGTTTCTCTCTCACTGTGTGTGTGTGTGTGTGTGTGTGTGTGTGTGTGTGTGTGTGTGTGAGTGTGTGTGTGTGTGTGTGTGTGTGTGAGTGTGTGTGTGTGTGTGTGTGTGTGTGTGTGTGTGTGTGTGTGTGTGAGTGTGTGTGTGTGTGTGTGTGTGTGTGTGTGTGTGTGTGTGTGTGGTGTGTGTGTGTGTGTGTGTGTGTGTGTGTGTGTGTGTGTGTGTGTGTGTGTAGTGTGTGTGTGTGTGTGTGTGTGGTGTGTGTGTGAAGTGTGTGTGTGTGTGTGTGTGTGTGTGTGTGTGTGTGTGTGTGTGTGTGTGTGTGTGTGTGTGTGTGTGTGTGTGTGTGTGTGTAACGTGGGTCGTTTGATCGAGATTGGACAAAAACACCGGCCATGAATTATTACTTTCATTGTCACAGTTGTCATTATTGTTGTATTCTGCCTCGTTCATTATTATTGTCAATGTTGTTGTATTCTGCCTTGTTCATTATTGTTGTATTCTACCTCGTTCATTGTTTTTGTTATATTCTGCATCATTCATTATTATTGTTGTTGTATTCTGCATCGTCCATTATTGTTGTTGTATTCTGCCTCGTTCATTATTTTTGTAATTTTTTGTATACGACTTCGTTCATTATTGTTGTTGTTGTTGTATTCTCCCTCGTTCATTATTGTTGCTGTTGTATTCTAACTCGTTCATTATTGTTGTATTCTACCTCGTTTATTATTGTTGTCGAATTCTGTCTCGTTTATTATTGTTGTTGTATTTTATCACTTTCATTGTTTTTGTCATTGTTGTATTCTACCTCGTTCGTTGTTGTTATTGTATTCTACCTGGTTCATTATTGTTGCCATTGTTGCTGTATTTTACCTCGTTCGTTGTTGTTGCCATTGTTGTTGTATTCTGGTTCGTTTATTATTGTTGTTGTATTCTCCCCCGCTCTCAGTGTTGTTGTTGTATTCTGCCTCATTCATTAATTTTGGTGTATTCTGCCTCATTCATTATTTTTGTTGTATTCTGCTTCGTTTGTTATTTTTGAAATTATTTTTCTATTCTGCATCGTCTATTATTGTTGTTGTTGTAGTTCATTATTGTTTTTGTTGTTGTTATTGTATACTACCTCGTTGATTATTGTTGTTGCAGTTGTATTCTGTCTCGTTCACTACTGCAGTTTTCCTAGAATTTCATTGCTGTTGTGTTGCAAGTTTCTTTTCCACCTCTGTGTTGCATTGCATTGCCACAGCAACAACATCAGCAACACCGACATCAACAACAACCTTCCAAATACCAACAGCAGCAACACCACCACCAGCCCTCCACCACCACCAGCCCTCCACCACCACCAGCCCTCCACCACCACCACCAGCCCTCCACCACCACCACCAGCCCTCCACCACCACCAACCTCCACCACCAGCTCCACCACCACCAGCCCTCCACCACCACCAACCCTCCACCACCACCAACCCTCCACCACCACCAACCCTCCACCACCACCAACCCTCCACCACCACCAACCCTCCACCACCACCAACCCTCCACCACCACCAACCCTCCACCACCACCGGCCCTCCACCAAAACCAGCCCTACACCACCACCGGCCCTCCATCACTACCAGACCCTCCACCACCACAAGCCCTCCACTACGCAGCTCCACACTCCGGTAATTGACTCTCTAACAGCTCATCATTCCCCTGGTGAGCTTCTTGGACGAAAATTGATGGAAAGGAAATATTATTACTCCAGGTGAATAATATTTTTAGGAGTCGTAAATCCGGCGCCTTTTGCAATTTTATCTTCCCATTTTTGGTATTATTTTACCATTTTAGGTATTATCTTAACATTTTAGGTATTATCTTACCATTTTAGATATTATTTTCCCATTTTTGGTATTATATCTTTTCATTTAGGTACTATCTTCCCATTTTAGTGACTAGTTTATTGTGCACACATCACGTGCACTAGTTTATTGTGCACAACATATCTATCCATTCATAGCTATATACTACTGCTACTGCTACTAATACTACTACTAGTTACTAGTACTATTAGTACTACTACTGGTACTAAGACTAATACTACTATTAATTATTATTATTTTATCATAATATTGATGTGTTAGCACTAAGCCCTAAGGGTCATACAGCACCTGAAGAATGGAATGAAAGCCCAATTTTGATCCTAGGGAAGGAAAAGGAAGGAGATAGCCCCAACTCCTTGCATCAAGATCCTCTTTGCCAGCATCCCTTCCTAGGATGGAGCGATATCTGGAGAGAGATCTCAAAAGTGCTTCTCCTGCTGAGAGATACGGCACAGAAGACAACTCTAAGAGCCATATGAAGAAAGTTTGGCTGGTGCCTGATGCCAAAACTTTCTCTCTTGAGAGAGAGAAAGAAAGGGAGAGAAAGAGAGTTAGAGAGAGAGATTTTGAGGCATCTTGGGCAACGGGGAAAGATTCGCCAAAGTTATCGTAAGAGGAATCAGCTTGTGATCTAGAGGATGTGATGCTGCTGGTGGTGGTGCGGCTGTTGGTGGTGGTGGTGCTGGTGGCGGTGGTGGTGGTGTGAAGACGCGATGGAGTGGAACCTCTAATTGATGCAACGTGCCCCTCCCACTAGTAGTTTCATCAAGTTCGACTGCAGGTGCTTGATCAAGTCCAGAGGTGAGAAAATCTCGTAGTATTATCGTCGCTGTGAGTGACTGGTCTACCACTGACGTGTGTTCAGGTTCTCTTGAAAACGAGAAAGAATAATGTTCAGTGTTGAAAAGTATTTATGGAGGTGTGGTGGACCAGCAGCTTGATTGATGGTGTTGGAGGTGTGATGGACCAGCAGCTTGATTGATGGTGGTGGTGTGATGGACCAGCAGCTTGATTGATGGTGGTGGAGGTGTGATGGACCAGCAGCTTGATTGATGGTGGTGGAGGTGTGATGGACCAGCAGCTTGATTGATGGTGGTGGAGGTGTGATGGACCAGCAGCTTGATTGATGGTGGTGGAGGTGTGACGGACCAGCAGCTTGATTGATGGTGGTAGGGACGGACCATCACGATTGATGGTGGTGGGGTGATGGACCAGCAGCTTGATTGATGGTGGTGGAGGTGTGATGGACCAGGAGCTTGAATGACGACGATCTCCCCTCATAAGAATGACTCTTAAGCTCTCTTGTTTCCATGACTTGACGAAGGCATTGAGAGAAAGTGAACAAAAAAAATCTTAGAAGATCGCAAAGAATTGGATCTAATTCTAGCGAGGATTCCATCGGAACTAGTTGTGGAATGTTAGCCGAACCGCAAGCAGTGTTGGAGGGTGGGCGTGAGGGAGAGTCGAGATTGTGCAGATGATGATGGTGGAGGCAGCGCTGGTGATAATTTTGCTGGTGAAGGGACGGGGTGGTAGTAGTGGTTAATTGGGGTAATAAATACTGCTACTGAAAGTGTGGTGAGTGTCACTGCAGGTAGTACCAACATTCACGTATGGTGGAAATTGTCGCCCACGCAGGGGAGGTGAGGGAGGATGGTGCTTAATACAGTCCACTGCGTGGGCGTAATGTCGTGATAATAATGGTATACTGCTGATTCTGAGTGCGCTTTAGACCACCTCGTAGGTATTTGCATAGCATACCAGTGAAGTGCCAGGGAAGAAATATTGGCATCTGTGACACTGCCATGATGGATGTTTCATAGTGCATAATATTTTGGCGTGAATACTTGAAGACGAAGAAGAAGACTTTAATCAGATTACCTACCACGAAGGCTTAATAACCCAAGATCACCTAAGCAGTGTGTCTTATTCAATCTAGCGTCCTCGGTCCCTCCACCAGGATACAACCTACAATAACCAGCTAACTCCTGGAAGGGTGAAGGGGAGAAGGAGCAGTACCAGTGAGGGGACACTACTGCAGTCTACAAGGTCGAGGGGGTAGAGCAAATGTAGGCAAATTTCAGATAATTATATAATCGGCGTCCGAGCAAAGGTAAGCACACCCTCATTCACTTACTTAATAACAAGTGTTGGGGTGCAATTAAGGGTTATTGCGACTCATGGTCAAGGTCGTGAGGGTCATTTCCGAGAAAGTTGTCGGCGATTCGCCAGAGCCGTGAACTGTTACTTGATGTTATCGTAGGAGCCATTCTGTTCTTCCTGCTTCTCCTCCTTCCTTCTTCTCCTTCTCTACCTTTTCCTCCTCTTCTTTCCCTTCTTCTTCCTCCTCCTCCTCCTTCACCTATTCCTATCCCATCTTTTCTCTTGGTTTACGCGAGTGAAAAACACTGAATCTACACGTAAATCTTTTATTATTATTAATATTTTATATTTTATATTATTATTATTATTATTATTATTATTATTATTATTATTATTATTATTATTATTATTATTATTATTATTATTATTATTCATAGTTGCAGTTGTTATTATCCGCTATGCTATATTCCTCTAGATAACCCAACAAATCCTTCTCGATAACCCAAAAGATTCCTATTTGATAACCCAACTCAAATCACTGGCGCCTCACTTAGAGGTCACAACCTGACACTCTCACCTTTGCAGCTGCACTCTGAGTATTCTGTCTCACGCATTTTATACATTAGAAATTATTGGCCAAAAAAAACGTACATATTTTTTTTGGAATTTTACACAAAACACACACACACACACACACACACACACACACACACACACACACACATATATATAATATATATATATATATATATATATATATATATATATATATATATATATATATATATATATATATATATATATATATATATATATATTTACGTATACTGGGATGGAAGGTACATTACACCAGGCCTACTACTACCTTCCAAAATGCAATATGCTAGGCCTACTTGTGTGGTAGGCATGGATTATTTGAAATTTCATTCATGTTGCTATCCAACTCATCTTTAAATCTTTGCAAAGTGGCTCGTAGCTCAGTGGCAGCATCTTCTGCTCACTACCGCAGGACCTGGGTTAAATGCTGGTTGAGCAGAGATGTACTGATAAGTCTACGTACACCTCCAGCCCATGTTCAACTAGCAATAAATAGGTACCTGGGTGTTAACCAAGTGCTCTGGGTCATAGCGTGACTTAGTCTACCTGTGGGGGATAGTACACCCGTGGGTGATGGTACACCAGTGGGTGATAGTACACCTGAGGGTGATAGTACACCTGTGGGTGATAGTACACCTGTGGGTAACAGTACAGTTGTGGGTGATAGTATACCTGTGGGTGATGGTATACATGTACTCGGTAGTATACTTGTTGGTGGGGGTATACCTGTTGTTGGTGGTATACATTAAATAGAGCTGGGCTTTGAGGTAAACTGAGGTAGGATAACAGTTCATAGTGTACAATATAAAGATATATCTTTCATACAGTGACACTATTTGGTAATTTGTTGCGCTTGTCTGCAAGTCTAGTGCCAAACAACAGCTCTCTTTTATTCCCAACTTGAGTTAATTCAATGAGATTTGACTACTGCATGTTCTGTCATGTCACATTAATTTGGTTTAGGAGTATTCAACATGAATGTTATTATCACACATATGTTTTAGAAGCTGAGTTGGGGGTGTTAGCAATAGTTAGAAAACCTTAACTGTCTTTAATTGTTATTTGTAATTTTAGGAAAATATTGTGAGATTAGGCCATCAACTGTTGCAATCAGCGACTCAGACAAGTTAGCCTACGGTGGACCAGAGAGGTAAGAAAGACGTTAGTGCAGTCGCTTTGTGTAAGGGCACCCCATAGTTCACGTGTGTGGAGGGCAGATACAGAACCCAGAAAGATCATATGGAGTACAAAAGGCTGTGATCTGTTTGGGGAGAGCTCTCGCCCTCCTGGTTTTAGCAGTGGCTAAACCGGATCCTGTTGTGTGTTCTGTTGTCTGAAGGACCTAATTGGAAGTGCAAGACCATGGTAACAATGAACAATATGAGTGAAGGGGTTAGTTTGTACCTTCGGAGGGAGGCAAAAAGGGGAGGGAATATATATTTTGTGTAGCGTAACCCTGAACTACAATAGTTGGGCAGCTTCCCAGTGATATTTCATTCCTTATATATATATATATATATATATATATATATATATAAATAAAATATATATATATATATATATATATATATATATATATATATATATATATATATATATATATATATATATATATATATATAATATAAAACAACCACTATGAAAAATAGAGAATTCAAGTTGTTGTCTTGCATATTTTGATATCACCTGTTTACTGTGATCTTTGCAAATATTGTTTTTAATTTTATATTTATTATATTATATATATATATATATATATATATATATATATATATATATATGTCGTGCCGATTAGGTAAAACTGGCGATTTTGGCTTAAATAGCAATTAATTCATTATTAAATTATTGTAAAATTATCTAAAATATATATAGTTCGGTTAGGCTAAATTAAATTGCGCTTGTTATAATAAGGTTAGGTAAGTTTTCTAAGTTTCTTTTGTTACAAAATTAAATTTTTTACTTCAACATAATTGAAAAAATATCTTTAAACGTATAAAGAAATTTTTAGAAAGGACTTAATTTTAAATGAGTTCTTGCTAATTGACCATTTTTATCTAATAAACGAACTTATAATATGAACTATAATATATATATATATATATATATATATATATATATATATATATATATATATATATATATATATATATATATATATATATATATATATATATATATATATATATATATATATATATATATATATATATATATATATATATATATATATATATATATATATATATATATATATATGGGTCTATGAAGGATGAGGTAAATCATAGAATTGATGAGGGAAAAAGGGTGAGTGGAGCACTTCGGAGTCTGTGGAGACAAAGAACTTTGTCCATGGAAGTAAAGAAGGGAATGTATGAGAGTATAGTTATACCAACACTCTTATATGGGTGTGAAGCATGGGTGATGAATGTTGCAACGAGGAGTAGGCTGGAGGCAGTGGAGATGTCATGTCTGAGGTCAATGTGTGGTGTGAATATAATGAAGAGAATTCGGAGTTTGGAAAATAGGAGGAGGTGCGGGATTACCAAAACTATTATCCAGAGAGCTGAGGAGGGGTTGTTGAGGTGGTTCGGACATGTAGAGAGAATGGAACGAGACAGAATAACTTCGAGAGTGTATAAATCTGTAGTGGAGGGAAGGCGGGGTAGGGGTCGGCCTAGGAAAGGTTGGAGGGAGGGGTAAAGGAAGTTTTGTGTGCGAGGGCTTGGACTTCCAGCAAGCATGTGTGAGCGTATTTGATAGGAGTGAATGGAGACAAATGGTTTTAATACTTGACGTGCTGTTGGAGTGTGAGCAAGTAACATTTATGAAGGATTCAGGGGAAAACCCGGCAGGCTGGACTTGAGTCCTGGAGATGGGAAGTACAGTGTCTGCACTCTGAAGGAGGGGTGTTAATGTTGCAGTTTTATAACTGTAGTGTAAAGCACCCCTCTGGCAAGACAGTGATGGAGTGAATGATGATGAAAGTTTTTCTTTTTCGGGCCACCCTGCCTTGGTGGGAATCGGCCGATGTGTTAATAAAAAAAAAAAAAAAAAAAAAAAATATATATATATATATATATATATATATATATATATATATATATATATATATATATATATATAATATATATATATATATAATATATATATATATATATATATATATATATATATATATATATATATATATATATATATATATATATATATATATATATATATTATAGGTTCGTTTATTATAATAGTACTAGAATTCATGACATAATATAAGGGATGAACTGGTGTGTACTCACCTAATTGTGGTTGCAGGGGTCGAGACTCAGCTCCTGGCCCCGCCTCTTCGCTGTCTGCTACTGGGTCTCTGCTCTCCCTGCTCCATGAGCTTTATCATACCTTGTCTTAAAACTATGTATGGTTCCTGCCTCCACTATATCTTTCTCTAGACTATTCCACTTCCTGACTACTCTGTGGCTGAAGAAATGCTTCCTGACATCCCTTTGACTCATCTGAGTCTTCAGCTTCCAGTTGTGTCCCCTTGTTTCTGTGTTCCCTCTCTGGAACATCCTGTCACTGTCTACCTTGTCAATTCTCCGCAGTATTTTGTATGTCGTTATCATGTCTCCTCTGACCCTTCTTTCCTCCAGTGTTGTTAGTCCTATTTCCCTCAACCTTTCTTCATAAGACAGACCCCTGAGTTGTGGAACTAACCTTGTCGCAAACCTTTGCACTTTCTCTAGTTTCCTTACGTGCTTGACCAGGTGTGGGTTCCAGACTGGTGCTGCATATTCTAGTATGGGCCTGACGTACACGGTATACAGTGTCTTGAACGATTCCTTGTTAAGGTAACGGAACGCTAATCTTAGGTTTGCCAGTCGCCCATATGCTGCCATCATGTGTGTGTGTGTGTGTGTGTGTGTGTGTGTGTGTGTGTGTGTGTGTGTGTGTGTGTGTGTGTGAGTGTGTGTGTGTGTGCAGCTCCCCCAACACTTGCTTCAGCTGCTACATTAAGGAACTGCGCCTCTGAATTATGGCGTGTGGGATCTCCAGTTTATGGGAGGCTGAGGCCTGACTAATGCTCAGCCTGTTGGAGTGGTGGTGGTGGTGGTGGTGGTGGTGGTGGTGGTGTTGGTGTGGTGGTGGTGGTGGTGGTGGTGGTGGTGGTGATGGTGGTGGTGGTGGTGGTGGTGGTTGTGGTGGTGGTAGTGGTGGTGGTAGTGGTAGTGGTGGTTGTGGTGGTGGTGGTGGTGGTAGTGGTGGTGGTAGTGGTGGTGGTAGTGGTGGTTGTGGTGGTTGTGGTGGTGGTAGTGGTAGTGGTGGTTGTGGTGGTGGTGGTGTTTGTGGTGGTGGTAGTTGTAGTGGTGGTTGTGGGGGTGGTGGTGGTGGTGGTGGTAGTGGTGGTGGTTGTGGTGGTTGTGGTGGTGGTAGTGGTAGTGGTGGTTGTGGTGGTGGTGGTGGTGGTGTTAGTGGTGGTGGTAGTTGTAGTGGTGGTTGTGGGGGTGGTGGGGGTGGTGGTGGTGGTTGTGGTAGTGGTAGTGGTGGTGGTGGTGGTAGTGGTGGTGGTAGTGGTGGTTGTGGTGGTGGTGGTAGTGGTAGTGGTGGTTGTGGTGGTGGTGGTGGTGGTGGTGGTGGTGGTAGTGGTAGTGGTGGTGGTGGTGGTGGTAGTGGTGGTGGTAGTGGTGATTGTTGTGGTGGTGGTAGTGGTAGTGGTGGTTGTGGTGGTGGTAGTGGTAGTGGTGGTGGTAGTGGTAGTGGTGGTTGTGGTGGTGGTGGTAGTGGTAGTGGTGGTGGTAGTGGTTGTGGTGGTGGTGGTGGTGGTGGTAGTGGTGGTTGTGGTAGTGGTGGTTGTGGTGGTGGTATGATGGTAGTGGTAGTTGTGGTAATGGTGGTGAGGGTGGTGATGGTGGTGGTGGTCGAAATCGTCCTCGTGGTGGTGGGGGTGGGGGTGGTGGTGGTGATGATAGTGGTGGGGTGGTGGTGGTGATGATAGTGGCGGTGGTGGTAGTGGTGATGGTGGTGGTGAAGATGGTGTTAACTGTGATTATGATAATGATGGTGATGATGATGGTGGTGATAATAATTATGATAATGGCACCAAAAGGATTAGCAGAAAAAAGTTCCAATATTGGCACTGAAACAATGCACACCTAACATACAATTTAAAGATGAAATTCACTCAGTATTTCGGTTCACCATGGGTCATCATCAGGTCGCAAGAGAAGCCAGAACTCAGATGTGTTCCTACACATTCTCTAGTTAGCTAATCCATAAGTTAGATTAGGTTACCTAGTTACTAAACAAAGGTCATCAAGGGCGCCAAGACAGCAAAGTCACACCGAGTAATCCATCATTTACCTTTGCAATGGATGGCACATCATAGACAATTTTAGCATGGAAAAAACTTTGATGAAGCCCCAGTGTGAATGATAAAACCCCACTGTGAGTGATAAAGCCCCACTGTGGGCGATAAAGCCACACTGTGAATGATAAAGTTCCACTGTGGGTGATAAAACCCCACTGTGGGTGATAAAACCCCACTGTGGGTGATAAAACTCCACTGTGGGTGATAAAACCCCACTGTGGGTGATAAAACTCCACTGTGGGTGATTAAACCCCACTGTGGGTGATAAAACCCACTGTGAATAACAAAACCCCACTGTGAATAATAAAATCCCACTGCGGGTGATAAAACCCACTGTGAATAATAAAACCCCACTGTGGGTGATAAAACCCACTGTGAATAATAAAACCCCACTGTGAATAATAAAACCCCACTGTGAATAATAAAACCCCACTGTGAATAATAAAACCCCACTGTGAATAATAAAACCCCACTGTGAATAATAAAACCCGACTCTGGGTGATAAAACCCCACTGTGGGTGATAAAGCTCCACTGTGGGTAATAAAACCCCACTGTGGGTGATAAAACTCCACTGTGGGTGATAAAACCCCACTGTGGGTGATAAAACCCACTGTGAATAACAAAACCCCACTGTGAATAATAATATCCCACTGCGGGTGATGAAACCCACTGTGAATAATAAAACCCCACTGTGGGTGATAAAGCCCACTGTGAATAATAAAACCCCACTGTGGGTGATAAAACCCACTGTGAATAATAAAACCCCACTGTGGGTGATAAAACTCACTGTGAATAATAAAACCCCACTGTGGGTGATAAAACTCACTGTGAATAATAAAACCCCACTGTGAATAATAAAACCCCACTGTGAATAATAAAACCCCACTGTGAATAATAAAACCCCACTGTGAATAATAAAACCCCACTGTGAATAATAAAACCCCACTGTGAATAATAAAACCCCACTGTGAATAATAAAACCCCACTGTGAATAATAAAACCCCACTGTGAATAATAAAACCCCACTGTGAATAATAAAACCCCACTGTGAATAATAAAACCCCACTTTGGGTGATAAAACCCCACTGTGGGTGATAAAGCTCCACTGTTTTTGGATAACACATATTCCCACCACTATGTACAATGTTCAGGAACCAGTTAAACTTAATGTCGAACAGAGCTTAGGAGAGAGTGAGTTTGGTAACACTTTTACTACCAACAGCTGTTGTTGACACCATAACGACCACAGATCTAGTACGGTGCGAGCCAGCCAGAGGCGGGAGAGAGTCCGACAGTCTAGGCTGTTTCCCAACGCTAGGAACCCTCACCCTAGTCATTCACAGTCAGTCAGTCAGTCAGTCTCTGCACCTATTTGACCACTCAGTACCAGGATCACAACCGGGTGGCCCGGTGGTCTGGTGGCTAGAGCTCTCGCTTCACACACGGAGGGCCCGGGTTCGATTCCCGGCGGGTAGAAATATTTCGACGTGTTTCCTTACATCTGTTGTCATGTTCACCTAGCAGCAAATAGGTACCTGGGTTGTTAGTCAACTGGTGTGGGTCGCATCCTGGGGGACAAGATTGAGGACCCCAATGGAAATAAGACAGACAGTCCTCGATGACGCACTGACTTTCTTGGGTTATCCTGGGGAGGCTAAGCCTCCGTAGTTAAAAATCCGAAGAAATCTTATCTTATCTTAAGCAATGGCTAGTCGTGCCTATTGCAGATGAAACGCAGGAAAGTGGTTTTGTTTGGCTTACATCGGATACGAAATAAATGCCTCCAGAGAGTGTTGGATTAGTTGCAGATGCCGAGAAACGACCTTCAGTTGCATGCGGTGGATGCCACACCCGCTGTGGGTGTAATCGTATGCTGAAACCTTTCCACCACTTAAAATGTCTCCGAATTTCACTGGAGGGTTCACGACAGTGTCTAGTTTTTAACAAACCTGAAAAACCAGTGATCCAGTGATGATTATCATTCAGCTCTAGGAAGGCTCAAAGATACTTACAGAACGAGACTAACATCCACTAGAGATAAGAGCTGTTCAACTCTGCAACGAGACTACCTTCCACTAGAGATAAGAGCTGTTCAACTCTGCAACGAGACTACCTTCCACTAGAGATAAGAGCTGTTCAACTCTGCAACGAGACTACCTTCCACTAGTGATAAGAGCTGTTTAACCTCTGTAACGAGACTACCTTCCACTAGTGATAAGAGCTGTTCAACTCTGCAACGAGACTACCTTCCACTAGTGATAAGAGCTGTTCAACTCTGCAACGAGACTACCTTCCACTAGTGATAAGAGCTGTTCAACTCTGCAACGAGACTACCTTCCACTAGTGATAAGAGCTGTTCAACTCTGTAACGAGACTACCTTCCACTAGTGATAAGAGCTGTTCAACTCTGCAACGAGACTACCTTCCACTAGTGATAAGAGCTGTTCAACTCTGCAACGAGACTACCTTCCACTAGAGATAAGAGCTGTTTAACCTCTGTAATTCCTGCCTCCAGCATTACAAAACCTCTTATCACATAACAAATATCTCAACTTTGACCTTTTTTAGTGCATAAACACCAACTTTCTGGTGTGCAGTGTATGTTTACGAGTGGAGAGAGGAAGTTAGAGTCATCACCACAGTTTCCCCTGGATGCTGGTGAAGGGCTCTTGATCCGAGGAGTTGGAGCTATCCTTCTCTTCCTCGGATCACACCTGATTACCTACAGTTCTTCCAAGCACTGTATGACCCTACGGACTTAGTATTTCCCCGTTCGTTTAATGACACTACTTCTACCACTACTGCTACTATTACTACCACTACTGCCACTACTACAACTACCACTACTTCTACAACTATTACTTCTGCTGTTAGTACTACTAATAATAATGCCTTCAAGGTATTATTAGTACTAGTACTAACAATACCTGGGTGTGACTTGAACCTGCCTAGTATGGGCTAGTAGGCCTCCTGCAGTACCTCTTCTTTCTTAAGTTCAAAAAGAAGGATAGTGTTAGAAGTAAAGTTATAATGTACGGATATGATGATAAACATGAGCAACACCTGAGTACATTTATTCACCAGACGTTTCACCAGTCAGTGTCTGTCAGTGTCTGTCAGTGTCTGTCAGTGTCCCTCTCTCAACACCATCCAATATCCTCTGCATTGAACTGATTTAAGACACTGATTGGTGAACAGTCTTCGGAATAAAGATACCCAAGTGTTACACATGTGTCTTATTCATAAAGAAGATGTAGTGCAGTGTCAGAGACTCCAAGTGCTCGCTCTTTCACCAAGAATTACCCTAATTTTTAGAGTGGTGGTCGGTAAGCCAGTGGAAGGCCTCGGTCAGATGACCAAAAGCTCCAGCGGCGGGTCATCATATAACTGAGACCCGCATTAGGAAACACTTGTCCTGTTTCCTGACAAACCTTACCTATCCAAAGTGCCTGGTGCCATACTTGGTTGAAGGCTCCAATAACATCCAATGTCACCACATAACTGATCCTGGAATCATCCAGTGACTGATGCCACATACCGGAGAAGTTTAACAGTCCAACTGCACAGTGATTTGTTTTTGAAGCCACATTTGTAGTTCATATAAAAGTGCGATATTAAAAAAATAAAGCCGTCATTTTGCAGTGTGATTATCGTCTAAGGAATGTTTGGCAGTGATGGGGGCGGCGGCGGCTGCTGCTGCTGCTGCTCATGAAACAGCACATCCCTGACCTATGTTGGATGCATGAAACAACCCATCCCTGACCTGTGTTGGAGGCATGAAACAGCACATCCCTGACCTGTGTTGGAGGCATGAAACAGCACATCCCTGACCTGTGTTGGAGGCATGAAACAGCACATCCCTGACCTGTGTTGGAGGCATGAAACAGCACATCCCTGACCTGTGTTGGAGGCATGAAACAGCACATCCCTGACCTGTGTTGCAGGCATGAAACAGCACATCCCTGACCTATGTTGGAGGCATGAAACAGCACATCCCTGACCTGTATTGGAGGCATGAAACAGCACATCCCTGACCTGTGTTGGAGGCATGAAACAGCACATCCCTGACCTGTGTTGGAGGCATGAAACAGCACATCCCTGACCTGTGTTGCAGGCATGAAACAGCACATCCCTGACCAGTGTTGTTAATGTGAATTGTAAATGGTCCAAGTCGGACCGAAACGTCGTCATAAGTTTTGTTATTGTTCTAGTCAGGGTATTGTGCTTCTGTTCTTAAATCATAACAAAGTCACACTGTAAAAAAAATAACCCACTACGTATATATTTCTATTTCAAAATGAGAATATAATTATTGTCACATTTTAACACATAACTAATTTTATTTTCCTGGAATTAATTTTAGTTATGAATTAGCATAAAGAGTATTACTATATATGCTACACACCTAATTAAACTCTTTTTTAATGCCTCTATTTTGTGTATGTAATTGGACTATGCATATAAAAACAAGCAGGAACAATAAACACTTTGAAGTATGGAGGTTATTATTGTTCCCATAACAATTGTATTTTCTATCTGTGCTCATCTATTTGTGGGTGATGGGGGGGAAGGGTTCGAGTCTCCGCTCCAGGCCCTGCCTCTTAACTTACCGCTTGCCGGAATTTACGCCCTCCTAGCCCTGTGGGAGCAATGCCATACCTTTTCTTAAAACTATGCACGGAGTTTGCTTCCACTACTTCGTCCATGTCATCTCATTTCCTAGCCACCTTGAAGCTAAAGAAATATTTCCTAGCATCCCTGTGCCTCGTCTGTCTTTTACAGATGAGGGCACAGTATTTCCAACTGTGCCCTCGTGTACCTGTTTCCCGTCTCTCGAACAATCTGTCCATGTCCACCCTTTTAATTCCTCTGAGTATTTTGTATGTTTTAATCATGTCTCCTCTAGTTTTTCTATTCTTTAATATCATCAAGTTCAATTCCTTCATCCTCTCCTCAAAGCTCATTCCCCTTGGCTCTAGGACTAGTTTCATTGCATACCTCTGCATTTTCTCCAGTTTCTTAACATGCGTTATTAGGTAAGAGTTTCGTGCTGGCGTTACTTAAATTATGTGTGACTGTTAAGATTCCTGAAAGCTAGTCTTAGAGTTGACAAATAATCATTAACTTCTGGCGATATACTTGACACTATGCTCACCCCTAGGTCTTTCTCAATGAATGAGGTTTGTAGTCTCTTACCCCGAGTCTATACTCAGGTTCTGGTCTTCCTGTCCCTTCTCCTGTCTTCATAACCGTGCATCAGCTAAGGTTGCATTCAAGTAGCCACTTGTCTGGCCAATTTTGCTAATTTGTCCAAGTTTATCTGTGTTCTTTTATTTTTCTTCATTTCTTGTACCATCTGCAAACAGTGATACATCTGACTTTATCTCTTCTTGTACGTCATTTACATATACCAGAAACAGTGCTGGTCCTAATACTGATCCTTGGGAACCCCACTTGTTACACTTTTTCATTCTGGCATTTCTTCTTGGGCAATCACTCTTAGTCGCCTTCCCATGAGGTATGTCTTTAATCCACTGTAGCGCATTTCTTGTTATTCCCGCTCGATTCTCAGCATTTTTTTTAACCCCGTCTTTTGTGAGGTACGGAATCAGATGCCTTCTTGCAGACCAAGAATATGCAATACATTCATCCCTCTTTCTTCTACCTAACTTCTGTTACTTTGTCATAGAACTCCAGCAAGTCTGTAAGACGTGAATGAATGGTTCAGAGAACCGACGAGTTGGTATGTGTCTAATTTACCAAGTGTGTAAGACAGAATCTGATATCTCTACACCCGTGCTGGTTAAAGTTTACGCACCCACTTCTCATTGTGTACTATACCACTTTCCTGATATGCTCTCAGTGAAACGGGTTCGCAGTTCAACATGTTTCGTCCGTCTCCTTTGTTAATTATTGAGACCAATTTCTATGCCTTCACTATCTTTGGCAATTTTTTTTTTACATTGACTGGTGTAGAAATTAGCTAGTGGTCTAGACAGGGCTTCTGTTCCCTCTCGCTGAATCCACAGTGATACTTTGTCGGGTCCAATTGCTTTTGATGTATCCGGCTCGCGCTAAACCTCCCCCCCCCCATGTTTCTCTGTTGAATGTATGATGCTCAGACCCTGTTGGTGACCCCGTTTCTTCCTGACTCTCTGTTGTTGTCTATGTTTCCTATCACCTTTATAAACTGTTTGTTTAACTCCTCAAAGACTTCCTTGTTGTAGTTCGTGAGTTGTGTGTGTGTACTAACCTATTTGTGGTTGCAGGGGTCGAGACTCAGCTCCTGGCCCCGCCTCTTCACTGATCGCTACTAGGTTCTCTCTCTCCCCGCTCCGTGAGCTTTATCATACCTCGTCTTAAAACTATGTATGGTTCCTGCCTCCACTGTGTGTGTGTGTGTGTGTGTGGTGGACAGTGAGGCTTGTCAGTTATTAACGTAGTCATTAATATGATTTACCGGTGACACTCCATCATTAATGTTGTCTTCTTGGTTCATCTCTTTTGAATAATTAATTAAATATTTTCTTAACGTGACCCGCTCTTCTTTTCTACACTGGATTATATATATATTTATTTATTTATTTATTTATCACACTTATTTTCATGTATTTATATTGTTAATTTGCAAATATATTATACATTAATTATAATTATTGTTATACTTTCAGAATATCGCACAAAAGCCTACTGAAAAAAAATATGGTACAATATATATACATAAATCACAATAATTTGTAAAACAAGTTTTTTTTTGAGTGGGAGGGAGGGAGAGAGGGAGAGAGGTCACTGCAGGCTTATTGTTGCTTCTATTGCAACCTTTTCACATGATTTCGTTAGCATCGCGCTATTGTTGCGTGCGTTTGATGTTGTCCAGATGAAACAATGAATTATGAACCGCACAGACGCCGCAATAATTCGATATCCACGTAATATCACACTCTTTTTTTTTTTTAGACCCTCTGACATTGTATTTCATTGTAGTGTTGTTGCGAGGTATATTCTATAGCAATTTTACGATTGGCGAGCGCCGGTGATTACCCTGCAGTGTTCCTGCTATGTTTTCCGGCTTTGATATGAACTTGTCTATAACATAACATTGGCGAATTTAAAAGCATAGCGAGCGAGACTGTTTCTCCGGAGGCCAGAGTTGTGTCTGTTTAACAATAGTTAACAGACGTCCGCCTTTGTTTACACATTCATCGGATTACTTTTCTCACTCCGGAATTCAGGCGCCTGTGTGAACCCCTTACGGGTGTAGAGCTTCCCCGTGATTATAATAATATTGGTGTATCTTCGGAAATTACTTTGGTCCTGTTTGGATTATTTTCCTAACCCCCGTCCCTCCCTCTGGTATTACTTTGCTTCCGTTTGGATTACTTTCCCACCTCCCGTCCCTCCCTCTGTTATTACTTTGCTTCCGTTTGGATTACTTTCCCATCCCCCGTCCCTCCCTCTGGTATTACTTTGCTTCTGTTTGGATTACTTTCCCACCCCCCTCCATCTTGTATTACTTTTTTGCTTTTGTCTGGATTGCTTTTCTTCCTTAGCTATTATTTTTGTTTTTGTATGGATTATTTTGAAACATCCTGAATTTCCGTGTTACACCCTAGATTACTTTCTTGCTACCTAGATTACTTTGCTACTACCGCTATTTCTTTGATACAGCCTGGATTACCTTGATACAGCCTGGATTACCTTGATACACCCTGGATTATAATGCTAGTGCCTGAATTATTGTACTGCCCATCAAAACGTATAAATCTTTCGTCTTTTTACGAAAGCTTGTGCCAGCACACCATTATTCTTGTGTTGGGTTTGTGTTTCCTCTCACGTGCAGGTTGATGGACTTACTGATGAAGTGTGTGTTCGCCTTCCTCTTGTTCAACAACACTGGTGAAGTGTGTGTTCGCCTTCCTCTTGTTCAACAACACTGGTGAAGTGTGTGTTCGCCTTTCTCTTGTTCAACAACACTGGTGAAGTGTGTGTTCGCCTTCCTCTTGTTCAACAACACTGGTGAAGTGTGTGTTTGCCTTCCTCTTGTTCAACAACACTGGTGATTACAACCAAGGCGCTGTTGCTTAATGACCCATATTTCGTGTTATGTCTATGGTTCACGAAGGTGTTCTGTATGAAGATGTTCTTTACCAGGATGTTCTTTAGGCCGGTATTCTGTATGAAGTAAAAAAGCAGGATTTTTTAAACGTATGTGATGTACTGTGACGTAGTACGTGACTAGACGTATGTTGACATACCCCGTGACATAGCATGACAGTCTGCCAAAGCCCCCTACAAACGCATTTGACAGTCATGTCACAGCCTCTGTGACAAGGGTCTATACTCTTCATCGATCTTCATAGTGTTGTGTATACTGGGATGGAATTCCTGCAGTCACTTGACTGACCATCCCGGCAGTCTGTCCCAGTACTCACCCATGTGTGGTTGCAGGGATCAATTCACGGCTCCTGTGTATGCATGAGTGTGTGTGTGTGTGTGTGTGTTGCGTGCTTGAGTGTCTAAGTACAGACATGTAATTCAAAGCACACACACCTGGGTGAGTGTCGTGTTGCCACTTGCATAAATAATAATGTATATTACTGTGTGGCTAATTTCCTGTTAGTGGCGAACTGACGGTGGAAGGAAGGGAGGGGAGAAGGGATGGAAGGGAGGAGGGAGGGAAGGAAGGAGGGAGGGAAGGATGGAGGGATGGGGAGAGAGAGAGAGAGAGAAAGGACCATCTCACAGTATCTCTCTGACTATCAGGACCATTATTCCATGCCATCCTTCAGTCCTCCCCTCTCCTTCCATCCTTCCTTTCTTCCGTCTCAGTACCGCAAGGCACGGTCCTGGCGCCTTTACTGTTTCTAATGCATTAGCGGACATAGATAAAAACACTCGCCACAGTTACGTATCATCCTTCGCAGATGATACCAAAATAAGCATGAAAATCACCTTGGCAGAAGACACGAAGAAACTACCGGAAGATATAAACAAAGTCTTCAAGTGGGGAGTTGAAAATAACATGACGTTCAGTAGTGACAAGTTGCAAGAGAAGCACTGTATACAAAATGCAAGATGATCACCAAACAGAATGAAAGGAACGTGTGTAAGATCTGGGTGTAGTAATGTTTATCTGACCTTTTTTTTTTTTTTGAAGAATGAAATAAGTCAAAAATCACATATCCCTGGAGAATGACTGGGTGGAAAATGCGAACTATCAAAACGAGGGAAACAGTGCCAGGGACACTTAAAATCACTTGTACTCTCTCACTTAGAGTGTTGCTCAGTGCTGACGGCTCCTTTCAGGGCAAGAATGATTTCAGAACTGGAACAGATGCAGCATTTAAACTGCTGGAAAAGCCTCAAAGTTCTAAATATGAACTTGCTTGAGTGGAGGAGAGATACCTGAAGATATATACGTAGAAGGTACTTGAGGTCCTGGTCCCAAATCTGCCACTGCCATAACAACATACTATAGTGCTGGACATGGGAGAATGTGTAAAATTTACCCAGAGAAAAACAAAAGCGCCTTGGGCACAATAAGATATCTTTGTATCAACATGCGTGGTCCCAGACTGCTTAATACCCTGTTACAAGATATCAGAAACATTTCTGTTACAAGTGTAGGCTTTAAAAAAAAGTTGGACACATACCTTTGCCAAGTGCCTGATCAACTAGGCTGTGATGGATATGTCGGCCAGCTAACCGTCGGTAGGAACAGCCTGGTTAGTCAGGCTGTGAGAGTATACCTGGAGAATGTCCCGAATGTCAGCACTTCCAAGGCCCGGTCCATGACCAGGCCTAGCGGTGGATCAGGGCCTGATCAACCAGGCTGTTACTGCTGGCCGCATGCAAACCGACGTTCGAACCACAGCACGACTGGTCTGGTACTGACTTTAGGTGCCTGTCCAGCTTCCTCTTGAAGACAGCCAGGGGGGTTCTAGTGGTAATCCCCCTTGGGTATGCTGAGAGGCAGTTCAACAGTCTTGGGTATTTGCATCCTTTCCTGCCATCCTTACTCTCCTTTCATACTTCCCTGCCAATCTTCCCTCTCCTCCTTCCCTCTCCTGTTCCATCCTTCCCTCTCCTCTTCCATCCTTCCTTCTCCTTCCATCCTTCCCTCTCCTCGTTCCCTCCTTCTTCCTCCTGCGCAATACTGTTCTTAATTGCATTATTATTTCTCTCTTCTTCTTCTTTTCTTTCCCCTCTCTTCCCTCATTTTTGAGCAATGCTTCGGTTTTCCCCTCTCATTCCTGGGTTATGGCTGGGTTTTTCCTTCACTCCTGGGTTATGGCTGGGTTTTCCCTCACTCCTGGGTTATGGCTGGGTTTTCCCCTCACTCCTGGCTTATGGCTGGGTTTTCCTTTCACTCCTGGGTTATGACTGGGTTTCCCTCACTCCTGGGTTATAGCTGGGTTTTCCCCTCACTCCTGGGTCATGACTGGATTTTCCCTCACTCCTGGGCTATAGCTGGGTTTTCCCTCACTCCTGGGTTATGATTGGGTTTTTCCCTCACTCTTGGGTTATGGCTGGGTTTTTCATCACTCTTGGGTTATGGCTGGGTTTTCCATCACTCCTGGGTTATGACTGAATTTTCTCTTCACTCCTGGGTTACAGCTGTTTCCCCTCTCTCCTGGGTTACAGCTGTGTTTCCTCTCACTCCTGGGTTACAGCTGTGTTTCCCCTCATTCATGGGTTACAGCCTGTTTCCCTCACTCCTGGGTTACAACTGTGTTTCCCCTCACTCCTGGGTTACTGCTGTTTCCCCTCCACTCCTGGGTTACAGCTTGTTTATCCTCACTCCTGGGTTACAAATGTGTTTCCCCTCACTCCTGGGTTACTGCTGTTTCCCCTCCACTCCTGGGTTACAGCTTGTTTCTCCTCACTCCTGGGTTACAGCTTGTTTCTCCTAACTCCTGGGTTAGAGCTGTGTTCCCCTCACTCCTGGGTTACAGCTTGTTTCTCCTCACTCCTGGGTTACAGCTTGTTTCTCCTCACTCCTGGGTTAGAGCTGTGTTCCCCTCACTCCTAGGTTACAGCTGTTTTTCCTCACTCCTGGGTTACAGCTGTGTTTCCCCTTACTCATGAGTTACAGCCTGTTTCCCTCACTCCTGGGTTACAACTGTGTTTCCCTCACTCCTGGGTAACTGCTGTTTCCCCTCACTCCTGGGTTACAGCCTGTTTCCCCTCACTCCTGGATTACAACTGTGTCTCCCCTCACTCCTGGGTTACTGCTGTTTCCCCTCACTCCTGGGTTACAGCTTGTTTCTCCTCACTCCTGGGTTACAGCTTGTTTCTCCTAACTCCTGGGTTAGAGCTGTGTTCCCCTCACTCCTGGGTTACAGCTTGTTTCTCCTCACTCCTGGGTTACAGCTGTGTTTCCCCTCACTCCTGGGTTACAGCTTTGTTTCCCCTCACTCCTGGGTTACAGCTGTTTCCCCTCACTCCTGGGTTACAGCTGTTTCCCCTCACTCCTAGGTTACAGCTGTTTCCCCTCACTCCTGGGTTACAGCTGTGTTTCCCCTCACTCCTGGGTTACAGCTGTTTCCCCTCACTCCTTGGTTACAGCTGTTTCCCCTCACTCCTGGGTTACAGCAGGCTCAGAGTCTGGTAAACAGACAGTATCTGCTGAGAGAGAGAGAGACAGGACTGGACGGGAACATCACTTGCGACGCTGACTCCTGATTGGTCGAGGAGAGACCTAATTAAGACCAGTCGCAGGCCAGGTCAATCACCAGACCTCATGGTCCATAAAACCAGGGGGAGGGTAGACCAGATGGACGGGAAGGGTAGACCAGATAGAAGGGGAGGGCAGGTTTGTCAGTGGATGGGACGAGTGGACGGTGGAGGGGAAGGAGTGACTGATAGTGGATGAGGAGGGAATAGTCATAGAGGGGGAGGGGAGACTTGTCAGTAGAGGGGGAGGGGAAATGGTCAGTATAGGGGAGAGGGGAAGGGGTCAGTGTCGGGGAAGGATGATCGGAGGACGCCTGTGTTGTCACAGCCAATTGAATTTGGTGAAGGAAGGAGGGAAGAGAGAGAAAGAGAGAGAGATAAGGGGAAGAGTGTAGCGACCAAGGACTAGTTTGACAGAAGAGAGAAAGCTACAAGTGAATTAGACAAAAAAGAAAAAGTATGAAGCAGAAGAAAGCTAGACAAGCCGATAGAAAAGAAAGAAAGAAAGGAGGCAGAGAAAGCATTAATAACTATGATTGAGAGAATCAACAAATTCTATCATGAAAGTACTTCCATTAAAGGTACTTCCATTAAAGGTACTTCCATTAAAGGTACTTCCATTAAAGGTACTTCCATTAAAGGTACTTTCATTAAAGGTACTTTCATTAAAGGTACTTCCAATAAAGGTACTTTCATTAAAGGTACTTTCATTAAAGGTACTTTAATTTAAAGGAACCAGCATTAACGGTACTTACATTAAAGGTACTTCCACTAAAGGTACTTACATTAAAGGTCCTTCCATTGAAGGTACTTATATTAGGTACTTAAATTAAAGGTGCTTTCATTAGAGGTAATATTTGGAAAGTCATTACTGAATACTTAGCTAGGAGAGTCATCACAGTGCCCAATAATTATTTTTAAGATCATTAATAATAATAATAATAATAATAATAATAATAATATTATTATTATTATTATTATTATTATTATTTTATTATTATTATTATTATTATTATTATTATTATTATTATTATTATTATTATTATTATTATTATTGTGTCAGTATTAATATCTGAGGCGGTAGGTAACGAACGAGAGAAAGAAAGAGAAAGAGAGAGAGAGAGAGAGGGAGAGAGAGAGAGAATGGTGGTAGTGGTAGCAGTGGCAGTAGCAGGTGAGGGGCGAGGAATATGGTGGCTAAATTAGGAAAAATGGGCGAGGTAGTGAGGCGAGGAGAGACAGAGGTGAGATATAGCAATTGTTAAGCTGACTGAGGAATGGTGAGACGATTGGAGTGATGGGCAGAGGGAGACGAGTGAGAAATGTAACGACTGGGCGAGGGGGAGGAGAGAGTGGGGAATGGCGATAATAGGAGAATAGGGTACTGGGAAGGGACGTACAGACTTGGGAAACACATAGAGCCTTGCGGATTAAGGAAGTTACTGGATGAGAGAGGGTGTGTGAGAGATGAGTAATCTAACACAAAGTGAGACTTGTCACAGTTGCTTTTTTGCTGATGACACTGTGCTTTTGGGAGATTCTAAAGAGAAGTTGCAGAGGTTGGTGGACAAGTCTGAAAGGTATGTAAAAAGAAGGAAATTAAAAGTGAACATATGAAAGAGCAACACGATGAAGAATAATAAGAAAATTAGGTAATGAAAGATTGGATATCAAGTAGATGAATGGTTCAGAGAACCGACAAGTTATAAATTAGACACATATGCAACACTTGAGTATCTTTATTGAGGAAACGTTTCGCCACACAGTGGCTTCATCAGTCCAATACAAAGTAGAAAGGTGTAAAGAGAGGAGGAGTTTGAGGTAATCAGTCCCCCGGCCTGGAGTCTATGTGTTCAGTCCATCAATCTTGTAGGAAGTACAGCACAAGGCCGTAGAGGTGGCTTATATACTGTAGACAGGTGAGGTGAAGCAGCAGGAGGCGGGGTCATAGTGGTACCATCCATTAGTCGAAGTAGGTCTTCGTCCAAAGGTTGGACAAGTGTTGAAGAATTTGTTTGTATCAAGATCCCAAGATGTTGCTGTGTCAGACAGAATGTAGATGAATGGTTCAGAGAACCGACAAGTTATAAATTAGACACATATGCAACACTTGGGTATCTTTATTGAGGAAACGTTTCGCCACACAGTGGCATCATCAGTCCAATACAAAGTAGAAACAAATTCTTCAACACTTGTCCAACCTTTGGACGAAGACCTACTTCGACTAGTGGATGGTACCACTATGACCCCGCCTCCTCCTGCTTCGCCTCACCTGACTACAGCATATAAGCCACCTCTACGGCCTTGTGCTGTACTTCCTACAAGATTGATGGACTGAACACATAGACTCCAGGCCGGGGGACTGATTACCTCAAACTCCTACTCTCCTTACACCTTTCTACTTTGTATTGGACTGATGAAGCCACTGTGTGGCGAAACGTTTCCTCAATAAAGATACCCAAGTGTTGCATATGTGTCTAATTTATAAATTGGATATCAAATTGGACGGAGGGTGTATGGAGAAAGTGAATGTATTCAGATATCTGGGAGTGGACTTGTCAGCAGATGGGTCTATGAAAGATAAAGTTAATCATAGAACTGGTGAGGGAGAAAAAGGTGAGTGGTTCACTGACTAGTCTGTGGAGACAAGGAAAGTTATCCATGGAAGCAAAGATGGTAATGTTTGAAAGAATAGTGGTACCAACACTCTTATATGGGTGTGAAGCATGGGGTGGTGAATGTTGCAACAAGGAGAAGGCTGGAGGCAGTGGGGATATTGTGTCTGAATGCAATGTGCGGTGTGAATATAATGCTCAGAATCTAGAGTTTGGAGATTAAAAGGAGGTGCAGGGTTTCTAAAAGTATTATCCAGAGGGCTGAGGAGGGGTTGTTGAAGTGGTTCTGACATTTAGAAAGGATAGAACGAAATAGAATGACTTGGAGGGCGTATAAAACTGTAGTGAAAGGAAGGCAGGGTAGGGGTCGCCATTGGAAAGGTTTGAGTGAGGAGGGGGTAAAGTAGGTTTTGTGTGCAAGGGATTTAGACTTCCAGCAAGTATACGTGCGTGTCAGATATGACTCCACGTGCTTTTGGAGTGTGAGCGAAGTAATATTTATGAAAGGATCCAGGGAACCGACTAGCCGGATTCAGTCCTGAAGGCGGAAAGTACAGTACCTGCGCTCTGAAGGAGGAGTGGGGATATGTTGCAGTTTTTTAACTGTAGTTTAGGTGTGTCTAGCAAGACAGTGATGGTTCATGATGATATAATATATATATATATGTAAATTCAAGAGCAGAAATATATATATATATATATATATATATATATATATATATATATATATATATATATATATATATATCTATATTATTGTAACCACGAACGAGTGGTATTTAATCAATAACAACACTGCGACTAGCCGGGGATTCGAACCCATGTCGTTTTGGCTCGCCTCATGGTGTTATTGATTAAATATCACTCGTTTGTGGGAAATCCCCTTAGCCCCTTACTCACCAACCTGTATATGAAATTCTGAGACTAGACAACTTAATGATATTCTCCCAAATAATGCTAGGTGGTTCAGATACGTGGATGATGTTCTTTGCCTTTGGCCTAGAGATCACAACATTGATGAGTTCCTACCTAGACTCATTGGTTTAGTACCTTCTATTAAGTTCACCACAGAGCATGAAATAGACAACGCTCTATCTTGTTTTAATGCAGCGTGTTGACCGAAGATTTAACTTTACAGTCTATAGGAAGACCACGAATGTGTCGTCATATATTCGCTATTATTAAAATCATGAGTCTAGGGTTAAAAGGAGTGTTTCCTTACAATGTTCTTGAGAGCTTTGCGTATCTACAGCTTGGAGTATTTAGAAGATGAAATCAAAAAGATATCTAACGTAGCTACAAAACTGAGATATCCCAGGGATTTTGTTGAGATGGTCCCACTCTCTACAGGACTGAACCTAAAGAAATGTCTTCCTTGGAAAATATACTCTGGCTTTACCTACAGTGAGCATTTGGTCAGCATGAGACACTAAAAAAGTTCTGTATAAACATTGCCTTAAAAAAACAATGGGACAGTGAAACAGATGTTGATTAAGAACACACCGTTTAATAGTGTGGGTGGTGTTTACAAAGTCTCATGCACTCTTTGCCCTTTTTCATATATTGGACAAACTGGTAAACCTCTGGAAACCAGATTAGCCAACGTCAGTACTCAATCAGAACGAGCCAGGAGTCGAATGCTATCTATAACTATGTCAGTTCTTGCAATCGGTAAGACGACAATTGCGTCTTGGACAACTGTGTCCCAGTCAGATATGTCCCGGTATATCCGAGAGATACACACCAACTGTATATCCTGTGAGAGATACATACCTTATACATACAGAGAGAGATATACGTCTTAGTGAATATGCACAGAAATACGCTTCTCAGTTTACATAAAATGGTGAAAAAATAGACATACCTGAAAATGCCTTTTCGTGAGGAAAAGTGCCACAGAGCCACCACAGTTTACTTGATCTGACACTTGGCGGAAGTAAGGATCCAGCATCATTTTGGAACCATATAAACTTGTACTCAATTTCTGCCAGTTCCTAATTTCTGCCAGTAGCAGACTGTGTACCACGGAAGTTGACACAATAATCTTATTGTGGTTACGGTGCCCGTACTCTGTTTACGATACACTTCCTCCCATACCTCTCACCCCGGTATATTGTTATGGTAGTATGTTGGAGCAAGACTCAAGTATCTGCCGTGTATATATTATTATCAGGTTGCTTACTCTCTCTCTCTCTCTCTCATGTCCCAGAAAGAGAGTACATTCCAAGGTCAACGATACATCATTCCCAGTAGTTTAAATATTTAAAAAACGGGTTTAGAGCAGGTTATTCCTGCGTCCCACAACTTGGATCCATGGTCTTGGCTGATGACCATGGTCTTGGATGATGACCATGGTCTTGGATGATGACCATGGTCTTGGATGATGACCATGGTCTTGGCTGATGACCATGGTCTTGGCTGATGACCATGGTCTTGGATGATGACCATGGTCTTGGCTGATGACCATGGTCTTGGCTGATGACCATGGTCTTGGATGATGACCATGGTCTTGGCTGATGACCATGGTCTTGGATGATGACCATGGTCTTGGATGGTGACCATGGTCTTGGATGGTGACCATGGTCTTGGATGGTGACCATGGTCTTGGATGGTGACCATGGTCTTGGATGGTGACCATGGTCTTGGATGTGACCATGGTCTTGGATGGTGACCATGGTCTTGGATGGTGACCATGGTCTTGGATGTGACCATGGTCTTGGATGTGACCATGGTCTTGGTGATGACCATGGTCTTGGATGTGACCATGGTCTTGGATGATGACCATGGTCTTGGATGATGACCATGGTCTTGGATGGTGACCATGGTCTTGGATGGTGACCATGGTCTTGGATGGTGACCATGGTCTGATGTATGGTCTTGGATGGTGACCATGGTCTTGGTGAGACCATGGTCTGGATGACCATGGTCTTGGATGGTGACCATGGTCTTGGATGGTGACCATGGTCTTGGATGGTGACCATGGTCTTGGATGGTGACCATGGTCTTGGATGGTGACCATGGTCTTGGATGGTGACCATGGTCTTGGATGCACTACAATATCAACAAAAAAGTCAGATATAGTATTCAAGCGTGATCATGGTGCAATAATAACACAAAACAAATGCACTATGAATAGCAAGGAAAGTGGACAAATAAATTTTAAAATTTCTAAGAAATCGAATACAAAGAATAATGGTTAAGAAAAAATAAAATCAGAGACTGCCACAGTAAAAAATAAGCAGAGTACTCGCTCCAATTCACTCTTTCATTCTTATATACGACGTAGACACAGACATAAATCAGCGCACTGTATCATTCTCTGCAGACAATAACTAGAATTTGTATGAATGCCATCCATTGAGGACACAACAAATTTCCAAGCGGATATTAGCCAGGTCGTGCAGTGGGCCACAGAAAATAATATGATGTGAGTGAGGATAAATTTAAGTTACTCAGCTACTTAACATTGAGCATAAAACAATCTCACACCATACAAGAGAGCGGAAGATTAATGGGAAGGACCTATGAGTGATATTGTCAGGTGATCTTGCATTTAAGGACCACAACAGTGTTAGTATCCCAGCCATAGGAAACTGATATGTTGGATGACTTCAATCATCAAAACATAAGTTGCTAACGATGACATTCCAAGTCACCTAACTCCCTCTGTACCTAAATATTGCTGTACTCTAGCAACCCTCTTTACTGCGCGTATAAATCAGTAAAACACCTAAGTAACATTACAGCACCTAGCCGTCTTGAAGAGGTAACCTGATCCTCAAGTCAGTTTATGATCAGCCACTGAGGTGTCTACAGTGCATTGTGTGTGGCGAGCAACAGCCTGAGTGATCAGGTTGTTAATCCTCTCCTCCAGGATGTGGCCACACAACGGTCTCCTAACACGCAGGTACCTACTTACTACTCGGTGAATAGTAGCAACAGGTGTAAGGAAAATTGATATACATGTATGTATATATTGAATATACACTCATTAGCCACTTTATTAGGTACACCTGTACACCTGCTCGTTAAGGTAAATATCTGATCAGCCAATCACGTTGCAGCAACTCATTGCCCAAAAGCATTCAGACATAGTCAAGAGGTTCTGTTATTGTTGAGACCGTGGAGTGATTGTTGGTGCCAGACAGACGGGGTGGTTTCAGCGTCTCAGAAACTGCTGATCTCCTGGGATTTTCACTCACAACAGTCACTAGAATTTACAGAGTTTGGTGTGAAGAACACAAAACATTCAGTGAGCGACAGCTTTATAGTGCAAAACGCCGTGATAATGAGAAATGTCAGAAGAGACAGGCCAGACTGGTGCAAGCTGCTAGGAAGGTGACAGTAACTCAAACAACCATGTGTTACAACAGTGGTATGCAGAAAAGTATCTTTGAACGCACAACACATAGAACCTTGAATTGATGGGCAACAGCAGCAGAAGACCACACCAGGTTCCACTCCTGTCAGTTAAGAACAAGAAACTGAGGCTACACTGGGCACAGATTCACTAAAACCGAACAGCTGAAGATTGGAAAAACGTTGCTTGGCCTGACGAATAGCGATGGAAGGGTAAAAATTTGGTATAAATCTTTTGGATGTGGTTGAACAGGAGATTCGCAGCATGAAGGCTCAGCCTTAATGCTGTGTGTGTGGGTGTGTGAGTGGTTGTGTGTTTTGCGTGTGTGTGTGTGTGTGTGTATGTGTGTGTGTGTTGTGTGTGTATGTGTATGTGTGTGTGTATGTGTGTGTGTGTTGTGTGTGTATGTGTATGTGTGTGTGTATGTGTGTGTGTGTGTGTTTGTGTGTGTGCGTATGAATGTGTGTTACCGGGCATAAAGGAAGTGCTGCTGCTCATAGTGAAGAATCTAAACATCACTACAGACAGAAACATGGACGATAGTTCCCAAGATATTGCGACTTTTATTCTTCGTCTCTCTCATTGATCACAGGACGTTTCTGACGAATGAAGGAAACTTCTGCTGTACCTGGAAGTCCTAAGAAGATGTCGCCAGAGGATTAGTAAAAAGTTGCCAGGAGTTTGGAAGTGTTATCAAAAGCAGGAAGGTGAAAGTGAACGAAAAAAAAGAAAGTACGAAAACTAAGAAATGAAAGATTAGAGGTCGGAGTGGAAAGAGGAAGTAGATAGAAAGTGAATGCCGGAAGGTGAGTCTGTGAAGAGATAAGAGGAATCACAACGTTAAATGCGTTAAGACAAGATGGCAAGAAAGCAGTTTGTCAGCTGGTGTATGGAGGATAGTGATGCTGCTGGTGTGGGGTGTGAGGCATGGTTTCTGTATGAGTGTGAGGCCTGGTTTCTGTATGAGTGTGAGGCATGGTTTCTGTATGAGTGTGAGGCATGGTTTCTGTATGAGTGTGAGGCATGGTTTCTGTATGAGTGTGAGGCATGGTTTCTGTATGAGTGTGAGACCTGGTTTCTGTATGAGTGTGAGGCATGGTTTCTGTATGAGTGTGAGGCATGGTTTCTGTATGAGTGTGAGGCTGGTTTCTGTATGAGTGTGAGGCATGGTTTCTGTATGAGTGTGAGACCTGGTTTCTGTATGAGTGTGAGGCCTGGTTTCTGTATGAGTGGGAGGCATGGTTTCTGTATGAGTGTGAGGCATGGTTTCTGTATGAGTGTGAGGCATGGTTTCTGTATGAATGGGAGGCATGATTTCTGTATGAGTGTGAGGCATGGTTTCGATGAGTGTGAGGCATGGTTTCTGTATGAGTGTGAGGCATGTTTCTGTATGAGTGTGAGGGCATGGTTTCTGTATGAGTGTGAGGCATGGTTTCTGTATGAGTGTGAGGCATGGTTTCTGTATGAGTGTGAGGCATGGTTTCTGTATGAGTGTGAGGCATGGTTTCTGTATGAGTGTGAGGCATGGTTTCTGTATGAGTGTGAGGCATGGTTTCTGTATGAGTGTGAGGCCTGGTTTCTGTATGAGTGTGAGGCATGGTTTCTGTATGAGTGTGAGGCATTGTTTCTGTATGAGTGTGAGGCATGGTTTCTGTATGAGTGTGAGGCATGGTTTCTGTATGAGTGTGAGGCATGGTTTCTGTATGAGTGTGAGATGGTTTCTGTAGAGTGTGAGGCATGGTTTCTGATGAGGGGGAGGCATGGTTTCTGTATGAGTGTGAGCATGTTTCTGTATGAGTGTGAGGCATGGTTTCTGATGAGGTGAGGCATGTTTTGATGAGTGTGAGGCTGGTTTCTGAGTGTGAGGCATGGTTTCTGTGAGTGTGAGGCATGGTTTCTGTATGAGTGTGAGGCATGGTTTCTGTATGAGGTGAGGCTGGTTTGAGTGTGAGGCATGGTTTCTGTATGAGTGAGGTGGTTTTGTATGAGTGTGAGGCATGGTTTCTATGAGTGTGAGGCATGGTTTCTGTATGAGTGTGAGGCATGTTTGATGAGTGTGAGGCTGGTTTCTGTATGAGTGTGAGGCTGGTTTCTGTATGAGTGTGAGGCATGGTTTCTTTTGCAGTGAGTGTGAGGCATGGTTCTGTATGAGTGTGGAGGCATGGTTTCTGTATGAGGTGAGGCTGGTTTCTGATGAGGTGAGGCATGGTTTTGTATGAGTGTGAGGCTGGTTTCTGAGAGTGTGAGGATGGTTCTGATGAGTGTGAGGCCTGGTTTTGATGAGTGTGAGGCATGGTTTCTTATGAGTGTGAGGCTGGTTCTGATGATGTGAGGCATGGTTTGATGAGTGTGAGCATGGTTTTAGGTGAGGCATTTATGGTGGTTTTGTACTGTTTATGAGTGTGAGCATGTTTATGATGTGAGGCATGGTTTCTGGGGAGGCATGGTTTTGATGAGTGTGAGGCATGGTTTCTGTATGAGGTGAGGCATGGTTTTGATGAGTGAGTGGTTTCTGAGGGGAGCATGGTTTCTGTATGAGTGTGAGGCATGGTTCTGATAGTGTGAGCATGTTTCATGAGGTGAGGCATGGTTTCTGAGAGTGGAGGCATGGTTTCTGAGTGAGGCATGGTTTCTGTATGAGTGTGAGGCATGGTTCTGTGAGGTGAGGCATGGTTTAGGTGAGGCTGGTTCAGTATTTTAGTAGGCTGTTTCGATGAGTGTGAGGCTGGTATTGCTGTTTCATGAGTAGATGGAGAGAGCCAGATGAGCGTTTGATGAGTGGAGCATGTTTCTGAGAGTGAGGCATGGTTTGGTGAGCTGTTTATGAGTGTGAGGCATGGTTTCTAGTATTAGAGAATGTTGAGATGGCTGGTTCGATGAGTTGACATGGTTTCGAGAGGTGAGATGATGAGTGTACATGAGCTATGATGAGGCTTTTTGATTGGAGCTGTTTCATGAGTGTGAGGCATGGTTCTGTATGAGTGTGGAAGGCATGTTTCGTATGATGTGAGGCATGTTATGTAAGCATGAGTGATGAGAGATGTTTGTCATGGTGTGAGGATGGTTTCTGTTGATGTGAGCTGGTTTGTAGAGTGTGAGCATGGTTTCTGATGAGTGTGAGGCTGGTTTCGTAGATTGAGGCATGGTTGTAGAGTGTAGGCCTGGTTCTGTATGAGTGTGAGGCATGGTTTCTGATGAGTGTGAGGCATGGTTTCTGATGAGTGTGAGGCATGGTTTCTGTATGAGTGTGAGATGGTTTCATGAGTGTGAGGCATGGTTTCTGTATGAGTGTGAGGCATGGTTTCTGTATGAGTTGAGGCATGGTTTCTGATAGGTGAGCATGCTGATGAGCATGGTTTCTGTATGAGTGTGAGGCATGGTTTCGTATGAGTTGAGCAGGCGATGAGTGTGAGGCATGGTTTCGTATGAGTGTGAGGCATGGTTTCTGTATGAGTGTGAGGCCTGGTTTCTGTATGAGTGTGAGGCATGGTTTCTGTATGAGTGGAGGCATGGTTTCTGTATGAGGTAGGCTGTTGAGTGTGAGGCATGGATTTCTTAGAATGGAGACATGATTTCTGAATGATAGGCATGCTAAGTGAGCATGGTTTCTGTATGAGTGAGGCATGATTTTGGTGAGGCAGGTCTGATAGGTGAGGCTGATTCTGAGAGTGTGAGGCCGTTTCTGATAGTGTGAAGCTGGATTTTATGAGTGTGAGGCATGTTTATGATGTGAGCATGGTTTTGATGAGTGTAACTGTTTATATAGCTGTTTCGATGAGTGTGAGCATGGTTTATATTCATGATAGTGAGGCATGGTTTCTAGATGAGCATGTTTCAAATGTAGGCATGTTTCTGTTAGTAGGCATGGTTTCAGAGTGTAGGCATGGTTTTATGAGTGGAGCATGTTTCATGAGTGTGAGGCATGGTTTCATGTAGTGTGAGGCATGGTTTCTGTAGAGGTAGGCATGCTGATGAGTGTAGGCAGTTCTGTAAGTTATAGGTAACTGTTGAGCAATGTCTCAATAGAGAAATTGTGAGCATTTTCGATGACGTTGACATTTCGTGTATGATTGAAGATGGTTTCTATATATGTGAGCATGGTTTTTATAGTAGTGTTGTACATTTTCTTAATATATGAATATATATCTGTATGATTTGAGGCTATTTTGATGGTGTAATGGTTTACTGATTTTTTTATTATATATATATATATATATATATATATATATATATTATATAGTATATATATATATATATATATTATGGTATTGTAATATCCCTGATATCACATTTTCCTAAATTATTCTGTTTAGAGACCTTATAGTTTTGCCCAGAATTCAACATATATAAAAAGTCTACACGCATGCAAGGAGTCTCATTATAAGCCGCAGAGAGTGAGGGTTGGCGTGCCTGGCAGGTGACGTGAGGTCAGCTCTCTGGAGAGTCAGGTCACGCACTCGTTTACTTGACCCTTGACCTAATGTGACCTCAACATGAGTGGCTCTCTTACTTACCACCAGGGTATACCAAGCCTTGTCTCTTCTCTATACATTTGCTAAATGTGCTCTTGTTATACATATGCACACACACATATACATACACATATACATACACATATACATACTCTGCATCAAAGTACGTAGTACCTTCTCCAGTCGGGATCTGGCCGAGTGGACAAGGTACTACGTACTTTGATGCAGAGTGTGTAAGTTCGAATCCTGCTGTGTATTGAGAGATAATATTTGTAAAGAATTTCGCCTGTTTGCGAAATTCTTTACTGTATTCATGTTTGTTCCTTTTAAATACACACACACACACACACACACACACACACACACACACATCGACAAGGTAGACAGGGACAGGATGTTCCAGAGAGGGAACACAGAAACAAGGGGACACAACTGGAAGCTGAAGACTCACATGAGTCAAAGGGATGTTAGGAAGCATTTCTTCAGCCACAGAGTAGTCAGGAAGTGGAATAGTCTTAAGAAAGATATAGTGGAGGCAGGAACCATACACAGTTTTAAGACGAGGTATGATAAAGCTCATGGAGCAGGGAGAGCAGAGACCCAGTAGCGGACAGCGAAGAGGCGGGGCCAGGAGCTGAGTCTCGACCCCTCCACCCACAATTAGGTGAGTACATATATATATATATATATATATATATATATATATATATATATATATATATATATATATATATTTATATATATATACACAGTAGCACAACATATCAAAGATTATGAATATCCTCCAGCTCCTCTGAAGCTGGACGTGAGCCAAGTATGCAGCAAGTATTTTCTCTCTAGATGGCCACGCTGAGGTGCTGGAACATGAAAGTGGCCGCCCTTGGGTCCCTAGTGGAGTCAATGAGTTTGCAACCCAGTTCTTTAAGGAAACGTGTGACATTCTTTTCCCATGATCCCTAGGTCTCCGATCCCACTGAAACAAACTGATACTGATGGCTTGTCTTTGTACTTGCTGATCTTGTACTCCTCCCTGTTACCCAGCGCTGTGACAGATGTAGGTGTCAGCCAGGCAGGTAGAGACCCATGCTAAAAGTTTGCCATTCTTCCAAGAATAGATGGCGATCCCGTCAGGGCGGTTTGTGGGATTATGATTTTTTTTGGATGCTAGGGAGTGAGGCTTTCTCTCAGCCGGGCACCCAGCTGTAGCAAGGCTCCTCTTTATGATGTCATTGACTTCATTGTGTGTCACTTGCCAACCCTTGGTTTTGGAGCATGTAGACCATATTAATCGGCTTGCGCTTCGCCACAAATATTCTGTGCAAATTGGGGCAGCGAGGCGGAGAGCCCACTTCAATACAGAAGGTCTATGGGTCGAGGCGTGTTCCCATTGCCGATAGGGGAACTGTTAGGAGGAAATTCCCATAGTGATATGCACTCACTGCTTGGAGATGGGTAGTTTTCCTGTTGGATGTTAAGGCTCTGAGCAAGTTCTTATGCACCTTTTCATCACTAGGGCTATCCCATCTGGACTGTTTGTAGGCCAGTGCTGCACTAGCTTTTGGCGCTGGAGCGGCGATAGTTTTCCATTCGGCAATGGCACTGGTGCAGATTGAGTCCTGTATTCCTGCTAAGTCACCAATGCTGTCTGAAAGAATTTGCTTTGTTAGCTCATCTGATGCCATGGAGAAGAATAAGAAAGTTGGTAGTGCAATGTGGCAAGATTTACATACTCCCAGCCCCATAACCCTGACTGGAAGTGAGGCTTGGAACCACTATCCATCTTCAATGGAAAGATTCAGCACACTCAGCATAGTACACTCTAGCATAGTCCACTCTCTAGCATAGTACAGTCTCTAGCATAGGACAGTCTCTAGCATAGTATATTCCTTGAGTTTTGGACTGTCGAAGGCTGGGGAGCACCTCAAGAAGTAAATGAGTTTTGGGAGGGACAGGTATCAGGTGAGTAGGTATTAATTTCTTTCATCCTGCCATCCATCATCCTGAGGTCTGAGATTTTTTTTCTAGAATCTGATCCATAGCACTGGACCCGAGAGGAGCGCTGAGGAGAGTGCTATTGGCTCGTGCTCTTGGCAAAACAGCACTATTATCCTCAGTGATCTGTCGATTGGTAGAAACTTTCGCATTTGGAGGGTTTAAAGATAAACCCTGGCTCACTCTCATATCTTTTATTTTTCTGATGTCCTCTACGAGTGCCAGCCAGGGTTCCATCACCCAAGAACCAGATATTAAGCTCACTGGAGAGTGTTTCTGTGACTTCCTTGATGACCAGAAGGAACTGAAAAGGGGCGAGAGGGTCCCCTTGTTGCACCCCTTCACATGAGTCTATTTCATGTTCCCAAACAAGAGTTTAGGAGTATCACTATAGCACGATTGGATGAAGGGATAGAGGGAGGGAAAGTGTTTAAAAACTGTGTAGAAAGCAGCATTTCTTCTAAGTTCAATGCATTAGCATAGTTTAATTTAATAAGGGCTTTTTGATCTGACATGTTATTAATATATTTCCGTGCCTTGTTGAACACCAAAACCGAGCTGAGTTGGCTTCAACAATGAGGCAGCCTCATGACTCACCATTCTTACTGCAGCCCTGGCACTAAGGCACCGAAGGGTGTTGCCAACACCAATGGCCCGGATTCCTCCATCCTTTTCCAGGGAGGCACATAGTGATGCACTAAAGAAGGGTGACCTAATGGTCTCCAAGACACAGCCAGCCAGACACACTGGGAAATTTGCTGAGCTCTGACCACAACTTCGCAACATTCCGGGGACTGAATTGAGCATTTGTTATAAATGTTGCGATCTTAAACTGATTAAACCCCCTGTTGAGCCCTGTGGGAATGACATATCTGCTTTATACACATCAGCATCCAGTTGGATTAAGTGTTCTTCACCTGCTGCACTTTCAGGAAGGTCAATAATGGTACTGGAAGCTCTGGGTGAATGTTTGTCCTTCAGTGCCTGTGCTGTAGTGGCATCCTTAGGGGCGATGGTATCCCCACTAGTTATAAGCCTGAGTGCTCCATTATATATATATATATATATATATATATATATATATATATAATTATATCACACATCTTGACACTATCGAAGTGAAGCAGAGAAAAATCTAGAAAAGTGTTGGTTCAGTTATCAGATAACTACCTCGGATCTTGTGTCAACTTTCAAAAAATAGCTTGAGACATCACTGAAGTTATTAGCTGCACGGATCATCTTGGACGGCTGATTGGTCAGTAGCTGACGTCACGAACAGCTGGTTGACCACATGTGACGTCACAAAACGGCTGAGTGGCTGCACGTCACAAGAAGGGCAGCTGATTGGCTGACTTTTGGCGTCAGGTGACGTCACGAAGAGCTGATGATGATGATGATAATAATAATAATAATAATAATAATAATAATAATAATAATTATAATATAATAATAATAATAATAATAATAATAATAATAATAATAATAATAATAATAATAATTGACGAAGGCTAATTACCGTGCATTGCTCGCAAGGAAAATAATAAATAACCCCCCTATCACCCTCCCCACCCATCCCCCATTAACCCTCCTCCGATTCTCCTTCCTTCCCCTCTCCGCCCCTCCCCTCCCCTCCCTATGCCGTCGATTATCAGAAGCCTGCATAGCTGCAATAATACCACTAATCACAAAAGATACCCCCCTCCCACACACCCTTCCCCGTCAGTAATACGGCAAAAGCAATTATCAGATAATCACCAGCGTGATCTTAATTACCCCTCATATTCCCCACCGATAATTATAGAGAAAGACAAGGCTAGATTACACCTGAATCCAGAGGTGCAAAATTCCCTTAAATTCCCCCACCCCCACCATCACCCCCAACAACCCAATAATTTTTGACCAGCGGGATGTATTCAATATATCTCCAGGACTCCTACCCCCACCCCTCCCACACCTCCCGCAGATCAGCCCTTCCCCCCCCTCCCAGGGGGTGTCAGAGCCATCTAGCGACTAAAAATTTCCCCTCTACCAAACCCTCACATTTTGCCCATGGTGTCACGAGAAACAGTTATTGTTGTTGTTGTTGTTGGAGTAGTAGTGCCAGCAGTAGTAGTAATGGTAATAGCAGTATTAACAATAGTGCTAGTAGTAGTAGTAGTAGTAGTAGCAGTAGTAGTAATAGCAGTATTAACAATAGTGCTAGTAATAGTAGTAGCAGTAGTAGTAATAGTAATAGCAGTATTAACAATAGTGCTAGTAGTAGTAGTAGTAGCAATTGTTGTCGTTGTTAGTGTTATTATTATTATTATTGTTTTTGTTGTTTTGTTGAAACTTTTGTTTCCATCCATCTGGTTAAAATTTAAATGACAATTTTTAAGCCAATATGTTTCTTGGGAACAGAAAGTGGAATATAATCTGACTTGCCTAAAATACATTAATTACACGTCGTGTTGACAGGTCTCTTATCAGCCTCGGACACTTTTAACTTTCACTTGACTAAATTCTTTGTTCCCTTGATGCCGTCTCTTACACTTAACTAATTTACTGTCCGATAAATTAGTTAACTACCAGTTAATTAGCTTGCAACTTAGTCAACTTGAACCGTTAACTGGGGCTAATTAATGATCCATGTCAGACCGAAACGTCGTCATAAGTTAGTCTCCTACGGGAGGGTTATTTGTGGATTAAGGAATTCTTTCTCATTTTTTTGCAGGAGGTTATAAGCCGAAACTTTGGATTTCCCATTACCACCGCTGGTTATTATACTCAATGTTTTTTTTATTTACCAGCACTCGTTTATTAGAAACGGAAACCATTTGTGATGAATCTTTACTTGCTGAATGTGAAGTGTGAGAGAGACTTGGTAAAACAACTATACTGAGTTCTTGGTGGCAGTTATTCAGTGACAAACAATGTGAACACATTGATGGCACTGATAGCACTAACGGCACTGCAATGTATATACGTTACTGTACAATACTGGGTGACGACACGAACCGAGGTCCCTACACATATCTTGCCCAACGGTTTGAATCCCTTCGTACAATATTCTGTTTATTCATTGACAGTCGTTCATTCTGACTTAGCTTTGTAAATATATATATATATATATATATATATATATATATATATATATATATATATATATATATATATATATATAATTTATTTCAAGATACAATACATTGTCAAAATACATTAACAAGGATACAATAGTGAGTAAAACAACATAGATGACAACTCAGAGCTACATGTCAAATACTTCGTCCAGCTCCCCGGTAGTGGGCCGCGTGCCCAGAATACTGCAGGCATTTCCCTCTGGATCGCAACACTGAGTCTCTGAAAGAGGAAGATATATATATATATATATATATATATATATATATATATATATATATATATATATATATATATATATATATATATATATATATATATATTGAGAGTTGGGATAGTTTTAAAAATGCAGTATTAGAATGTGGGGCAGAAGTTTGTGGCTATAGGAGGGTGGGTGCAGGAGGAAAGAGGAGTGAGTGGTGGAATGAAGAAGTAAAGGGTGTGATAAAAGAGAAAAAGGTAGCTTATGAGAGGTTTTTACAAAACAGAAGTGTTAATAGAAGAGCAAAGTATATGGAGAGTAAAAGAAAGGTGAAGAGAGTGGTGAGAGAGTGCAAAAGAAGAGCGGATGAAAGAATGGGAGAGGCTCTCTCAAGAAATTTTGCTGAAAACAAGAAAAAAATTTGGAGTGAGATAAGCAATGTAAGAAAGCCTAGGGAACGAATGGATTTGTCAGTTAAAAACAGAGTAGGGGAGATAGTAGATGGGGAGCTGGAGGTATTGGGTAGATGGCGGGAATATTTTGAGGAACTTTTAAATGTCGATGAAAAAAGGGAGGCGGTAATATCATGCATTGGCCAGGGAGGTACAACATCGTTTAGGAGTGAAGAAGAGCAGGATGTGAGTGTGGAGGAGGTGCGTGAGGCATTACGTAGAATGAAAGAGGGTAAAGCAGCTGGAACTGACGGGATAATGACAGAAATGTTAAAAGCAGGGAGGGATATAGTGTTGGAGTGGTTGGTATTGTTGTTTAATAAATATGTGAAAGAGGGGAAGGTACCTAGGGATTGGCAGAGAGCATGTATAGTTCCTTTATATAAAGGGAAGGGGGATAAAAGAGATTGTAAGAATTATAGGGGAATAAGTTTACTGAGTATACCAGGTAAAGTGTACGGTAGGGTTATTATTGAACGAATTAGAGGTAAGACAGAGAGTAGGATTGCAGATGAGCAAGGAGGCTTTAGAGTGGGTAGGGGATGTGTAGATCAAGTGTTTACATTGAAGCATAAATGTGAACAGTATTTAGATAAAGGTAGGGAAGTTTTCATTGCATTTATGGATTTAGAAAAGGCATATGATAGAGTGTATTGGGGAGCAATGTGGCCAATGTTGCAAGTGTATGGAATAAGTAGTAAGTTACTGAATGCTGTAAAGAGTTTTTATGAGGATAGTGAAGCTCAGGTTAGGGTGTGTAGGAGAGAGGGAGATTACTTCCTGGTATAAGTAGGTCTTAGACAGGGATGTGTAATGTCACCATGGTTGTTTAATATTTTTTATAGATGGGGTTGTAAAAGAGGTAAATGCTAGGGTGTTGGGGAGAGGAGTGGGATTAAGTTATGGGGAATTAAATACAAAATGGGAGTTGACACAGTTACTTTTTGCTGATGATACTGTGCTTATGGGAGATTCTAAAGAAAAGAGTTTGGGAGAGTGTGTAAAGTAGAAAGTTGAAAGTGAACATAGATAAGAGTAAGGTGATGAGGGTATCAAACGATTTAAATAAAGAAAAATTGGATATCACATTGGAGAGAGGGATTATGGAAGAAGTGAATGTTTTCAGATTTTTGGGAATTGACTTGTCAGCGGATGGGTTTATGAAGGATGAGGTTAACCAAAGAATAGATTAAGAAAAAAAAGGTGAGTGGTGCGTTGAGGTATCTGTGGAGAGAAAAATCGTTATCTATGGAGGCAAAGAAGGGAATGTATGAAAGTATAGTAGTACCAACACTCTTATATGGGTGTGAAGCATGGGTTGCAAATGCTGCAGCGAGGAGGAGGCTGGAGGCAGTGGAGATGTCCTGTCTAAGGGCAATGTGTGGTGTAAATATTATGCAGAAAATTCTGAGTGTGGAAATTAGGAGGAGGTGTGGAGTTACTAAACGTATTAGTCAGAGGACTGAAGAGGGGTTGTTGAGGTGGTTTGGTCATTTAGAGAGAATGGATCAAAGTAGAATGACTTGGAGAGCGTATAAATCTGTATGGGAACGAAGGCGGGGTAGGGGTCGTCCTCGAAAAGGTTGGAGGGAGGGGGTAAAGGAGGTTTTGTGGGCGAGGGGCTTGGACTTCCAGCAAGCATGTGTGAGCGTGTTAGATAGGAGTGAATGGAGACGAATGGTTTTTGGGACCTGACGAGCTGTTGGAGTGTGAGCAGGGTAATATTTTGTGAAGGGATTCAGGGAAACCAGTTAATTGATTTAGTTGGACTTGAATCCTGGAAATGGGAAGTACAATGCCTGCACTTTAAAGGAGGGGTCTGGGATAGTGACAGCTGGGAGGGACTTATTCTCAGCTGTCGTATCTGAGCTCCTCTGCAAAGACAGTGATTATGTATGAGTGAGGTGAAAGTGTTGAATGATGATGAAAGTATTTTCTTTGGGGATTTTCTTTCTTTTGGGTCACCCTGCCTCGGTGGAGACGGCCAACTTGTTGAATAATATATATATATATATATATATATATATATATATATATATATATATATATATATATATATATATATATATATATATAAATTATTAACATACTCTAAATTTTTTTATAATTAACCTATTACCAGTTTCTCTCTCATGTCTGTGAATGTGTTGACAGACAATAATTACAGAGTTAACATGTCGCTGGTATCAGACTCAGTCAGCTTTGCGGTGATACCCTGAGGGTTATCTGGAACTTAGTAAGATAACGAGGTGAGCCTAGACACAGTGATCTCGCTAACGTCAAGGCAATGTTGGTGTGTGGCTGGTATCCTGAATACCTGTGTGTGTGTGTCGTTAGACGTAGTGTACTTGTGAATGGGACATAGTGTGTGTGTGTACCTACGCATCTCTTTAAAATAGGTGTGCACACATCTTTATAAGTGTGCGTATTTCTTTATGTCATCATATTTAAATAGAGACAGAGACGTCTTCCTCTGTTGCTCTATGTATACACTTGTAGCCTGGTAACCTCTGATTTATATGAATGTTTTTTTTATATTATTGACGGGACTCCAGGTAATTAATTATCTGCACAGAAAAATACGCCTTCGGGGAATTAAATGCACTTTGAGAAGATTAAGACGGTAGCGGAAGAGGAGAAAGTGCATAAGAAGAGCTGACAAGCGAGAGAGAGACAGAGAGAGAGAGAGAGAGAGAGAGAGAGAGAGAGAGAGAGAGAGAGAGAGAGAGAGAGAGAGAGAGAGAGAGAGAGAGAGAGAGAGAGAGAGAGAGAGAGAGAGAGAGAGAGAGACAGAGAGAGAGAGACAGACAGAGACAGAGACAGAGACAGAGAGAGATAGAGAGAGAGAGAGAGAGAGAGAGAGAGAGAGAGAGAGAATACACACAGGAAAAGAAGAGGTGAACACAACATTGATCAAAGCCACTCGAGTTACACATTTCTCAGGTGACCTTGACGTCGGATCAATAGGAACTGCATAGCGTTATCTACCAACACTGTCAAAGCGTTACAACATCACACACACACACACACACACACACACACACACACACATACACTACAAAAACTCACACGAACAGAGAAACACAGTAAACAAAGAAACAAAAACTTCAAAGGAGGACATAGCAAAAATGAAAGACCAAAGATTGAAAAAACAGATTAAAGAGAGCATTTGAAACATGGTAAGTTCCAAAGCAGCGTTGGAAGCATGAAAGGAAGATGTGAGAACATGGAAGTCGACACTGGAAGTGCTGAACACTGGAAGTGCTGAACACTGGAAGTGCTGAACACTGGAAGTGCTGAACACTGGAAGTGCTGAACACTGGAAGTGCTGAATAGTGGAAGTGCTGAACACTGGAAGTGCTGAACACTGGAAGTGCTGAACACTGGAAGTGCTGAACACTGGAAGTGCTGAACACTGGAAGTGCTGAACACTGGAAGTGCTGAACACTGGAAGTGCTGAACACTGGAAGTGCTGAACACTGGAAGTGCTGAACACTGGAAGTGCTGAACACTGGAAGTGCTGAACACTGGAAGTGCTGAACACTGGAAGTGCTGAACACTGGAAGTGCTGAACACTGGAAGTGCTGAACACTGGAAGTGCTGAACACTGGAAGTGCTGAACACTGGAAGTGCTGAACACTGGAAGTGCTGAACACTGGAAGTGCTGAACACTGGAAGTGCTGAACACTGAAGTGCTGAACACTGGAAGTGCTGAACACTGGAAGTGCTGAACACTGGAAGTGCTGAACAGTGGAAGTGCTGAACACTGGAAGTGCTGAACACTGGAAGTGCTGAACACTGGAAGTGCTGAACAGTGGAGAAATTCACAGTTAGGAGAAGTGGAATCAGAAGACAGTGCATGGTCCACCCATTCATACTGCTCTCAAAATTATACAACACAAATTTATATTATGTATGAACTTTTTTCTTGGGCTCAATGCGAGTTTACTCTCCCATAGAAAATGGCAGATCATCCACTGAAGGACAAACAAACTAACAAATGCTCCCATGGTGTAATAACTCACAAAATGCCTGCTAAAGTGTTAACTATCAAAGTGGGCAGATGGATCTTCAACTTTCTAACCAATCGAACACAACAAGTAATGGTAAAGAGAGTGAAGTCGGAGGCTGTCACAGTGAAAAGCTTTGTTCCACAAGGCACAGTACTCGCCCCCGTCCTGTTCCTCATCCTCATATCAGACATAGAGATGTAAACCATAGCACCGTGTCATCCTTTGCAGACGATACTAGAATTTCCATGAGAGTGTCATCCATTGAGGACACGGTAAATCTCCTAGCAGATATAAACCAAGTTTTCCAATGGGCAACAGAAAACAATATGATGTTCATTGAGGCCTGGTCACAGACCGGGCCGCGGGGGCGTTGATTCCTGAAACCCTCTCCAGGTATCTTCAGGACAAATTTCAACTACTCCTTTTTGGAAAACTGGAGGAAATAATAGCTAGACCCGAGTATACTACAAACTCTAATCACACAACAGAGCGAAAAAGTAATGTGAAGGACCTCGGAGTGTTAATGTCAGAGGATCTCACCTTCAAGGATCACAACAGTGTCACTCACATCTACGAGAAAAATGATAGGATGGATAATGAGAACCTTAAAAACAAGGGATGCCATACCAATGATGATTCTTTTTAAATCACTTGTTCTCTCTCGGTTGGAATACTGTTGTAATACTTATCCCTAGTTCTCCCACCCACGAAACAGAAAACGACAGGTCATCCCTAGTTCTCACGCCCACCAAACACAAAGTGGCAAATCATTCCTAGTTCCCCCCACCCACCAAACAGAAAACGGCAACTCATTCCTAGTTCCCCCACCCACCTAACAGAAAACGGCAACTCATTCCTAGTTCCCCACCCATCAAACAGAAAACGGCAAATCATTCCTAGTTCCCCCACCCACCTAACAGAAAACGGCAACTCATTCCTAGTTCCCCCACCCATCAAACAGAAAACGGCAACTCATTCCTAGTTCCCCCACCCACCTAACAGAAAACGGCAACTCATTCCTAGTTCCCCCACCCATCAAACAGAAAACGGCAACTCATTCCTAGTCGAAACTAAACGGAAACCGACCAGAGAAGTTTACCGAAAAATGGGGAGGAAAGCAGCGTGTTGAAACGAGTGAGACTCATTTTTGATGCCTCGAATTAACACAATGTATATAATATCATTTTGCAGATGGGCACAGCTGCGGCTATCACCCTGACAGCTGTGGCTATCACCCTGACTGCTGCGGCTATCACCCTGACAGCTGCGGCTATCACCCTGACTGCTGCGGCTATCACCCTGACAGCTGCGGCTATCACCCTGACTGCTGCGGCTATCACCCTGACAGCTGCGGCTATCACCGTGACAGCTGCAGCTATCACCCTGACAGCTGCGGCTATCACCCTGACTGCTGCGGCTATCACCCTGACAGCTGCGGCTATCACCGTGACAGCTGCAGCTATCACCCTGACAGCTGCGGCTATCACCCTGACAGCTGCGGCTATCACCCTGACAGCTGCAGCTATCACCCTGACAGCTGCGGCTATCACCCTGACTGTTGCGGCTATCAACCTGACTGCTGCGGCTATCACCCTGACTGCTGTGGCTATCACCTTGACATCTGCGGCTATCACCCTGACTGCTGCAGCTATCACCCTGACAGCTGCGGCTATCACCCTGACATCTGCGGCTATCACCCTGACAGCTGCAGCTATCACCCTGACAGCTGCGGCTATCACCCTGACTGCTGCGGCTATCACCCTGACTGCTGTGGCTATCACCCTGACTGCTGCGGCAATCACCCTGACAGCTGCGGCTATCACCCTGACAGCTGCGGCTATCACCCTGACATCTGAGGCTATCACCCTGACAGCTGCAGCTATCACCCTGACAGCTGCGGCTATCACCCTGACTGCTGCGGCTATCACCCTGACTGATGCGGCTATCACCCTGACTGCTTCAGGTATAACCCTGACTGCTGCAGGTATAACACTGATAGCTGCAGATATCACCCTGACAGCTGCGGCTATCACCCTGACAGCTGCGGCTATCACCCTGACTGCTGCGGCCATCACCCTGACTGCTTCAGGTATAACCCTGACTGCTGCAGGTATAACACTGATAGCTGCAGATATAACACTGACAGCTACATATATAACCCTGACAGCTAGAGGTAAAGCCATGACAGCTGCAAATATAACACTGACAGCTGCAAATATTACACTGACAGCTACAAATATAACACTGACAGCTGCAAAAATAACGCTGACAGCTGCAAATATAACACTGACAGCTGCAAATATAACCCTGACAGCTGCAAATATAACACTGACAGCTGCAAAAATAACGCTGACAGCTGCAAAACTAACACTGACAGCTGCAAATATAACACTGACAGCTGCAAATATAATACTGACAGCTGCAAATATAACACTGACAGCTGCAAAAATAACGCTGACAGCTGCAAATATAACACTGACAGCTGCAAATATAACCCTGACAGCTGCAAATATAACACTGACAGCTGCAAAAATAACGCTGACAGCTGCAAATATAACACTGACAGCTGCAAAAATAACGCTGACAGCTGCAAATATAACACTGACAGCTGCAAATATAACACTGACAGCTGCAAATATAATACTGACAGCTGCAAATATAACTCTGACAGCTGCAAATATAACACTGACAGCTGCAAATATAACACTGACAGCTGCAAATATAACACTGACAGCTGCAAATATAACACTGACAGCTGCAAATATAACACTGACAGCTGCAAATATAACACTGACAGCTGCAAATATAACACTGACAGCTGTAAATATAACACTGACAGCTGCAAATATAACACTGACAGCTGCAAATATAACACTGACAGCTGCAAATATAACACTGACAGCTGCAAATATAACACTGACAGCTGCGATATAGTTTTTTCTTTCAGGTCTCAGTTTTCAGTCTGTCATTCCTTGTACCAGTCAAGAGGGAGGGGGAGGAAGGGAAGGGGAGGAAGGGAGGGGGAGGAAGGGTGGGGAAGTGCCTTGATGATAGGGATCAGCTCTTGATCCATGAAATATGAAGTCCCCCCTTCTCCTCTTCCACTTCCTCGTAACAATCCTGGTCGCCAACTATTTCCCGGAAGTTGTATAACCAATAAGGATTGACAATTATTTTTCTAATTCTAAATCAAAACAAGAAAGCCACTACAATGATCTGTTTGAATGGAAAGATACTACAGTGAAAAATACTACAACGAAATATACAACAATGACTCGTCAAAGTCTAAATTAATTAACAAGTCACTACAATGAACTAACGCTTACTCAGTAAACAACGTAATACAATGAGATGTGTTAACACTGGTCCAGTACACACACCAGCAACCATCAGTCTTAACACTGGTCCAGTACACACACCAGCAACCTTCCAGTCTTAACACTGGTCCAGTACACACACCAGCAACCATCCAATCTTAACACTGGTCCAGTACACACACCAGCAACCATCCAGTCTTAACACTGGTCCAGTACACACACCAACAACCATCAGTTTTAACACTGGTCCAGTACACACACCAGCAACCATCCAGTCTTGACACTGGTCCAGTACACACACCAACAACCATCAGTTTTAACACTGGTCCAGTACACACACCAGCAACCATCCAGTCTTAACACTGGTCCAGTACACACACCAACAATCATCAGTCTTAACACTGGTCCAGTACACACACCAGCAACCATCCAGTCTTAACACTGGTCCAGTACACACACCAACAACCATCAGTTTTAACACTGGTCCAGTACACACCAGCAACCATCAGTCTTAACACTGGTCCAGTACACACACCAACAACCATCAGTTTTAACACTGGTCCAGTACACACACCAGCAACCATCCAATCTTAACACTGGTCCAGTACACACACCAGCAACCATCAGTCTTAACACTGGTCCAGTACACACACCAGCAACCATCCAGTCTTAACACTGGTCCAGTACACACACCAGCAACCATCAGTCTTAACACTGGTCCAGTACACACACCAGCAACCATCAGTCTTAACACTGGTCCAGTACACACACCAGCAACCATCCAGTCTTAACACTGGTCCAGTACACACACCAGAAACCATCAGTCTTAACACTGGTCCAGTACACACACCAGCAACCATCCAGTCTTAACACTGGTCCAGTACACACACCAACAACCATCAGTCTTAACACTGGTCCAGTACACACACCAGCAACCATCAGTCTTAACACTGGTCCAGTACACACACCAACAACCATCAGTCTTAACACTGGTCCAGTACACACACCAGCAACCATCAGTCTTAACACTGGTCCAGTACACACCAACAACCTTCAGTCTTAACACTGGTCCAGTACACACACCAGTAACCTTCCAGTCTTAACACTGGTCCAGTACACACACCAGCAACCATCAGTCTTAACACTGGTCCAGTACACACACCAACAACCATCAGTCTTAACCAACAACCATCAGTCTTAACACTGGTTCAGTACACACACCAGCAACCATCAGTCTTAACACTTGTCCAGTACACACACCAGCAACCATCAGTCTTAACACTGGTCCAGTACACACACCAGCAACCATCAGTCTTAACACTGGTCCAGTACACACACCAGCAACCATCAGTCTTAACACTGGTCCAGTACACACACCAACAACCATCAGTCTTAACACTGGTCCAGTACACACCCCAGCAACATCCAGTCTTAACACTGGTCCAGTAACACACCAGCAACCATCAGTCTTAACACTGGTCCAGTACACACACCAACAACCATCAGTCTTAACACTGTCAGACAACAACCATCAGTCTTAACACTGGTCCAGTACACACACCAGCAACCATCAGTCTTAACACTGGTCCAGTACACACACACAACCATCAGTCTTAACACTGGTCCAGTACACACACCAGCAACCATCAGTCTTAACACTGGTCCAGTACACACACCAGCAACCATCAGTCTTAACACTGGTCCAGTACACACACCAGCAACATCAGTCTTAACACTGGTCCAGTACAACACCAACAACCATCAGTCTTAACACTGGTCCAGTACACACACCAGCAACCATCAGTCTTAACACTGGTCCAGTACACACACCAGCAACCATCAGTCTTAACACTGGTCCAGTACACACACTAGCAACCATCAGTCTTAACACTGGTCCAGTACACACACCAGCAACCATCAGTCTTAACACTGGTCCAGTACACACACAGCAACCATCAGTCTTAACACTGGTCCAGTACACACACCAACAACCATCAGTCTTAACACTGGCCCAGTACACACACCAGCAACCATCAGTCTTAACACTAGTCCAGTACATACACCAACAACCATCAGTCTTAACACTGGTCCAGTACACACACCAGCAACCATCAGTCCGGTTAACCAACAACCATCAGTCTTAACACTGTCAGTACACACACCAGCAACCATCAGTCTTAACACTGGTCCAGTACACACACCAGCAACCATCAGTCTTAACACTGGTCCAGTACACAACCAGCAACCATCAGTCTTAACACTGGTCCAGTACACACACCAGCAACCTTCCAATCTTAACACTGGTCCAGTACACACACCAGCAACCATCAGTCTTAACACTGGTCCAGTACACACACCAGTATTCTTCCAGTCTTAACACTGGTCCAGTACACACACCAGCAACCATCCAATCTTAACACTGGTCCAGTACACACACCAGTAACCTTCCAGTCTTAACACTGATCCAGTACACACACCAGCAACCATCCAATCTTAACACTGGTCCAGTACACACACCAGCAACCATCAGTCTTAACACTGGTCCAGTACACACACCAGCAACCATCAGTCTTAACACTGGTCCAGTACACACACCAGCAACCATCCAGTCTTAACACTGGTCCAGTACACACACCAGAAACCATCAGTCTTAACACTGGTCCAGTACACACACCAGCAACATTCCAGTCTTAACACTGGTTCAGTACACACACCAACAACCATCCAGTCTTAACACTGGTCCAGTACACACACCAACAACCATCTAGTCTTAACACTGGTCCAGTACACACACCAACAACCATCCAGTCTTAATACTGGTCCAGTACACACACCAGCAACCTTCCAGTCTTAACACTGGTCCAGTACACACACCAGCAACCATCAGTCTTAACACTGGTCCAGTACACACACCAGCAACCTTCCAGTCTTAACACTGGTCCAGTACACACACCAACAACCATCCAGTCTTAACACTGGTCCAGTACACACACCAACAACCATCCAGTCTTAACACTGGTCCAGTACACACATCAACAACCATCCAGTCTTAACACTGGTCCAGTACACACACCACCAACCATCCAGTCTTAACTCTGGACCAGTACACACACCAGCAACCATCCAGTCTTACATTGGTCCAGTACACACACCAACAACTATCCAGTCTTAACACTGGTCCAGTACACACACCAACAACCATCCAGTCTTTACACTGGTCCAGTACACACACCAACAACCATCCAGTCTTAACACTGGTCCAGTACACACACCAACAACCATCCAGTCTTAACACTGGTCCAGTACACACACCAACAATTATCCAGTCTTAACACTGGTCCAGTACACACACCAACAACCATCCACTCTTAACACTGGTCCAGTACACACACCAACAACCATCCAGTCTTAACACTGGTCCAGTACATACACCAACAACCATCCAGTCTTAACTCTGGACCAGTACACACACCAGCAACCATCCAGTCTTACATTGGTCCAGTACACACACCAACAACCATCCAGTCTTAACACTGGTCCAGTACACACACCAACAACCATCCAGTCTTACATTGGTCCAGTACACACACCAACAACCATCCAGTCTTAACACTGGTCCAGTACACACACCAACAACCATCCAGTCTTACATTGGTCCAGTACACACACCAGCAACCATCCAGTCTTACATTGGTCCAGTACACACACCAACAACCATCCAGTCTTACATTGGTCCAGTACACACACCAGCAACCATCCAGTCTTACATTGGTCCAGTACACACACCAGCAACCATCCAGTCTTACATTGGTCCAGTACACACACCAGCAACCATCCAGTCTTACATTGGTCCAGTACACACACCAACAACCATCCAGTCTTACATTGGTCCAGTACACACACCAGCAACCATCCAGTCTTACATTGGTCCAGTACACACACCAACAACCATCCAGTCTTACATTGGTCCAGTACACACACCAACAACCATCCAATCTTACACTGGTCCAGTACACACACCAGAAACCATCAGTCGTAAAGACAGTTATCTGCATAATTATAATATCCGTAATTAACCGCAATTAAGCAACCAGTAATTTCCTGAAAATTACTTATAAAAAATTACGACACGAGGAAAACTGGCAGTTTAATATACATAAATTTGAGAAAAGAGAGTATGAAAATATCAGGAAAAATATCTACTGCTGTTCTTTTGTTTCTGTTTCTATTGTGTACAGGGGTAGAGTCATAGCTCCTGGTCCCGCCTCTTCACTGACTGCTACTAGGTCCTCTTTCTCCCTGCTCCATGAGCTTTATCAAACCTCGTCTTAAAACTATGTATGGTTCCTGCCTCCACTACGTCACTTTCTAGGCAATTCCACTTCCTGACAACTCTGTGACTGAAGAAATACTTCCTAACATCCCTTTGACTCAAAGGAGTCTTCAACTTCCAATTGTGACCCCTTGTTTCTGTGTCCAATCTCTGGAACATCCTGTCTTTGTCCATCTTGTCAATTCCTCACAGTATTTTATATGTTGCTATCATGTCTCCCCTGACCCTCCTGTTCTCCAGTGTCGCTAGGTCGATTTCCCTTAACCTTTCTTCGTAGGACATTCCCCTTAGCTCTGGAACTAATCTTGTTGCAAACCTTTGCACTTTCTCTAATTTCTTGACGTGCTTGACCAGGTGTGGGTTCCAAACTGGTGCTGCATACTCCAGTATGGGCCTGACGTATATGGTATAGAGTCTTGAACGATTCCTTACTGAGGTATCGGAACGCTATTCTTAGGTTTGCCAGACGCCAGTATGGTGCAGCAGTTATCTGATTGATGTGCGCCTGAGGAGATGTGCTCAGTATTATACTCACCCCAAGATCTTTTTCCTTGAGTGAGGTTTGCAGTCTTTGGCCACTTAGACTATGCTCTGTCTGCGGTCTTCTTTGCCCTTCCCCGATCTTCATGACTTTGCATTTGGCGGGGTTAAATTCAAGGAGCCAGTTGTTATACCAGGATTGTAGCCTGTCCAGGGCTCTTTGTAATCCTGCCTGATCCTCGACCGATTTAATTCTCCTCATTAACTTCATATCATCTGCAAACAGGGACACTTCTGAGTCTATCCCTTCCGTTATGTCATTCACATATACCAAAAACAGCACAGGTCCTAGGACTGATCCCTGTGGAACCCCGCTCGTCACAGGCGCCCACTCTGATATCTCGTCACGTACCATGACTCGTTGTTGCCTCCCTGTCAGCTATTCTCTGACCCATTGCAGTGCCTTTCCTGTTATGCGTACCTGATCCTCTAGCTTTTGCATTAACCTCTTGTGAGGAACTGTGTCGAAGACCTTCTTGCAGTCTAAGAAAATGCAGTCTATCCGCCCCTCTCTCTCGTGTCTTACTTCTGTTACCTTGTCATAAAACTCCAGTAGGTTTGTGACACAGGATTTTCCTTCCCTGAAACCGTGCTGGTTGTCGTTTATAAGCTTGTGTCTTTCTAGGTGCTCTGCCACTCTCCTCCTGATGATCTTCTCCATGACTTTGCATACTATACACGTCAGTGACACAGGTCTGTAATTTAATGCGTCGTGTCTGTCTCTTTTCTTAAAAATTAGGATTACATTTGCCATCTCCCATACCTCAGGTAGTTGCTCAATTTCAATAGATGTGTTGAAGATTTTTGCTAGTGGCACATACAGCATCTTTGCTCCTTCTCTAAGGACCCACAGAGAGATGTTTTCTGGTCCCAGATAACAGCTTCTTCACCTTCTCCTCGGCTGTGTGTATTTCATCCAGCACTTGTTGGTGTACCTCCCTATTCTGAATTCCTGGAGTCCTTCCTGTCTCCACTGTAAATATTTCTTTAAATCTCATGTTGAGCTCCTCACATACCTCTTGGTCGTTTATTGTGAACTCCCCAACTTCCTTCCTCAGCCTGATTACCTGGTCCTTGACTGTTGTTTTCCTCCTAATGTGGCTATACAGTAGCTTCGGTTCAGACTTAACTTTTGATTCTATGTCATTTTCGTATTGTCGCTGAGCCTCCCTTCTTATCTGTGCATATTCGTTTCTGGCTCTTCGGCTAATCTCTTTATTTTCCTGGGTCCTTTGTCTTCTGTATTTTTTCCATTCTCTAGTGCACTTAGTTTTTTCCTCCCTACACCTTTGGGTGAACCAAGGACTCGTTCTGGTCTTCCCATTATTTCTGTTTGCCTTGGGAACAAACCTCTCCTCTGTCTCCTTGCATTTTGTTGTCACATGGTCCATCATTTCTTTTACTGGTTTTCCTGCCAATTCTCTCTCCCACTGAACGTCTGACAGGAAGTTCCTTATGTCTGTGTAGTCCCTCCTTTTGTAGTTTGGTTTTTCCCATCCTATTCCTGCTACCCTCACCACTTGTAGCTCAACTATGTAATCAAAGCACAGAACCACATGATCACTAGCTCCAAGGGGCCTTTCATATGTGATATCCTCGATGTCCGAACTACTCTCATCCTCACCTCTCTCTCTGGTAGTGTCTCTAACATGTTGATGCTTGAGGTTTTCTAGTACCACATGCATCATCTTGGCTCTTCATATTTTGGGACCCCCATGGGGCTCCAGGTTTACCCAGTCAATCTCCTTGTGATTGAAATCACCCATAATTAGTAACTTTGCTCTCCCCATGTGGGCTCTTCTGGCCACCTCGGCTAGTGTGTCTACCATTGCTCTGTTGCTCTCGTCATATTCTTCTCTTGGCCTCCTGCAGTTCTGTGGCGGGTTGTACATTACTGCAATTACCACCTTATGGCCCTCAGACAGGATTGTTCATACTATATAGTCCCTTTCCCCCATTCCATCCATTCCTTCCATTTCCTCAAATCCCCACCGGTTTTTAATGAGCAGTGCAACTCCTCCTTCCCCTCTGCTCCCTTTATCTTTCCTAAGGATTTGATAACCAGGTGGAAAGATTGCATCTGTTATCATCCTGGTGAGATTCGTTTCTGTGAGTGCTATTATGTCTGGGGATGTCTCCTTGATTCTTTCATGCCACTCCTCACATTTATTTGTTATTCCATCTGCATTTGTATACCAAACCAACTTCTTTTCCAAAACTGTGGTCTGGGGAGTAGGTTGGGGTTGTGGAAGCAGGAGACCTGATGAGGAATTATGGGTGGTTGCTGTGGAGGTGGAGTTTGTAATGAGGTGGGTGGGGGCATTGGGCATGGCATGTGTGTTTTGGGTTAGAATTTTTGGTTGCATTGGGGTTGTCCTGGTTGGGTGGATTCTGTAGGTAGTTGCAAGGGAGGTTGTATTTGATCTTCCTCCTGAGTCTGGGTTCTCCTGTCCATCTCCATCTTCACCTATCTTCCCTCCTTTCGCCTTTGTACCCTCTCTTTCAGTTTCTGCCTTTCTTCCCATGTTCTGTCGTGGTTGAGATACACCCTCCGGTACGTTGAGATGTCCCTTAGTCTTGCTTTCTCCTGCAGGATCCTGTTTCGAGCCGCTTCTGCATTGAAAATCACTTTGATCAGTCGGTGTCTTCCTTTTGCATATTCCCCTATTCTCAGAAAATTTGCCAGCTGGATCATGTCATATCCTATTGCTTTGATAATGCTTTCAATCGATTTTTTCACCCCTTGTCTTCTTGCTTCGTAATTTTACTCTTCAACTCTCTGGAGCCCATAAACAAAGACTGATCTCTCCCTTTCATTCTTCCACTGCCTATCCCTATGTATCCCCTGATTCGATTTAACTGCCTCCATTGCAGCTTTCCTTTTTTCAATCTGTTCACTATCTGTTGTCCCTGGGCCCAGTGGTCTGTCATTTTCCCTTCCTAACTTTCCCTGGGCACTGCTGTGGTCTGTTAGGGCCTCTACATATAATAATAATATCTTTATTTACTACAAGTACATGTACAAGGTAGACAGGCCTAGCTAACATCAATGACATACTACTATATAGAAAGCCACTTGTTAAGCTGAGCATTTCAGGCAAATTAGGTCAGTTTTGTCCCAGGATGCGACCCACACCAGTCGACTAACACCCAGGTACCCATTTAATACTAATGAGTGAACATAGACAGCAGGTGTCTAATGGAAACATGTCCCTAATGTTTTCCAGCTGCACCAGAGGAGATTCGATCTCCGCACCTCAGTGTGTGAGCTGAGTGCGCTAGCGATCGAGCTACAGGACACCATACAGCTCACCTCCTTCATTTTTCTTCAGTTTCCTCGATTGTTCCTTATGTGATCCTCTTTTTTTTCTCGGGCTCCACGATGGTCTCATAGGGCCTATGCCTACAGTTTCACTCCTTCATTTCCTACAGTCCCTTTGTTTGTGACTGAGGTAGCAGTTTCTGATGTCATGTCTGCATTGCTCTTTAGTTCTTTAGGCTGTGTGTGTGTACTCACCTAATTGTACTCATGTAATTGTGGTTGCAGGGGTCGAGACTCAGCTCCTGGCCTCGCCTCTTCTCTGATCGCTACAGGGTCCTCTCTCTCCCTGTGTGTGTACTCACCTAGTTGTACTCGCCTAGTTGTGGTTGCAGGGGTCGATTCATAGCTCCTGGCCCCGCCTCTTCACTGGCCGCTACTGGGTCACTCTCCCTGGGCCATGAGCTTTATCATACCTCTTCTTAAAGCTATGAATGGAACCTGCCTCCACTACATCGCTTCCCAAACTATTCCACTTCCCAATCACTCTGTGACTGAAGAAATACTTCCTAACATCCCTGTGATTCATCTGAGTCTTCAATTTCCAACTGTGTCCCCTTGTTGCTGTGTCCCAATTCTGGAACATTCTGTCCCTGTCCACCTTGTCAATTCCTCTCAGTATTTTGTATGTCGTTATCATGTCCTCCCTATCTCTCCTGTCCTCCAGTGTCGTCAGGTCGATTTCTCTTAACCTATCCTAGTAGGACATACCCCTTAGCTCCGGGGACTAGTCTTGTTGCAAACCTTTACACATTCTCTAGCTTCTTCACGTGCTTGGCTAGGTGTGGGTTCCAAACTGGTGCAGCATACTCCAATATGGGCCTAACGTACACAGTGTACAGGGTCCAGAACGATTCTTTATTAAGATGTCGGAATGCTGTTCTTAGGTTTGCTAGGCGCCCGTATGCTGCAGCAGTTATTTGGTTGATGTGCGCCTCAGGAGATGTGCCTGGTGTTATACTCACCCCGAGATCTTTTTCCTTGATTGAGGTTTGTAGTCTCTGGCCCCCTAGACTGTACTCCGTCTGCGGTCTTTTTTGCCCTTCCCCAATCTTCATGACTTTGCACATGGTGGGGTTGAACTCCAGGAGCCAATTGCTGGACCAGGAGTGCAGCCTGTCCAGATCCCTTTGTAGTTCTGCCTGGTCCTTGTCCGATTGAATTCTTCTCATCAACTTCACATCATCTGCAAACAGGGACACTTCGGAGTCTATTCCTTCCGTCATGTCGTTCACAAATACCAGAAACAGCACCGGTCCTAGGACTGACCCCTGTGGAACCCCACTCGTCACCGGCGCCCACTCTGACACCTCGCCACGTACTATGACTCGCTGTTGTCTTCCTGACAGGTATTCCCTGATCCATTATAGTGCCTTCCCTGTTATCCCTGCCTGGTCCTCCAGCTTCTGCACTAATCTCTTGTGTGGAACTGTGTCAAACGCCTTCGTTCAGTCCAAGAATATGCAATCTACCCACCACTCTCTCTCTTGTCTTACTTCGGTCACCCTGTCATAGAACTCCAGTAGGCTTGTGACACAGGATTTCCCGTCCCTGAAACCGTGTTGGCCGTCGTTGATAAGCTCATTCCTTTCTAGGTGTTCCACCACTCTTCTTCTGATAATCTTCTTCATGACTTTGCATACTATACATGTCAGTGACACTGGTCTGTAGTTTAGTGCTTCGTGTCTGTCTCCTTTTTTAAAGATTGGGACTACATTTGCTGTCTTCCATACCTCTGGTAGTTGCCCTGTTTCGATTGATGTGTTGAAGATTGTTGTTAGTGGTACACATAGCTCCTCTGCTCAGCTGCTCCTCAGCTGTGTGTGTGTGTGTGTGTGTGTGTGTGTGTGTGTGTGTGTGTGTGGGTGTGTGTGTGTGGTGTGTGTGTGTGTGTGTGTGTGTGTGTGTGTGTGTGTACTCACCTAGTTGTGGTTGCAGGGGTCGAGTTATAGCTCCTGGCCCCGCCTCTTCACTGGCCGCTACTGGGTCACTCTCCCTGCGCCATGAGCTTTATCATACCTCTTCTTAAAGCTATGAATGGATCTTGCGTCCACTACATCGCTTCCCAAACTATTCCACTTCCCAACAATTCTGTGACTGAAGAAATACTTCCTAACATTCCTGTGATTCATCTGAGTCTTCAACTTCCAACTGTGTCCCCTTATTGCTGTGTCCCTTCTCTAGAACATTCTGTCTCTGTCCACCTTGTCTATTCATCTCAGTATTTTATATTTCGGTATCATGTCCCCCTATCTCTCCTGTCCTCCAGTATCGTCAGGTCGATTTCCCTTAACCTCTCCTCGTAGGACATACCCCTTAGCTCTGGGACTAGTCTTGTTGCAAACCTTTGCATTTTCTCTAGCTTCTTTACGTGCTTGGCTAGGTGTGGGTTCCAAACTGGTGCTGCATACTCCAGTATGGGCCTAACGTACACAGTGTACAGGGTCCTGAACGATTCCTTATTAAGTGTGTGTGTGTGTTTGTGTTAGTTAGTTAGTTACCATTTTGTCTTAGGCACATGTTGATTAGACACTAGGCCTGTTGTATGTGTGTGTGTGTGTGTGTGTGTGTCTGTCTGCGTGTTTGCCTAACTGCATGTCTGTCTCTGTCTAAAAAAAAAAAGTTCTCTCTCCGTCCGTCTGTCTGTCTGTACTCACCTAGTTGTACTCACCTAGTTGTGGTTGCAGGGGTCGAGTCAAAGCTCCTGGCCCCGCCTCTTCACTGGCCGCTACTGGGTCACTCTCCCTGCGCCATGAGCTTTATCATACCTCTGCTTAAAGCTATGTATAGAGCCTGCCTCCACTACATCGCTTCCTAAACTATTCCACTTCCCGACAACTCTGTGACTGAAGAAATACTTCCTAACATCTCTGTGATTCATCTGAGTCTTCAACTTCCATCTGTGTCCCCTTGTTGTTGTGTCCCATCTCTGGAACATTCTGTCTCTGTCCACTTTGTCAATTCCTCTCAGTATCTTATATGTTGTTATCATGTCTCCCCTATCTCTCCTGTCCTCCAGTGTCGTCAGGTCGATTTCCTTAACCTCCCTCGTAGGACATACCCCTTAGCTCCGGGACTAGTCTTGTTGCAAACCTTTGCACTTTCTCGAGCTTCTTCACATGCTTGGCTAGGTGTGGGTTCCAAACTGGTGCTGCATACTCCAATATGGGCCTAACGTACACAGTGTACAGGGTCCTGAACGATTCTTTATTAAGATGTCGGAATGCTGTTCTTAGGTTTGCTAGGCGCCCATATGCTGCAGCAGTTATTTGGTTGATGTGCGCCTCAGGAGATGTGTCTGGTGTTATACTCACCCCAAGATCTTTTCCTTGATTGAGGTTTGCAGTCTCTGGCCCCCTAGGCTGTACTCCGTCTGCGGTCTTCTTTGCCCTTCCCCAATCTTCATGACTTTGCACTTGGTGGGGTTGAACTCCAGGAGCCAGTTGCTGGACCAGGCTTGCAGGCTGTCCAGATCCCTTTGTAGTTCTGCCTGGTCCTCGTCCGATTGAATTCTTCTCATCAACTTCACATCATCTGCAAACAGGGACACTTCGAGTCTATTCCTTCCGTCATGTCGTTCACAAATACCAGAAACAGCACTGGTCCCAGGACTGACCCCTGTGGAACCCCGCTCGTCACCGGCGCCCACTCTGACACCTCGCCACGTACCATGACTCGCTGCTGTCTCCTGACAGGTATTCCTGATCAATGTAGTGCCTTCCCTGTTACCCCTGCCTGGTCCTCCAGCTTCTGCACTAATCTCTTGTGTGGAACTGTGTCAAACGCCTTCTTACAATCCAAGAATATGCAATCTACCCACCCCTCTCTCTCTTGCCTTATCGCTGTCACCCTGTCGTAGAACTCCAGTAGGTTTGTGACACAGGATTTCCCGTCCCTGAAACCGTGTTGGCCGTCGTTGATAAGCTCATTCCTTTCTAGGTGCTCAACCACCCTTCTCCTGACTATCTTCTCCATGACCTTGCATACAATACATGTCAGTGACACTGGTCTGTAGTTTAGTGCTACGTTCCTGTCTCCTTTTTAAAAATTGGAACTACATTTGCTGTCTTCCAAACCTCAGGTAGTTGCCCTGTTTCGATAGATGTGTTGAAGATCGTTGTTAGGGGTACACATAGCTCCTCTGCTCCCTCTCTCAGGACCCATGGAGAGATGTTATCTGGCCCCATCGCCTTTGAAGTATCTAGCTCGCTTAGTAGCCTCTTCACTTCCTCCTCATTTGTGTGTATTGTGTCCAGCACTTGATGGTGTACCCTACCTCTCCTCCTTTCTGGAGGCCCTTCTATTCCTCTGTGAACACCTCTTTGAATCTCATGTTGAGCTCCTCACACACTTCCCGGTCATTTCTTGTGACCTCCCCTCCTACCTTCCTCAGCCTGATCACCTGGTCCTTGACTGTTGTTCTCCTCCTGATGTGGCTGTACAGCAGCTTTGGGTCAGATTTGGCTTTCGCTGCTATGTCATTCTCGTACTGTCTTTGGGCCTCCCTTCTGATCTGTGCATATTCATTTCTGGCTCTACGACTGCTCTCCTTATTCTCCGGGGTTCTTTGCCTTCTGTACCTCTTCCATTCCCTTGCACACTTGGTTTTGGCTTCCCTGCACCTTTGGGTGAACCATGGGCTCATCCTGTCTTTTTCGCTTCTCCTGTTACCCTTGGGTATAAACCTCTCCTTAGCTTCCTTGCAAATTGTTGTCATATATTCCATCATCTCGTCTACTGACTTCCCTGCCATCTCTCTGTCCCACTGAACTCTGTGCAGGAAGTTCCTCATGCCCACATAGTCACCTTTCTTGTAGTTTGGCTTCATTTGTGCAGCCCTTCCTGCTTCCCCTCCACTTGTAACTCTACTATGTATTCGAAACTTAGAACCATATGATCACTGGCCCCAAGGGGCTTTCATGTGTGATGTCCTCAATATCTGCACTACTCAGGGTGAATACTAGGTCCAGTCTCGCTGGTTCGTCATTTCCTCTCTCTCGGTAGTGTCCCTTACGTGTTGGTACATGAGATTTTCCAGTACCACCTCCAGCATCTTAGCCCTCCACGTTTCTTGGCCCCCATGTGGCTCCAAGTTCTCCCAATCAATTTCCTTATGGTTGAAGTCACCCATGATCAGTAGCTTCGCCCTGCTCCGCGAGCCCTTCTGGCCACTTCTGCCAGAGTGTCAATCATCGCTCTGTTACTCTCATCATACTCTTGCCTTGGCCTCCTGCTGTTCTGTGGTGGGTTATACATCACTGCAATTACCACCTTGGGACCTCCAGACTGTAGCATCCCTACTATGTAATCCCCAGCTTCTCCTCCGTCTCCTCTCTCCATCTCGTCAAAATCCCATCGGTTTTTGATCAGCAGTGCCACTCCTCCACCCCTCTGTTCCCTCTGTCTTTCCTCAGGATCTGGTATCCCATTGGAAAGATGGCATCTGTTATCATACCTGTGAGCTTGGTTTCTGTGAGAGCTATTATGTCCGGTGATGCCTCTTTGACTCTTTCGTGCCACTCCTCCCACTTATTTGTTATTCCATCAGCATTGGTGTACCATACCTTCAGTTTCCTCTCTACTACTGTGTTTTGGGGGTCTGTGAGGGTGGGGGACCTGGTGGTGTACTGTGGGATTCTATAGTGGAGTGTTGGGTGGGGGCTGAGATTGTTGGTTGTAGTTTGTGTTGGGATAGTGTGCTTGGTTGTTGGGTGTTTGGGATGGTTCTGTGTGTGCTTGTTTTTGTTGCTCCGCCCTGCTCTGGTTGTCCTCTACTGATTCTGTCCTTGTCCCTCCTCGCTCCTTTCGCCTTTGTGTCCTCTCCCTCAGCTGCTGTCGTTCTGTTTTTGTTCTGTCCCGGTCTAGGAACACCCTCCTGTATTCTTCCGTTTCCTTCAATCGTGGTTTCTCTTGGAGGATTCTGTCTCTCTCTGTTTCTGTCCTGAGAATCAGCTTGAGCGGTCGTTTTCTCCCCTTGAGTACCCCCTATTCTCTGAAAATTTACAATCTCGGACATGTCTTCTTCACCTATTTCTTTGAGTATGCTCTCAATCTCCTTTCTTTCTGCCTGCCGTCTTTCAGTGTGTGTCCTTCCCTCACTCTCCTTCAGCCCATGAATAAACACTGCCTTTGCCCTCTCTCCTCCCATTGCCTTTCCCTCTGCAGCTCAGGCTCCTGTTTCTCCTTCTTTTCCTGTTGCTCTTGGTGGCATGATCGTTCCTCTGCATTTGCCCTATTCCCCTCTCCACCTGCTCTCAGCTGCTCACCCTCTTCGCTCCTTGGCCCTGCTTGGTAGGCAGATACGGCCATAGCGTAAGTTACATCTTCCTTCCCGATGGGCCCCTTGATGCTGTGTCTTTACTGGTCAATACCCCTGTAACCTGCTTCAGCCTGTTTACCTCATCTTCTAGGCCCCTTATCCTGGCTACTGCATCTTCAGCTTGTGCCTCCCAGTTCTTCTTCTCCTCCTCCAACCTCTTTCCAGTTTCACAGAAAGCTCTCTCTCCATCTTTGCAGAAAGCTCTCCTAGTTTTCTCTCCACTCTTGTTTCCTCCTTTTGCACTGCTCTTTCATCCATTCTTCCTTACCAGAGCCGTTCTCCTCTGGACCCTGGGTCCTGCGAGTCCCTACCACCATTTTTTTTTTTTTTTTTTTTTTTTTTTTTGGGGAGTGCAAGAGGAAGGGAGAGGTAGATACAGAGAGAGAGGGGGATTAGGGGACTAGAGAGAGAAGGAGACAGGTAGAGATGGGGAGAGAAGGATTTGGGTACTAGAGGGAGAAGGGGGGAGGGAATGGTGGAGAAGGAGAGATATGCAGAGGTGGGGAGAGAGAGAGAGAGGATTTGGGGACTAGGAGAGGGGGGAGGGAAGGGTAGAGAAAGTGAGATAAGAAGAGAGGGAGAGATGGGGGGAGGGAGATGGGGAGAGAGGGATGGGTAGAGGGAGAGAGATGGGGAGAGAGAGAGAGAGATGTTTTGGGGACTAGAGGGAGAAGGGTGGAGGAGAGATATGCAGAGGTGGGGAGAGAGAGAGAGAGAGAGGATTCGGGGACCAGGAGAAGGGGGGAGGGAAGGGTAGAGAAAGAGAGATAAGAGAGGGAGAGATGGGGAGGGAGGGAGAGCTGGGGAGGGAGGGAGAGCTGGGGAGAGAGATGGATGGGGAGAGGGAGAGAGATGGGGAGACAGATGAGAGAGGGAGAGCTGGGGAGAGGGAGAGAGAGAGATGGGGAGAGAGATGGGGCAAGAGAGAGAGATAGGGAGAGAGAGAGAGGGGAAGAGAGAGATGGGGATATAGTGTGTGAGATAGTGAGTGTGTGTGAGGGAGAGATTGAATGTGAGAGTGTGTGAGTGTGAGAGTGTAAAAGAGGGGAGAGAGTCAGGGGCAAGGGAGTGTGTGAGGTAGAGTGAGAGGTAGAGTGAGAGTGTAGGGAAGTGGGTGGGTGGAAGAGCGGAAAGGTCTGGGAAGGGGAGAGGGGGATGAGTGAGGGGAGGTGATAGAGGCAGGGGAATGGTGGTAGGGGGCTGTCTACCCACGTTAGTCGTTATGTATCCTTACTGTCCTTATGTACCCACGTATGTACTGCCAATGTACCCAATCCCTTGGTTTCCTTGTCACTGTCTATGTGAGCTTAAAATTACTATCAGTTGAATTATTATTGTATGTATGGATTATTATTGTATGTATGTGTGTGTGTATATGGTTTAAGAGGGAGGGAGAGAGGATGTGTCATATCAGCTTTCAGAAGGTGTGAAACCCTTGTGCTGTGTTTGTATGCCCACGCATCTATGTTTGTGTCCCAGAAAATACTCCTCACTTCTATTTACTAATACTTATATTTATATTTACTTATATTTACTAATACTAGTAAATCTAAAAGTTATGATACTCTACTCAGCTCTACAGTGCCTAAACCCGTGTGTGTGTGTGTGTGTATGTGTGTGTGTGTGTTTGATGTCCCTCACTAGTTTCCCACACATTCATCAATCCTATCTCCACCTTATCAATGTTGTTTTTACTCTAGTTCAGGTAATAGCTGGCAGGAGTGAGTGACCTTAGCTACCAGTGTCAGAGACCAGTACTTCCGACACAACATGCAACCAAAACTAGGCGAGTGTACTTGCGGCTGGCAGTGGTGGTGGACAAGTTCTGCTTCTGCCTCCTTGTTGTCGTACTGCATTGACCTCTAAGACTTTCTTCGAAATCCTTCACCCATGATAAAGTATATCCATTTATACTCATACACCACACGTTCCTCAAGTATTTTCACTTTTGTAAATTACTCTTCACTTTTGGTACGTTACACTTATTTATAATGATACCCAACCTATGACGTCACCACTTCCTGGAGGAGGCCTACTGCCTGCCACCTTCCCTGGTTATATATTTTTTGTTTTTGTTTTTTCTTTTCTTCGTTTTCTTGTTAACTTGGTCACTCTCGCTGTATACTACCCCACATGTTGCTTGTTAACATGTCTGTCTGTCTGTCTGTCTGTCTGTCTGTCTGTCTCTCTCTCTCTCTCTCTCTCTCTCTCTCTCTCTCTCTCTCTCTCTCTCTCTCTCTCTCTCTCTCTAGGACAAGTTTCCTAACTTACATTATCACTATTTAAAAACTCTGAATCAGTCTGATTCAATTAATTTCATCCAGTATCTTCCAGGTGTAGATTATAACAAATCTTACGTTCTGAGGAGTATACGTATTTCAAGGGACTACAACCACTCTCAGTAATTTAGGTGCTTGGCTGAGTTTACATGAGCTGTGAAAGTTCTCTGTACATTTTCCAGCTCAGCAATTTCTCCTGCTTTAAGGGGCAGTTAGTACACAGCAATAGTCCAGCCTAGATAGAACGAGTAACCAGAAGTGTATCATCATTGGCTTGGCATCTCTTGTTTTGACAATAACGCTAACTTGACCCAGACTGACGCAAGAACTGAAGCAGAAGCTGAGGGAAGAGTGGACGCCCTCGCGAGTAGTCAACACTAGAGGGAGGCTGGGAGGCCTGGGCAAACAGTGGGCTCCTGGGAAGACGCTGAAAGATAAACACCAGCATGTACAACATTATCCAGGCTACCTCTCCTTCCTTCCCTCCCTCCTACTGCCTCTCTCCCTTTCAGCTCACTTCGACAATCAGGAGGATCTCTCTCTCTCTCTCTCTCTCTCTCTCTCTCTCTCTCTCTCTCTCTCTCTCTCTCTCTCTCTCTCTCTCTCTCTCTCTCTTCTCTCTCTCTCTCTCTCTCTCTCTCTCTCTTGCTCTCTCAACATCTCTACTCTCTCTCTCACCCTCTCTCTAATTTAGGAAACAGATTTACTTCCCATCTGCCTAAGCTTCTCTTCATGTATAGGGCTTCCAAAGACACATAAAATTAACATTCCGTTAAGACTCATTTCTATTAGAGTCAGTGTGGTTGAAGACCTTCCCTTGTAGCTGGCTAACTTCCCTTGTAGCTGGCTAACTTCCCTTGTAGCTGGCTAACTTCCCTTGTAGCTGGCTAACTTCCCTTGTAGCTGGCTAACTTCCCTTGTAGCTGGCTAACTTCCCTTGTAGCTGACTAACTTCCCTTGTAGTTGGCTAACTTCCCTTGTAGCTGGCTAACTTCCCTTGTAGCTGGCTAACTTCCCTTGTTGTTGGCTAACTTCCCTTGTAGCTGGCTAACTTCCCTTGTAGCTGGCTAACTTCCCTTGTAGTTGGCTAACTTCCCTTGTAGCTGGCTAACTTCCCTTGTAGTGACTAACTTCCTTGTAGCTGGCTAACTTCCCTTGTAGCTGGCTAACTTCCTTGTAGTTGGCTAACTTCCCTTGTAGCTGGCTAACTTCCTTGTAGCTGGCTAACTTCCTTGTAGCTGGCTAACTTCCCTTGTAGCTGGCTAACTTACCTTGTAGCTGGCTAACTTACCTTGTAGCTGGCTAACTTACCTTGTAGCTGGCTAACTTACCTTGTAGCTGGCTAACTTACCTTGTAGCTGGCTAACTTCCCTTGTAGCCGGCTAACTTCCCTTGTAGCTGACTAACTTACCTTGTAGCTGGCTAACTTCCCTTGTAGCTGGCTAACTTACCTTGTAGCTGGCTAACTTACCTTGTAGCTGGCTAACTTACCTTGTAGCTGGCTAACTTCCCTTGTAGCTGGCTAACTTCCCTTGTAGCTGGCTAACTTCCCTTGTAGCTGGCTAACTTCCCTTGTAGCTGGCTAACTTCCCTTGTAGCTGGCTAACTTACCTTGTAGCTGGCTAACTTCCCTTGTAGCTGGCTAACTTACCTTGTAGCGGCTAACTTCCCTTGTAGCTGGCTAACTTCCCTGTAGCTGGCTAACTTCCTTGTAGCTGGCTAACTTCCTTGTAGCTGGCTAACTTACCTTGTAGCTGGCTAACTTACCTTGTAGCTGGCTAACTTCCTTGTAGCTGGCTAACTTACCTTGTAGCTGGCTAACTTACCTTGTAGCTGGCTAACTTCCCTTGTAGCCGGCTAACTTCCCTTGTAGCTGACTAACTTACCTTGTAGCTGGCTAACTTCCCTTGTAGCTGGCTAACTTACCTTGTAGCTGGCTAACTTACCTTGTAGCTGGCTAACTTACCTTGTAGCTGGCTAACTTCCCTTGTAGCTGGCTAACTTCCTTGTAGCTGGCTAACTTACCTTGTAGCTGGCTAACTTCCTTGTAGCTGGCTAACTTCCCTTGTAGCTGGCTAACTTCCCTTGTAGCTGGCTAACTTCCCTTGTAGCTGTAACTTCCTTGTAGCTGGCTAACTTCCCTTGTAGCTGATTAACTTACCTTGTAGCTGGCTAACTTCCCTTGTAGCTGGCTAACTTACCTTGTAGCTGGCTAACTTCCCTTGTAGCTGGCTAACTTCCCTTGTAGCTGGCTAACTTACCTTGTAGCTGACTAACTTCCCTTGTAGCTGACTAACTTCCCTTGTAGCTGACTAACTTCCCTTATAACCGGCTTACTTCTCTGTTTTTTCCAGCGTTTAAATATCTTTTTTTTCGATGTCACACTTATTAAACTTAAAGAACTAAATTTGTAAATAAAAAAGTATAGTTAACTTTGTAAACAACAGAAGGTCGCCTCGACGAAGATAGTTTGTCAGTAAACAGGACTTAGTGTTTCCTGACCCGGGTCTTAGTCATGTAACGACCCGCCGCTGGATCCTTTAAATCTGAAATCTAAGTCCTCTCTCATAATAGCGTTGCCTTCAGTAGTTTGTATATAATTAAGCCATTTTTTATAACGATGATTTGAGAAGATATCTATATAAATGCTGCTATTAACACGCCACATAATAAATGTTCCTTTGGAGAAAAGAAATGTTTTTAATGCCGATTTAATTAACATAGATGGGGATATGTCCTTAGAAGTAAAGAGGGGAATGTATGAGAGTATAGTTATACCAACACTCTTATATGGGTGTGAGACATGGGTGATGAATGTTGCAACGAGGAGAAGGCTGGAGGCAGTGGAGATGTCATGTCTGAGGGCAATGTGTGGTGTGAATATAATACAGAGAATTCGTAGTTTGGAAATTAGGAGGAGGTGCCGGATTACCAAAACTATTATCCAGAGAGCTGAGGATGGATTGTTGAGGTGGTTCGGCCATGTAGAGAGAATGGAACGAAAGAGATTGACTTCGAGTGTGTATAAATTTGTAGTGGAGGGAAGGCGGGGTAGGGGTCGGCTTAGGAAAGGTTGGAGGGAGGGGGTAAAGGAGGTTTTGTGTGCGAGGAGCTTGGACTTCCAGCAAGCATGCGTGTGCGTATTTGATAGGAGTGAATGGAGACAAATGGTTTTTAATACTTGACGTGCTGTTGGAGTGTGAGCAAAGTAACATTTATGAAGGGATTCAGGGAAACCTGCAGGCCGGACTTGAGTCCTGGAGATGGAAAGTACAGTGTCTGCACTCTGAAGGAGGGGTGTTAATGTTGCAGTTTTATAACTGTAGTGTAAAGCACCCCTCTGGCAAGACAGTGATGGAGTGAATGATGATGAAAGTTTTTCTTTTTCGGGCCACCCTGCCTTGGTGGGAATTGGCCGATGTGTAATAATAAAAATAATTAATAATAATAATAATAATAATAATAATAATAATAATATATTTATTTACTACAAGTACATGTACAAGGTATACAGGCCTAGCTGACATCAATGGCATTCTACTATATAGAAAGCCACTTGTTATGCTGAGTGTGAGACCTGTACCCACTCTGCCTGAGGTACCCCAGCAAGTGAGCCCGTCTCCTGTATTATCCCAGTGCTTAACAAAATATGGAATAGCATAAGAAGGTACAAATAAAAATGGGAACTATGGCTGTCGTTTACTTACTACCAGGGGAAGGGTAGATGTTATCAGTAACACGGACTTATACTCACTCTTAATTCACCAACCAGCTGACCCGAGATTCGCAACGCGTGGCCCACTGCACACCCGCTGTCCAGAGACCTGCTCACTGGACCTGTCACCCACCTCTCTGTCTCCTCTAGTCGTTTTCATGACCTTATATGGTGCTCAAAGCATCCCCCTTTCCCATAAGGTGTAGACCACGTGTTGCGACCTGACGCCAGGCAAGAACAAAAGATCTGAGGCTTAAGTATGGAGGTGTGGCTGACAGCTATTTGCCAAGGTAAGGTGTGGGTAATTAGCTGGACCTCACAACCACACCAACTACATCACATGAGCATTTCGGGCAAATTAGGTCACTTTTGTCCCAGGATGCGACCCACACCAGTCGACTAACACCCAGGTACCCATTTTAAACTGATGGGTGAATAGGGACAGCAGGTGTCTTATGGAAGCACGCCCCTAATGTTTTCCAGCCGTACCGGAGGAGATTCGAACCCCTGACCTCAGTGTATGAGCTGAGTGCGCTACCGATCGAGCTACGGGACACCTTAATAATAATAATAATAATAATAATAATAATAATAATAATAATAATAATAATAATAATAATAATAATAATAATAATAATAATAATAATAATAATAATAATAATAATAATAATAATAATAATAATAATAATAATAATAATAATAAATTATTATTATTATTATTATTATTAATGCGGTATTTCGGCGCATAAGTAACAGAGATTCATAAAATCAATTTGAACGATGCTAAAGTATTGACACAGAGCAGAGGAAGAAATTTAGTAACAATTCTTAATGTTGTAAGTCTCTTTACTCTAAGAGAGGATGTTTAACCTCTCTTGGGTAAGCTTCTGCAAAGATTAGGTAAATCTTTAAGAAAATACTGAACCAATATAAAGTAAGTCCGAGGCCTGTGTATATGTTATGATAGGCTGCCCGTGCCTTGTGAAACTAATGAATTTACCTTTGATTAATTCGGATATGAAAAAATAATAACAAGTTGGATGTGTTCGCTTGGCTATTGAGTTTTGTATTAATGTTGTACAGTGACTCCTGACTGAGGGGTTGAGTCACTGAGCATGGGTCATCATGCCTACTGCAATGCTCCTCAACTCTTCTGTCCTTGTATTCTGTTGCCCATAGGCCTACTTTAGTGCTCCTATTTCTTGTGCATCTGACTTACGTGTGCATATAAGGGCTATTTTACAACTAGTTTAGTGTCGCCTGAAGAGGGTTTCTATTTGGACGGAAAATATTAGCGGTGTTACCATGCTGCTGAATGCGGGTTATTCTTATAAATTCCCCATAGGGTCAGTGTATGGTATAGAGGGTGACTGACAGTAACACAACTAGGTAATGGTTTCACTAGAAAGATTAGTGACAGCCACCGCTGCCACGCTAAACACGGGTTTTTAAGGAGTCCTATGGCTTATGATGGACCTTACTCTGGTCCCTTGAAAGGCTGGTCCTAGTTAAGAGGCAGTGCTGATCACCCTCAGTGAAACACTGGTAGATTGCTGGCCTGGAGATCTGACGAATGACGGACCAATTCTACTGTCTACTGAACAGTTTTAATACGAATTTTAGGTGTGTTCTCTCTCTCTCTCTCTCTCTCTCTCTCTCTCTCTCTATTATATTATTTATTTTTTATATATATATATATATATATATATATATATATATATATATATATATATATATATATATATATCTATCTATCTGTCTATATATCTATATCTCTTTCACACACACACACACACACACACACACACACACACACACAGGAAGAGTGACCTAGTAGCGACCTGTGAAGAGGCGGGGGCCACGAGCTATGAGTCGACCCCTGCAATCACAATTAGGTGAGTACACACACACACACACATACGCACACACACGCGCGCACACACACACACATACACACACATACACACACAAACACACACACACGCACACACGCACACACACACTCACATACACACACACACACACTCACACATACCGGTGTCACTTACGTGTATAATGTGCAAAGTCCTGGAGAAAATCATCAGGAAAAGAATGGTGGAACACCTTGAGCGGAACAGGATAATAAACACCAGACAGCATGGATTCCGGGAAGGCAAATCCTGTGTAACA
>WNWK01001366.1:132500-202500 GCA_009830355.1 Cherax destructor
ACCATACCCATGGTGTGGCGGTAGTCACACCATGGGTGGTTAGTCAACACTACCCATGGTGTGGACGTAGTCACACCATACCCATGGTGTGGACGGTAGTCACACCATACCCATGGTGTGGGTGGTGGTCCAAGGAGGTACATAATGGGTCCAGGGACTGGACCGCAAAATCTTGACAACTACACAAGTTTCAGTGGTAATGAACTATTTACATGTTGAAGATGATAATAATAATAATAATAATAATAATAATAATAATATCTGGTCACAATTATAATTAATTATTTATGCAGACATGAATTAGGTCACAGACACAAAAGTGGTAATGCTTTATTTACAGGGAGCAAAGTCAGGGTATTTTTCCAGAATGGTCTGTAATATACCATTGTGGATAAAATACTTTGTCATTTCTTGAACATTTGTGAGTGAGTTGTGAGAAGAGACTATCAGAGTCTGAGAGGAAAACGATTAGAGAGACTTAAAGTCTTAGAAATAGATAAGACGGGATTATTGAGCAGACACCAAGAATATTGAGATATATCTGACTAGTCACTCTTGAATTTTAAAAAAAAATCCTTTACCATGATATTAAAACAATCTTTAATCTGAGGAATGTAATTAAATACGTATACTGACGCAAATAATAAAATAAATACGCGAATGACACAAAAAATAAAAGCACACGGGAAAATATACCTAAGAAAAATACGAGAATACTAAACAAAAGAACGACAAACAATAGTTTAATAGCTAGAAAAGGGCAGGAAGGCAAGACAGGGAGAACATGAAAGGTTAGAAGGCAGACTACTCGTTGCCTGGCCTGGTGAAACAATGTTACCTGGTAGACACCAGGACGAGGGTAGAAGGAATGGAAGAATGGAGGGAGAAAGGCAGGGAGGGAGGAAGCAAGGCAGAGAGGGAGTGAGAGAGGAAAGGAAGGAGGGAGGGAGAGAGGCAGGGAGGGAAAGAGGTATGGAGGGAGGGAGGGAGAGAGGCAGGGAGAAAGAGAGGAACGGAAAGTGAATAGAGGTCTGGGAGTAATGGTAAATACCATGGAAAAGTTAAAGAGCCCATGGGAGAGTTATGAAGATCATGGAAAAGTTACTGAGTCCATAGAGAAGTTACAGATACAATTGCAAAGTTGTAAACCCAAGAAAAAATTATAGAGCTTCTGGGAAAGTTGCAGAGCTGATGGAAGAATTGTTTTAAGAGAAAATGAGAGCTATAGAGCCCATGGGAGAGTTATAGAGCCCATATGACAGTTATAAAGCTCATAGGAGAGTTATAGAGGCCATAGGAGAGTTATAGAACCCATGGGAATGTTATAGGAAAATGGGAAAGTTTAAGATCCCATGGGAGTTATAGATACCATGAGAAAGTTACAGATCTCATGTGAGAGGGAGGCACGGAGGGTGAGAGGGAGGCACGGAGGGTGAGAGGGAGGCACGGAGGGTGAGAGGGAGGCATGGAGGGTGAGAGGGAGGCATGGAGGGTGAGAGGGAGGCACGGAGGGGGAAGGAAGGGAGAAAAACATGGAGAGGGAGAGAGAGAGAGAGATAGAGAAAGAGAGGATAGGGAGAGAAAAAGGAAGGAATGGAAGGAGGGAAAGAAAGAGAGGGGAAAAATGGAGAGCGGGTGGAAAACCATCAGTATGTGAGGAAGAGTGCAACGGAAAGACTTCTTTAACCTCGCTTACGGTGACGGTATTAAGAGACACACACAAATTCTCTCTCTCTCTCTCTCTCTCTCTCTCTCTCTCTCTCTCTCTTTACACAAGGATTTTACAAGGTTAGGTTAAGGGTTCCTAACTTTATTTACAAGCTAAGAGCTCTTACACACACACACACACACACACACACACATTTTCTCTGTCTCTCTCTTTCAATGTGTACAAGAGGAAAGTAATGTTTGGATATATCAGTCTCAATCCTGAATAAACAAACATTTGACAACAAATTAGCTGAACCCCGAGAAGACGAGAAGTTCGGAGTGATCGTGACCTCAGCATCACGAAAACAATCTCTATCTGCGAGCAGCGAGACTTTAAAATTTCGAGTATAAACTATCAGAAACACACCGAGTCGAATGCGCTTTCTAGACCTCACCTGAAATATGCTGGGTAGCTTTCGCCTCCAAGCTCGTACCGTCACTGAGAAATAAATCATTCAATGAAACACTGGAAACACCTCGCCTTTTTTTTTTCTCTGTCTGTCTGTCTCTCTCTCTCAGGTCACTGAGATTGTGAGACTTCATCCAAACGTTTCAAATAATGAATGATTTCTCATGCGCTCAAACACAGAGAATTCTATAGTGCAAAAAAAAAAAAAAAGAGTAAATAATGTGAAACAGACAAATAAAACTCCGAGGCAAAAGATGCAACACACAAGTGTGTAAAATAATTTTTGTTTTTCAAACAGAATTATACCCGAAGGGAATTAACAACCTCTCTGAAGCAATAAATGTAAACACTACACAGTTATTTAAGACTGACGAGTACAAACACTTTGTAAACTTTGGATTCAACTAGATACCACGCAGGGAGTGGCGGTGCTCGACGGATTCCTTGTGTTAGTTCAGAAACTACACCAGGACGAAGGGTTGACAATGAACCACCCTGGGCCAAATAACAGTCGTAGTACACAAACAACCAGCACAATAGATTGAAACTCATGACGACGTTTCGGTGGGGCTTGGACTATTAACGAGTGTGATTAGTAAATGGTCCAGGACGGACGGAAACGTCGTCACAAGGGTCAGTCTCCTATTTTCGGGTTATACGTGTATTGTTCCAGTTACAGTACTGTGTCTTTATATTCTTTAATTGTAGAGGTGGAAGTAGAGGCAGCAGTGAACGCTGGGGTTACCTCTGGCAGTGCTGACCGTAGTCTGGTGTCCACCTTTTCCATACATATTCATAGACTTCTGTCTATAAAGTCATGGAATGAGTTCATGCAAGGTTTTCCTGCCGGAAGTAGGAGTAGGGTGGGAAGAGAGTCTTCTGCTTTACTAATCTCAACCATCTTGGCAGAATTCGAGATAGTAAGACTAAAGCTTTGTGTTTCTACCATGTAGACTACCAGTTTATCGCTCCTAGGTATACCAGCAGTCTACCTCTCTCAGGTAGACCAGCAGTCTACATCTACTTGGTATACCAGCAGTCTACCTCTTTCAGGTAAACCAGCAGTCTATTCCCAGCACAATCTTCCACAACTCACACCATCCATCCTCCTGGCACTTCCAGAAACCACAGAGCCAGCACAAAGAGCAACTTGGGTGCCAAGGAGAGATCCACAAGATCTAAGAGGGCCACTAGAGCCGGGGAATACGGTGCAAGGGTCGTGGTCCTCGAGGAGTGAGGTGCCGTGGCAACCTAGATGGCACCCTAGACCTGTCGGGGTAAAGCCTGACACTAGACTGAATTGCCCCTCCCACTTCCAGTGTACCACTGTGTCTAGACTCCGCTGCTGTTGTGTGGCACTACTTGTACTGGCATTCGTCAAGGCCATTGGGGCTTCCTTTGATGTGTGTGTGTGTGTGTGTGTGTGTGTGTGTGTGTGCAATATTCAGCCTCTCCAGGTGTCATTTCCTCCCTATGTGCCACACTTCCTCCCCAGGTGCCACAGTTCCTCCCTAGGTGCCACAGTTCCTCCCCAGGTGCCAAATTCAACCTCCTCTGGTGCCCCTCCTCCTAGGGTATGCCACCCCTCATGGCTGACTCACCTGAGCAAACTATCAATTAGTGAGCAGGTGAGTCTGGAGACTTGCACCACCGTCTTGACTCCTCTCCTCCTCCTCCTCCTCCTCCTCCTCCTCTTCCTCCTCCTCTTCCTTCCCCTCCCCCTCCTCTGCCTCATCTCATTCCTCCCTCATTTCTTAATTACTCGACAAACTCACCCTCTCCATCACTTAGTTGACCGACAAACTCTACACTTCACTCTAAAGACCTTCGTTGCTTGACTACCAACGAAATTTCTTGAGTCCTTCTGCGAGTATGTGTGTGTGGGTTAGTTACCGGTTGCCAAAGGCACCTGTGTGCGCTAAACCTTCACGTTCTTCATTGTTATAAACGAACGCTTTTGATAGGATGTTGGATTTAATCCTTTCACTCTTGTTAGTGTCTTAGCTACTCCTCCTGGCTCATTAGTTTAAGAACATCACTGCAGTTAGTGCCTCGGCTAGTTACCTGGCTCCTTCACTGTTATTAGTGTCTCAGGAAGACTCCTGCTCGTTAGTTTAGCTCCTTCACTGTTGTTAGTGTCTCAGTAAGACTCCAGCTCGTTAGTTTAGCTCCTTCACTGTTGTTAGTGTCTCAGTAAGACTCCAGCTCGTTAGTTTAGCTCCTTCACTGTTGTTAGTGTCTCAGGAAGACTCCAGCTCGTTAGTTTAGCTCCTTCATTGTTGTTAGTGTCTCAGGAAGACTCCTGGCTCGTTAGTTTAGCTCCTTCACTGTTGTTAGTGTCTCAGGAAGACTCCTGGCTCGTTAGTTTAGCTCCTTCACTGTTGTTAGTGTCTCAGGAAGACTCCTGCTCGTTAGTTTAGCTCCTTCACTGTTGTTAGTGTCTCAGGAAGACTCCAGCTCGTTAGTTTAGCTCCTTCACTGTTGTTAGTGTCTCAGGTTGACTCGTAGTTAAACTTTCAGTGTAAAAGGAAAGAAACCAAACTCCGGTGATGTTGTTCATCACCCAGCCAAACTTAAGAGGGGACAAGAGTACCAAGTTAGAAGACCCATTAGCAACTCTCTCTCTCTCTCTCTCTCTCTCTCTCTCTCTCTCTCTCTCTCTCTCTCTCTCTCTCTCCATCACCCTTTGCATCTCGCCAACAGACAACAGTAATAGTTTACATGCCAGGCTAGCAGAATAGCAATCAGCTGTCGACATGAGCACCAATTTGATGATAACAATATTGCTGTCACTTCACTCCATGATTGCGGACCCAACCACGTCAGCGCGAATCCGGATGCAACTCGCGAACGCCATCGTTGTGTAGACAAGTATTATTTTTGGCGCATACGGATTCCTGGGTCCTTAAACGACGCACATCAGAGGGCGAGTGTGGTACACATCAGAGGGTGAGTACGCAACACGTCAGAGAGTGAGTACGACAAACATCAGAGCACCAGTGCGACACACATCAGAGAGTGAGTACGACACATCATAGGGTGAGTATGACACATCAGAGGATGAGTACGACACACATCAGAGAGTGAGTACGACACATCATAGGGTGAGTATGACACATCAGAGGATGAGTACGACACACATCAGAGAATGAGCACTACACACATCAAAGGCTAAGTACAACACACATCAGAGAGTATGTACAACAAACATCAGAGTGTGAGTACAACACACATCAGAGGGTGAGTACAACACACATCAGAGAGTATGTACAACAAACATCAGAGGGTGAGTACAACACACATCAGAGGGTTAGTACAACACACATCAGATGGTGAGTACAACACACATCAGAGGGTGAGTACAACACACATCAGAGGGTGAGTACAACACACATCAGATGGCGAGTACAACACACATCAGAGGGTGAGTACAACACACATCAGATGGTGAGTACAACACACATCAGAGGGTGAGTACAACACACATCAGAGGGTGAGTACAACACATCAGAGGGTGAGTATAACACACATCAGAGGGTGAGTACAACACATCAGAGGGTGAGTACAACACATCAGAGGGTGAGTACAACACATCAGAGGGTGAGTACGACACATCAGAGGAATGAGTTCGACACATCAGAGGGTGAGTACGACACATCAGAGGAGTGAGTACGACACATCAGAGGAGTGAGTACAACAGATCAGAGGGTGAGTACGACACATCAGAGGGTGAGTACGACACATCAGAGGGTGAGTACGACACATCAGAGGAGTGAGTATGACACATCAGAGGAGTGAGTACAACAGATCAGAAGGTGAGTTCGACACATCAGAGGGTGAGTACGACACAGAGGGTGGGTACGACACATCAGAGGGTGAGTACGATACACATGCGGAACACATTAGCTAATCGCAAGTTGCAGAATGAGGCCAGAAATTCTACTAATCGCACCTCAAATGATGTATTCATAACTTCCGTTACCTAGGATTGGTTACATAGTTTCCGTTACCTAGGATTGGTTACATAGTTTCCGTTACCTAGGATTGGTTACATAGTTTCCGTTACCTAGGATTGTTTACATAGTTTCCGTTACCTAGGATTGTTTACATAGTTTCCGTTACCCAGGATTGGTTACATAGTTTCCGTTACCTAGGATTGGTTACATAGCTTCCGTTACCCAGGATTGGTTACATAGTTTCCGTTACCCAGGATTGGTTACATAGTTTCCGTTACCTAGGATTGTTTACATAGCTTCCGTTACCCAGGATTGGTTACATAGCTTCCGTTACCTAGGATTGTTTACATAGCTTCCGTTACATAGGGTTGGTTACGTAGCTTCCGTTACCTAGGATTGGTTACACAGCTTCCGTTACCTAGGATTGGTTACACAGCTTCCGTTACCTAGGATTGGTTACACAGCTTCCGTTACCTAGGATTGGTTACATAGTTTCCGTTACCTAGGATTGTTTACATAGCTTCCGTTACCCAGGATTGGTTACATAGCTTCCGTTACCTAGGATTGTTTACATAGCTTCCGTTACCTAGGGTTGGTTACGTAGCTTCCGTTACCTAGGATTGTTTACATAGCTTCCGTTACTTAGGGTTGGTTACGTAGCTTCCGTTACCTAGGATTGTTTACATAGCTTCCGTTACTTAGGGTTGGTTACGTAGCTTCCGTTACCTAGGATGGGTTACACAGCTTCCGTTACCTAGGATGGGTTACACAGCTTCCGTTACCTTGGATTAGTTACACAGCTTCCGTTACCTAGGATTGTTTACATAGCTTCCGTTACCCAGGATTGGTTACATAGCTTCCGTTACCTAGGATTGGTTACATAGCTTCCGTTACCTAGGATTGGTTACATAGTTTCCGTTACCTAGGATTGTTTACATAGCTTCCGTTACCCAGGATTGGTTACATAGCTTCCGTTACCTAGGATTGTTTACATAGCTTCCGTTACCTAGGGTTGGTTACGTAGCTTCCGTTACCTAGGATGGGTTACACAGCTTCCGTTACCTAGGATTGGTTACATAGCTTCCGTTACCTTGAATTAGTTACATAGCTTCCGTTACCTAGGACTGGCTACAGAGCTTCTGTTACCAAGGATTGGTTACATAGCTTACGTTACCTAGGACTGGCTACATAGCTTCCGTTACCTAGGACTGGCTACATAGCTTCCGTTACCTAGGACTGGCTACATAGCTTCCGTTACCTAGGACTGGCTACATAGCTTCCCTTACCTAGGATTGTCTACTTAGCTTCCGTTACCTAGGATTGTCTACTTAGCTTCCGTTACCTAGGACTGGCTACATAGCTTCCGTTAAATAGGACTGGCTACATAGCTTCCGTTACCTAGAACTGGCTACATAGCTTCCGTTACCTTTGATTGTCTACTTAGCTACCGTTACCTAAGATTGGTTACAGAGCTTCCGTTACTTAGGATTGGCTACATGGCTTCCGTTACCTAAAAGCTGATACATAAGACCTGAGGAACTAGCTGCTAGGTGATGGACTTCACACAGAGCCTCGGCTGTCTATAGGAGAGTGAATGTTTCTAGAGAGCTTGAAATATCTGTAAGACAACAGAGGTTTCTAGGCGCCTTTTGCTGTCATTGGTTCATACTCGGGTGGGGTTGGACGAGGGAGGGCAGAGCCTTCACTTCATTCCTCTGGAGTACACTTTCTAACCTAACTGGTTTGTATAATGCACGTCTTCACCATCTCCACTTAAACTCTGGACCTTATGAATACAATGACAGGAAATATTCTGGGTATAATTCGAAATAAACATGAAATAGAATACACGTATGTTTTTCACTAATATTTAATGTATGGGGAATATTTATTGACAGTAACAGAAAGAGTTACTGCTGGAAGAGAGTATTATTATTCTGTTGGGAATTTTAGCAGCGATTAGTATCCAGCTGAGAACAAGGTGAATAAGGTCATGTGATCTAAGTAATCCCCTGAAATTGAAAAGTTTAGCTTCTCTACGTAGATAACTCTGGAAGTTCCTTTAAATTCTCGCAAGACCCATCACATAAGTTTTATCGACCCTCTTACATGTTCGATGCCCAGCTTCGTCTGACCCACTCTGGCTGTCTACCATACACACACATACATCCCTCGCTCCCCCAGCAGAACAGGGGTGTACTGTGTCTGGAGACGCGCCTTTTCCTAGATGGGGACTTCGTGAAACATCAGTAATTCATAAGAGCAGAGTTGGTAACTAGCTGACCTTTACATCGCATCCCCTCTTCTCCCCTCAAAAAAAAAACTGAAAGTTAAAATGTTAAGAGAATATAAAGTATACACATCCTTAAGGATACAATACACAGATACCTAATATATAACCTACTGTAATTTTCAGCAAAAATTACACACCAAGTTGGTAACAAAAGGTTCACTTTCCTACCTGTGAAAACATTTTCCACCAACAGTTAACTTCTTGTTAGTCATATCATAAATCAAGTCATACTGAGCCAGATCATGCTGTTCTTCTCTCAGAGACCTCGGCATTCACTATCCTGAACTCTGTTCTCTCAGAACCGATCCACCTGCCTGTTCTTCTCTCAGAGACTCGTCATTCTCTAACTCTGAACTCTGTTTCTTCTCCTTTCTCAGAGACCTCGCCATTCACTATCCTGAACTCTGTTCTTCTCTCAGAGACCTCGTCATTCACTATCTTGAACTCTGTTCTTCTCTCAGAGACCTCGTCATTCACTATCATGAACTCTGTTCTTCTCTCAGAGACCTCGTCATTCATATCCTGAAGTCAGTTCCCAGTCAAAGCAAATTTTCATTCCAAATTACTCGGTTCCAGCGGCTGCCATGAACACTCTCCATGTATAATTCCATACTTATTTTCATTCGTTATCAAGTTTGAAGGACTGAACACCTCCTATCAAGGCTGGGGACTGAACACCTCCTATCAAGGCTGGGGACTGAACACCTCCTATCAAGGCTGGGGGACTGAACACCTCCTATCAAGGCTGGGGGACTGAACACCTCCTATCAAGGCTGGGGGACTGAACACCTCCTATCAAGGCTGAAGGACTGAACACCTCCTATCAAGGCTGAAGGACTGAATACCTCCTATCAAGGCTGAAGGACTGAATACCTCCTATCAAGACTGAAGGACTGAACACCTCCTATCAAGACTGAAGGACTGAATACCTCCTATCAAGACTGAAGGACTGAATACCTCCTATCAAGACTGAAGGACTGAATACCTCCTATCAAGACTGAAGGACTGAATACCTCCTATCAAGACTGAAGGACTGAATACCTCCTATCAAGACTGAAGGACTGAATACCTCCTATCAAGACTGAAGGACTGAATACCTCCTATCAAGGCTGGGGGACTGAACACCTCCTATCAAGACTGAAGGACTGAACACCTCCTATCAAGGCTGGGGGACTGAAACGCAACACTCCTATCAAGCTGGGACTGAACACCTCCTATCAGGTGGGACTGAACACCTCCTATCAAGGCTCAAGGACTGAACACCTCCTATCAAGGCTGAAGGACTGAACACCTCCTATCAAGGCTGGGGGACTGAACACCTCCTATCAAGGCTCGGGGACTGAACACCTCCTATCAAGGCTGAAGGACTGAATACCTCCTATCAAGGCTGCAGGACTGATCACCTCCTATCAAGGCTCGGAGACTGAACACCTCCTATCAAGGCTGAAGGACTGAATACCTCCTATCAAGGCTCGGGGACTGAACACCTCATATCAAGGCTTGGGGACTGAACACCTCCTATCAAGACTGGGAGAGTAATCACCTAAATTTTCCCCCTTCACGTCTTCCATCGTTTATTCTCTGAATAGTATGGATAAAGCCACAGGATGGAGAAACGTCTCCGCAGTAAAGATACCCAGGTATCTGCACCTACTTGCCGGTCTCGTGTACCACTAATATAACTCAACTGTATTTACTGCCTAACATAATTACCTTCTTTTCAGTTTCCACGAATTTTAACCAAATTTTCTTGCATTTGTGTCCAGTTTCCACGAGTTTCATTTTTTTATTCATTCCCATCCGATTTTCATTCATTTCCTTTAAATTGTCATGAATTTCATTCATTCTTTATGCATTTACTGTAAATTAGTACACATTTTATTTTCATTTTCACACATTACTTTCAAATTTCCAGTTTTTTTAAGTTTCATTTTTTTTTCTTTTCAGATATTCATACATTTTCTTTTCATTATTAATGATTTATATAACTTTTTTTTGTCGATTTCTGTTCAGTTATGTTTCATTTCCTTCCACATTTATTTTTATTATTTTTTTTTTTATTAACACATCGGCCGATTCCCACCAAGGCAGGGTGGCCACCAAGGCAGGGAGGCCCGAAAAAGAAAAACTTTCATCATCATTCACTCCATCACTGTCTTGCCAGAGGGGTGCTTTACACTACAGTTATAAAACTGCAACATTAACACCCTCCTTCAGAGTGCAGACACTGTACTTCCCATCTCCAGGACTCAAGTCCAGCCTGCCGGTTTCCCTGAATCCTTCATAAATGTTACTTTGCTCACACTCCAACAGCACGTCAAGTATTAAAACCATTTGTCTCCATTCACTCCTATCAAATACGCTCACACATGCTTGCTGGAAGTCCAAGCCCTCGCACACAAAACTTCCTTTACCCCTCCCTCCAACCTTTCCTAGGCCGACCCTACCCCGCCTTCCCTCCACTACAGATTTATACACTCTCGAAGTTATTCTGTCTCGTTCCATTCTCTCTACATGTCCGAACCACCTCAACAACCCTCCTCAGCTCTCTGGATAATAGTTTTGGTAATCCGCACCTCCTCCTAATTTCCAAACTCGAATTCTCTGCATTATATTCACACCACACATTGACCTCAGACATGACATCTCCACTGCCTCCAGCCTACTCCTCGTTGCAACATTCATCACCCATGCTTCATACCCATATAAGAGTGTTAATATAACTATACTCTCATACATTCCTTTCTTTACTTCCATGGACAAAGTTCTTTGTCTCCACAGACTCCGAAGTGCTCCACTCACCCTTTTTCCCTCATCAATTCTATGATTCACCTCATCCTTCATAGACCCATCTGCTGACATGTCTACTCCCAAATATCTGAATACGTTCACCTCCTCCATACTCTCTCCCTCCAATCTGATATCCAATCTTTCGTCACCTAATCTTTTTGTTATCCTCATCACCTTACTCTTTCCTATATTCACTTTCAATTTTCTTCTTTTACACACCCTACCAAATTCATCCACCAACCTCTGCAACTTCTCTTCAGAATCTCCCAAAAGCACAGTGTCATCAGCAAAAAGCAACTGTGACAACTCCCACTTTGTATTTAATTCTTTATCTTTTAACCCCACACCTCTTGCCAAGACCCTCGCATTCACTTCTCTTACAACCCCATCTATAAATATATTGAACAACCACGGTGACATCACACATCCTTGTCTAAGGCCCACTTTTACTGGGAAATAGTGGGCTTCCCTCCTACACACTCTAACCTGAGCCTCACTATCCTCATAAAAACTCTTCACTGCTTTCAGTAACCTACCTCCTATTCCATACACCTGCAACATCTGCCACATTGCCCCCCTATCCACCCTATCATACGCCTTTTCCAAATCCATAAATGCCACAAAAACCTCTTTACCCTTATCCAAATACTGTTCACCTATATGTTTCACTGTAAACACTTGGTCTACACACCCCTACCTTTCCTAAAGCCCCTTGTTCATCTGCTATCCTGCTTTCTGTCTTACTCTTAATTCTTTCAATAATAACTCTACCATACACTTTACCAGGTACACTCAACAGACTTATTCCCTATAATTTTCCACTCTCTTTTGTCCCTTTGCCTTTATACAAAGGAACAATACACGCTCTCTGGCAATCCTAGGTACCTTACCCTCTTCCATACATTTATTAAATAATTGCACCAACCACTCCAAAACTATATCCTCACCTGCTTTTAACATTTCTATCTTTATCCCATCAATCCCATCTGCCTTACCCCCTTTCATTCTACCCACTGCCTCACAAACTTCCCCCACACTCACAACTGGCTCTTCCACACTCCTACAAGATGTTATTCCTCCTTGCCCTATACACGAAATCACAGCTTCCCTGTCTTCATCAACATTTAACAACTCCTCAAAATATTCCCTCCATCTTCCCGATACCTCTAACTCTCCATTTAATAACTCTCCTCTCCTATTTTTAACTGTCAAATCCATTTGTTCCCTAGGCTTCCTCAACTTATTAATCTCACTCCAAAACTTTTTCTTATTTTCAACAAAATTTGTTGATAACATCTCACCCACTCTCTCATTTGCTCTCTTTTTACATTGCTTCACCACTCTTTTAACCTCTCTTTTTCTCTCCATATACTCTTCCCTCTGTATAATTTTTATTACCTTTCATTTTTCAAATTCCTACCAAATTTTCATTAATTTCCTTCCTTTTTTTTCGTTTTCATACCAAAGTTTCGTTAATTTCCTACCATTTCTTGTATTTTCATACCAAATTTTATTAATTTCCACCTTATTTCGTCTCCAGTTACATAGGACCCCAATGTAAATAAGTCACTTTGTCTGACTTTTCTGGGTTATCCTAGGTTCTCTACACATATGCTGCTATGTATGATAATCTATGTAACTGTATTTGTTTATACCTGAATAAACTTACTACTAGTATGACACCGTCTCCTGCCTCCTACTGGTCAGTCCTCGACCACCTCCCTAGTGACGCTGCCTCCTACTGGTCAGTCCTCGACCACCTCCCTAGTGACGCTGCCTCCTACTGGTCAGTCCTCGACCACTGTGACGCTCGTCTTGCTGACTCTGTTCCTATGATCCCTGGCTCAGGTCCTGCTCCCTGTGCCCCTTCCCCCACATACAGATGAGTCACAGAGATGTCAGGAAGTATTTCTTCAGCCATAGAGTTGTTAGGAAGTGGAACAATCTGGAGAGTGATGTAGTGGGGACAGGATCCATGCATAGCTTTAAGAAGAGATACGATAAAGCTCGTGGAGCAGGGAGAAAGAGTGGACCTAGTAGGGACCAGCGAAAAGGAGGGCTAAGATAACTGTGACTCGACCCCTCCAACCACAAATAGGTAAGTAAAAATAAGCAAATAGGTAATTACACACACACACACACACACACACACATCACGTCTGGGTGCAAGCCACAGCTAAAGCCAGCCATCAGAGGCTGGTGATCCGTCTTTGCCAAAACACACACCTCCATCTCCTTCTCTTTCCGTCCACGGGTTTTATTTAAAAATCACATGACAAGTCCATACAAATCTATATTAAGAACGCAAAAACATAAGAAAGAAGGAGCACTGCAGGAGGCCTACTGGCCCATGTTAGGCATGTCCAATTTACACCCACTTAAGAAGGAAGGAAGCAATACTGCTGCAAGCCTAGTGGTTAGGTATCTTGCTAAGGTTGCGCCTAATTATATCTCTCTATTCCTAGGTGTAATATAGCTTTCTCATAAGCATAACATTTCCCATTATATTAGTATTATATTGCCCTTCTGATAACATATTATTGTTGAAATATTTATTGTCCTGTACTTTTTCTTGCGCATTGCTCTGCTTATTTTATGAGCACGATATTGCCCAACTAATAAGTATTATATTTGATAAGTATTTCGTTTGCCCTTTATATAAGTATTTATTCAAGTGTTAGACTGAGTTTTTTTATATAAACATTAAAGGGACCTTAATTAATATTCGTTTTGTTTTTCTCTCAGCTTTGTTTCCACGTGACACCTGTCTAGAGGCTGTCTAGAGACTGTCTAGAGACTGTTTAGAGACTGTCTAGAGACTGTCTAGAGACTGTCTAGAGACTGTCTAGAGACTGTCTAGAGACTGTCTAGAGACTGCCTAGAGACTGTCTAGGACTGGAACTGCCTAGAGACTGCCTGAGAGACTGCCTAGAGACTGTCTAGAGACTGTCTAGAGACTGTCTAGAGACTGTCTAGAGACTGTCTAGAGACTGTCTAGAGACTGCCTAGAGACTGTCTAGAGACTGTCTAGAGACTGCCTAGAGACTGTCTAGAGACTGTCTAGAGACTGTCTAGAGACTGTCTAGAGACTGTCTAGAGACTGTCTAGAGACTGTCTAGAGACTGCCTAGAGACTGTCTAGAGACTGTCAAGAGACTGTCTTTAAACATCGTCTTGAAATTGACAACTTACGCTAATCTCAGATTTACAATTTACGCCCGTCTTAAATTTACAAGACTCGCGAAATCGTAATGACACGATTGCAAACAAACCATACCATGGGCGCGGTTAGAGAGTCGTTAAACTTTGAGGGGGACTTGAGCTAGAGTTCGTCACGGCCACGCTGACGGGAGATTCGTCTGTACAAACTTGCATTTGTAGTCACAGTGATGCATATATATATATATATATATATATATATATATATATATATATATATATATATATATATATATATATATATATATATATATATATATATATATATATATAAAACTTTCCTATGGTGTATAAATATACATAGTTGGAAGAATCTTATAGTAGCCAACTGGTCCAGTGGTTAACGCGTCGGGCTGGAGTTTTATGACTCTTTAACCTCGGGTTCAATCCCCGCCCGTGGTATATTCATTTTTAAATTTTCAGCTTACGCCCATCTTAAATTTACAAACATGTGGTGATCTTTAAGAAGTGAAGCTGGACTTGTAAGTCTCAATAATTTCCTTCCTGCATTTTTTCCTTTATTTGCACACTGTGGTTTGTCTTGTTTGACTGTCTTCTTCTTGGCTTCTCCTCCTTCTATAATACTCTTTAGAACACGAGCATTCATATGCTCTAGAATTATTATGTCGACATCATGTACCATAACACTCATAGCATCCGATGTTTATGACATTAGTATAGACTCCATGTATAAGCTGACATTGACAGCACTGCCCTAGCACTTCCCATTCCCTCGCACCCCCTTCACCCACGCACCTCCCCTTCTTTCAAGCATCTCCCCCATACAGGCATCTTTATCATGCACCTCTCCATGTGAGGCACCTCCCCTTTCCAAGTGCGTCTTCCTCTCAGGCATTTCCTCCTCTGAAGTAGCTCTTCCTCCTGGGCACTGTCGTCCTCTCAGGCACTTTCCTCTTTCTCTCCAGTGTCTATGGTGCAGTTCTCTTACCCCTCTAGTTGGGCCTCTATCACTTCCATCTCTCCCCTTCCTCTTTATCTTTTTTTTCCTAAATATCCCCGCACTCTCTTCTCCCCCTTTTGTCTTCTGACTGTCAGTTCCCCTTTCTTGTTCTTCTCTTTACCCGGTCAACGGTTTTACATGTTGCTTACTACCTGTGACCAGTGTCTAGAGTCTTTCTCTCCTCGCACCCCGGTCTGGGACCAGGGATTTCTGTTGCTTGCCAGTTCAGCCAGATTGTTGCTGTTGGCGACCTGCTGGTCATCACAGCCTGGTTGATCTGGCACTAGTTGGAGGAAGTGATCTAGTTTCACTATCTGGAGTTTACCTGGAGTCGACCAGACCAGGTCTCCTGGTTGCTAGTCTGATCGATCAATTTGTTAGTGCCCGCTGCCCGCAGTCTAGTGTGTGCACCACAGCCTGGTTGATCAGGAACTGTTTTGATGAATCTGTCGAATTTCAATATTTTCTTACCGAAACTTCCCAAGTATCTGAGACTTCCTCCCAGCCTCTCCTTCCATACTTCTCCTTCACTAGTCCCCAGCTCTCCTTCACTACTCCCCAGCTCTCCTTCACTACTCCCCAGCTCTCCTTCACTACTCCCCAGCTCTCCTTCACTACTCCCCAGCTCTCCTTCACTACTCCCAGCTCTCCTTCACTACTCCCCAGCTCTCCTTCACTACTCCCCAGCTCTCCTTCACTACTCCCCAGCTCTCCTTCACTACTCCCCAGCTCTCCTTCACTACTCCCAGCTCTCCTTCACTACTCCCAGCTCTCCTTCACTCTCACTCTCCCCAGCTCTCCTTCACTACTCCCCAGCTCTCCTTCACTACTCCCCAGCTCTCCTTCACTACTCCCCAGCTCTCCTTCACTACTCCCCAGCTCTCCTTCACTACTCCCCAGCTCTCCTTCACTACTCCCCAGCTCTCCTTCACTACTCCCCAGCTCTCCTTCACTACTCCCCAGCTCTCCTTCACTACTCCCCAGCTCTCCTTCACTACTCCCCAGCTCTCCTTCACTACTCCCCAGCTCTCCTTCACTACTCCCCAGCTCTCCTTCACTACTCCCCAGCTCTCCTTCACTACTCCCCAGCTCTCCTTCACTACTCCCCAGCTCTCCTTCACTACTCCCCAGCTCTCTTCACTACTCCCCAGCTCTCCTTCACTACTCCCCAGCTCTCCTTCACTACTCCCCAGCTCTCCTTCAGTACTCCCCAGCTCTCCTTCACTACTCCCCAGCTCTCCTTCACTACTCCCCAGCTCTCCTTCACTACTCCCCAGCTCTCCTTCACTACTCCCCAGCTCTCCTTCACTACTCCCCAGCTCTCCTTCACTACTCCCCAGCTCTCCTTCACTACTCCCCAGCTCTCCTTCACTACTCCCCAGCTCTCCTTCAGTACTCCCCAGCTCTCCTTCACTACTCCCCAGCTCTCATTCACTACTCCCCAGCTCTCCTTCACTACTCCCCAGCTCTCCTTCACTACTCCCCAGCTCTCCTTCACTACTCCCCAGCTCTCCTTCACTACTCCCCAGTTAACAGTGACTCCTAATCCTACTCTTACCTACTCCCCCATCTGTTACCGCTTTCATCTCTTCCTTATTATTTATCACGATTTTCCTCTCTCCCCATCTATCACGCTTTCCTCAACCCTCAATCTTGCTGGTATCATCGCCTCCTCCCCCAGACATCCCCACTCTCCCCACGCCCTCCACTACTTCCCGAACAGCTGTTCCCACCCCATGTGCTTGAGACTACACGGAGGGTTTTATGACGACAAGCTTCTTGACCAGGTGGGGGTCGTCTTACGGGACGACCCCCCACGACCCCACCACCCAACCACCCACCAGCCACCCAGCGACACCCTTAAGAGGATCCACGCATAAATTTCCACGCCACAGCGGCCGAGGTTCTCAAGGCTTGGACCGTATTTACACGAGCCAGCGAGACACTCCGGTGATCCCAGTGGCATTTTTTTCGTGTTTTCGGAGATACACACGCATATTCTCTCTCTCTCTCTCTCTCTCTCTCTCTCTCTCTCTCTCTCTCTCTCTCTCTCTCTCTCTCTCTCTTCCCTTCTTGTTCACTCACACAGTATAGGCTAGGGGGCCAAACACTGCAAACCTCAGTCAAGGAAAAAGATCTTGGGGTGAGTATAACACCGAGCACATCTCCTGAGGCGCACATCAACCAGATAACTGCTGCAGCATGCGGGCGGCTGGCAAACCTGAGAATAGCGTTCCGATACCTCAGTAAGGAATCGTTCAAGACTCTGTACACCGTGTACGTCAGGCCCATACTGGAGTATGCAGCACCAGTTTGGAACCCACACCTGTTCAAGCACGTCAAGAAATTAGAGAAAGTTCAAAGGTTTGCAACAAGACTAGTCCCAGAGCTAAGGGAAATGTCCTACGATGAAAGGTTAAGGGAAATCGGCCTGACGACACTAGAGGATAGGATGGCAAGGCGAGACATGATAACGACATATAAAATTCTGCGAGGAATTGACAAAGTGGACAAAGACAGATGTTCCAGAGATGTGACACAGAAACAAGGGGTCACAATTGGAAGTTCTAGACTCCGATGAGTTAAAGGGATGTTAGGAAGTATTTCTTCATTCATAGAGTTGTCAGGAAGTGGAATAGTCTGGCAAGTGACGTAGTGGAGGCAGGAACTATACATAGTTTTAAGACGAGGTTTGAAAAAGCTCATGGAGCAGGTAGAGAGAGGGCCTAGTAGCGACCAGTGAAGAGGCGGGGCCAGGAGCTATGAATCAACCCCTGCAACCACAAATAGGTGAGTAAGTACACACACACACACATACCAACATACATACTCACACACACATAATAACACAAACACACACATAAAACACACACACACACACACACACATAACAACACACACACACACACACACATACACAGACACAGACACATACACACAGACACATACATACAACAGGCCTAGTGTCTAATCGACATGTGCCTAGGACAAAATGGTAACACACACACACACACACACACACACACACACACACACACACACACACACACACACACACACACACACACACACATCACAATCACCCGCTGGACCCTCGCCTAATCGCCCTCAGGACTAAAAGGTTGTCGCCTAAATTACCACATTCATTTAATAGGCGCGTTAAGTGGCGCGACCCCCTTGGACACTAACGCTGATTGTGCCAGTTGGCGGTAGTGGTTGTTGGGGTGTGGTTGTAGGGGTGGTGGTAGTAGTGGTTGTAGGGGTGGCGGTAGTAGTGGTTGTAGAGGTGGTGGTAGGTAATGGTTGAAGGGGTGGTGGTAGTAGTGGTTGTACTGGTGGTGGGAGGTAGTGGTTGTACTTGTGGTGGTAGGTACTGGTTGTAGGGTTGGTGATAGGTTGTGGTTGTAGGGGTGGTGGTAATGGTTGTAGGGATGGTGGTGGTAGTGGTTGTATCAAGTAGTGGTTGTAGGGGTGGTGGTAGTAGTGGTTGTAGTGGTGGTGGTATTGGTTGTGGCAATTAGTGGTTGTAGGGGTGGTGGTAGTAGTGGTTGTACGGGTGGTTGTAGGTAGTGGTTGTACTGGTGGTGTTAGGTAGTGGTTGTAGGGGTAGTTGTAGGTGGTAGTTGCACTGGTGGTTTTAGGTAGTGGTTGTAGGGTTGGTGATAGGTAGTGGTTGTAGGGGTGGAGGTAGTGGTTGTAGGGGTGGAGGTAGTGGTTGTATGGGTGGTGGTGGTAGTGGTTGTAGGGGTAGTGGTTGTAGGGGTGGTGGTAGTGGTTGAAGGGGTGGTGGTGGTAGTAGTTGTAGGTGTGGTGGTGGTAGTGGTTGTAGGGGTGCTGGTAGTAGTAATAGTTGTAAGGGTGGTGGTAGTAGTAGTAGTTGTAGGGGCGGTGGTGGTAGTAGTTTTAGGGGTGGTTGTGGTAGTGGTTCCTGGGGTGGTGGTAGTAGTGGTTGTAGGGGTGGTGGAAATAGTGGTTGTAAAGGTCGTAGTAGTAGGTAATAGTTGTAGGGGTGGAGGTGGTAGGTAGTGGCTGTAGGAGTGGTGGTGGTAGGTAGGGGATGTGGTGGTAGGTAGGGGATGTGGTGGTAGGTCATGGTTGTAGGGGTGGTGGTGGTAGGTAATGGTTGTAGGGGTGGTCTTAGTAGGTAGTGGTTGTAGGGGTGGTGGTGGTAGGTAGTGGTTGTAGAGGCGGTGGTGGATGGTTGTAGGGGTGGTGGTGGTTGGTTGTTGGGGTGGTGGTTGTAGGGGTGGTGGTGGTTGGTTGTAGGGGTGGTGGTGGTTCGTAGTGGTTGTATAGGTGGTGGTAGGGTGGTGGTGGTTCGTAGTGGTTGTATAGGTGGTGGTAGGTAGTGGTTGTAATGGTGCTGGTGGTTGGTTGTAGAGGTGGTGGTGGTTCGTAGTGGTTGTAGGGGTGGTGGTGTAGGTAGTGGTTGTAGGGGTGGTGGTGGTTGGTTTTAGGGGTGGTGGTGGTTGGTTTTAGGGGTGGTGGTGGTACGTAGTGGTTGTAGGGGTGGTAGTGGTTGGTTGTAGGGAGGCTGTAGAGGTTGTGGCCATTTTCCTTCCAGTATATTATCACATTCCCCTGCATGCATCTTTTCTCTCTCTCTCCTTTCTCTTTCTACTCTATTTTCATTTTCTCTCCCGTTTCTCATCCCCTCTTATCCTCCTGTTCTTCCTTCCCAATTTTCCCTCTTCTCACTCATTCTCTTTCGTCTACTCTCTCCTTATCCACTGACTGGAACATTAGCCTCGCCCTGGCCCTGGTTCTAGCCCTAGCCCATCTCCCCAGCCCAAGGCCCTAGCCCATGGTCCTAACCCATGACCCTAGCCCATGGCCCTGGCCCATGGCCCTGGCCAGTCTCTCAACTTTGACAACTCGCATCTCCTCTTACGGTAAGAGCTTAGTCATATTTCTCGCCAGCTTCGCCATATTGCTCGCCAACTTCCCGTATTTCTCGCCAACCTCGTCATATTGCTCGCCAACTTTCCGTATTTCTCGCCAACTTCGTCATATTGCTCGCCAACTTCGCCATATTGCTCGCCAACTTCGCCAAAAGCACTGATGAAATTTTATCATATACTTCAAAACAAATCTGTGCAATTCTCTGTTAAACCGGCAGCTCACGAAGCATTTTTCCTCCTGTTTCTGCTTTGTAGTACGAATGTATAATGGAATAGTAGTAGTAGTAGTAGTAATAATAATAATAATAATAATAATAATAATAATTTGTAATAATAATAATAATAATAATAATAATAATGACAACAACAACAATATTAATAATAATAATAATAATAATAATAATTGTAATAATATTAAAAATAAGTGTAATAATAATAATAATAATAATTTTAATAATAATGATAATAATAATGATAATAATAATTTTAATAATGATACTACTACTAATAATCACCATAATAATAATAATGACAATAACAGCTACAATAATAATAATAATAATAATAATAATAATAATAATAATAATAATAATAATAATAATAATAATAATAATTAAACGTGAATCATTTGAACAAAAATATAAAGAGGTCTGCCAAAATTATTTCATTGTAAATGTTGGGAAATATTACGAGGATATATCACTGCTAATGTTAGCAAATCGAGCAATATCTCGGTAAATGTTGGAAAATATAGCGATATATAGTAAGTCTGTAAATGGTGTAAAATAGGGTTGTAAATGCTGCAAAATACAGCGATATCTCTGGAAATGTTACAAAGTGTGACAAATACATATCATCAACTGGAATCAGACTTTGATTCAGTCGGTGGCAAAAATGTTCAGTCAGCTTCGGTAATGTTCCCAGCAGCCACCGAAGTGGCTAGTTTATTGTGCCCCTCATATCCATCCTGTGGACGGTAGCGCAAGAGCTTGTGGATACATACAAGGCCAAACAATCAAACCAAAAGAGACAAATTTAGCCTAACTGACCAAGGGGCTGCACCGCGACTAACGGACGGAGGATCGAGTCTCCAGTTCTCCTCCTGCCAGGGTCTGGAAAGCAGTACAGTTCCAGTCCTCCTTGGAAGACTTGCTGAATTGAGATTTATGTTTCACTCTCAAGCCGGGCAAGAACGTTGGTAAATCAACGCTGGTGAGGCGAGCGTTGGTTATACTACGTTCCACAAGTTACTGAAAGATGCAAAATGTGTTATATGGATGAAATTACGTCTTTTTAACAAAATTGGACCCCCTTTCTTTGTGTAGGGGGATAAGGAGACGAGGATAAGGGGAGAGAATAAGAGGACGAGGATAAGAGGACGAGGATAGAAGGGGACGATAAGAGGACGAGGATAAGAGGACGAGGGTAAGAGGGCGAGGATAAGAGGACGAGGATAGAAGGGGACGATAAGAGGACGAGGATAAGAGGACGAGGGTAAGAGGGCGAGGATAAGAGGACGAGGATAAGAGGACGAGGATAAGAGGACGAGAATAAGAGGACGAGGATAGAAGGGGACGATAAGAGGACGAGGATAAGAGGACGAGGGTAAGAGGGCGAGGATAAGAGGACGAGGATAAGTGGACGAGGATAAGAGGACGAGGATAGGAGGGGAGGATAAAAGGACGAGGATAAGAGGACGAGGATAATAGGGCGAGGACAAGAGAATGAGGATCAGAGGACGAGGATAAGAGAACAAGGACAAGAGGATAAGAATAAGAGGACGAGGATGAGTAAACACAGGGAGCCACGAGGCTTAGGAGAGAAATTGGGGAATTTTGGGGACGAGAGTTCTTAGGAAGGATATGAGGGAATGAGAGAAGGATGGTATATACTAACCTGGAAATTGAAGCTTCAAGCATACACGTCAATCTCTCTTTTATTCCGAGGGATATTATTTTTCTGTCTCCGAGTAGATATGTACTGATGGCGAGGACACCGTCCAGAACCCATCATGGAGGCAGTGTTTATGCTGAGCCTCCTCCAGGTGTCCACCACAGTCACGGTATAGTCGAGGATGTGGGTTCCATCTGAGCTGAGGAACGAGGAGGGGAAGAGGCATAGAGCCAAAGAAGAAAAGAAGGAAGGAAGCAGACTGATGAAACAGGAAGAGTCACAGAGTCGAGGAAGGAAGGAAGAAAGGAGACTGATATATCAGGAAGAGTCACAGAACCGAGGAAGGAATTAAGGAAGTAAGGAAAGAAATAAGCAAGCACAGCTGGTGAATTAGGAATCTCTGGAAAAACGAGGAAGGCTTCGCTCCCCCTCCCCCTCCATCCTCACCCAATACGTCAGTTGACCCGTGAAACGCGAACAGATTATAGCAGCGGCCGCGCTACTGAAGGAGACAGCCGCGCCCTTACCCCCGACTCCCAGGCACTCGTTTCTCCGTTTCTCTTGTTTTCGTTCACAACCTGACGCAGGTAATTCATGCAATGCTCCCCAGTAATGGCTGAGACGCAGAGCAACAGCGGGCTACCGACACACCAGCAACGTCTACCCGACGTTGGTGTTGGTTGGGGGTGGTGGTGGGGGTGGGGGTGTGGGGGATGGTGGTGGAGAAGCAAGGTCAGTACCTCCTTGAAGGCCGCTTCAAACTGCTTCCGTTGACCTTGTTGCAACATCTCTCGTTCTGCTTCGTTTCGCCATTTTCACTGACTTTTTTTATATATATTTTTAGCTGTTTTCATTGATAATGTTCCACCGCTTTCACTGATAATGTTCCACACCTTTCAATGATAATGTTCCACTGCTTTCACTGATAATGTTCCACCGCTTTCAATGATAATGTTCCACAGCTTTCATTGATAATGTTCCACAGCTTTCATTGATAATGTTCCACAGCTTTCACTGATAATGTTCCACCGCTTTCACTGATAATGTTCCACCGCTTTCAATGATAATGTTCCACAGCTTTCATTGATAATGTTCCACAGCTTTCACTGATAATGTTCCACCGCTTTCACTGATAATGTTCCACCGCTTTCATTGATAATGTTCCACAGCTTTCAATGATAATGTTCCACAGCTTTCAATGATAATGTTCCACAGCTTTCACTGATAATGTTCCACCGCTTTCAATGATAATGTTCCACCGCTTTCATTGATAATGTTCCACAGCTTTCACTGATAATGTTCCACTGCTTTCAATGATAATGTTCCACCGCTTTCATTGATAATGTTCCACAGCTTTCACTGATAATGTTCCACTGCTTTCAATGATAATGTTCCACCGCTTTCATTGATAATGTTCCACAGCTTTCACTGATAATGTTCCACCGCTTTCATTGATAATGTTCCACAGCTCTCATTGATAATGTTCCACAGCTTTCACTGATAATGTTCCACCGCTTTCATTGATAATGTTCCACAGCTTTCACTGATAATGTTCCACCGCTTTCATTGATAATGTTCCACAGCTTTCACTGATAATGTTCCACAGCTTTCACTGATAATGTTCCACAGCTTTCACTGATAATGTTCCACAGCTTTCACTGATAATGTTCCACAGCTTTCACTGATAATGTTCCACAGCTTTCACTGATAATGTTCCACAGCTTTCACTGATAATGTTCCACCGCTTTCACTGATAATGTTCCACCGCTTTCATTGATAATGTTCCACTACTGCTACTATTATTACTACTGCCGCTAATACTACTACTACTATTTCTATTACTACTGCTACTATTACTGTTACTACTATTACTGTTACCACTACCACTATTATTAGCACTATTACTACTACCTTCACTACCACTACCTTTACTATTAGTATTATTACTACTACTGCTATTCTTAATACTTCTACTACTATTACTAATATTACTATTACTACTACTGCAACTACTACTATTACTATGACTACTACTACTACTACCCTTACTATACTTTTTCTACTCCTACTACTTCTACTCTTGCTAATGTTACTATTACTACTACTATTAATATTACTACTGTTAATCTTACTATACTTCTACTCCTACTACTATTATTACTACTATTACTATTATTACCTACAACATGGACCAGTTAGGCTACTGCAGTGCTTATACCTCACGACATCGTATTAACACGATTGTAAACAAACCAGGGGTTTGAATCCATGCTTACGCACTGGCTTGGAGTTTCACGACTGACTCGCCATGGGTTCAAACCCTCCCCCTAACCCTTTTCGTGGTTTGCAGTGCTAATGCTTTTTCATCTCACATTGTTACCTGTAGGTGTCCTCGGTGTCCCAGTATTGTTTCTAAGTTCTGGAGAGCGAAACGTTGCCACAGTAAAATGTCACATTAACTGCGCATATGGCCTTTTACCTAACAAGGAAATTGTGGGATGTGCCCGTCTTAACACTGTTGGCCAAGCGAGTTCTCACCTTATATCCCAGGGTCTCTAGGGTCGCTTTCCGGTAACCGGAAGTGATGAAAAGTCAGAATTCTAGCTTCGTGTTAGCAGCATTTTTCTATTTAAGTTCTATTTATGAGTTATGTAGCCTTGCAGAGTGACATAACCCATAAATATAATTTAAATAGGTGAGACACTGTTTTCAAGAAGTTAAAAAAGTGTCTTTTATACCCTCTTCTCATTTAAGGAGGAAGGGGGGTATCCAATTGGCCAACAGCGGTAAAAAGGGGTGTATCCCACAATTCCCCTTGCATGAGGGGAAAAAAAATAATCCTCTACTGTCATACACTTTTCTCGTCATTGTCAATATGTCACCAGGTCTTAAATGACCTCATGACAAAGTACGTTAAATTCTACACAAGATTTAGTTGATTTTAAGCCTAATTTTAAGAAAAAGTGTTGGTTCAGGCGTAAACATATATTTGTTTTCCAATTCGAATCGTGATAGGCCATAAATAATGGTTATTACATATTTATTTTTCCAAAATATGTATTAGCTTATTATATTAGTGTTCATAGTATATTAATTTATATCTGAAATATTTTTACCAGTATAATCTGCAACTCGAAGAGTAGTAGTAGTAATGTAGTAGTAGCAGAAGCAGTAGTAGAAGTAATAGTAGTAGCAATAGTAGTAGTAGTAGTGGTGGTGGGTTTATTGTTTTGAGGATAATTCTTGCTAATACTTTAAAGATGACGAAATTGCCTTTAAGGATGATCCAAGGGGGAATGTACTGGAGAACAATGATACTAACACTTTAACGAGGGTGTGAGTCACGTTGAGGGTGTGAGTCACGTTGAGGGTGTGAGTCACGTTGAGGGTGTGAGTCACGTTGAGGGTGTGAGTCACGTTGCATCGAGGAGGAGGACGCTGCAAACACTGGACCTCGATATTAATGTGGGAAATTAGCGAGAAGGTCATCGTACGATTTTCACTTCACATTCTTACCTATATATATCCTCTGTATCGTGTATGTCTATAGCAACTCAACGAAGCTCGTGGAGAACAAACCGTTTCAACAATAAAATGTTACATTAGTCGCAAATGTGTTCTTTTATCTAACATATTGTCCGTAATTCTGTTGCATGAAGGAAAAAGAAAGCCTTAAGTGTCGTTCATCTTTCTTATTCTTCAGTGTCGGCATTTTATGTGAAGACTGGGGAAAATAAGCCTTAAAATGGCTTCAAAAGAAACTATTTAGAAGTCTAGACGAGAATTTAATCCATCTGACAAACAGTTTTAAGAAAGAGTCGAAATTTTTATCACTTAACTGGCGGTGTTTGTTGGGTGTAAATATAAATTTCTGATTTGAATAGTAACAGATTCAAATGAATGGTCAATGAATATTAAATATATCTTCCAATATTATATGTATAGTATGTTAGTCTACGTTTAAGTTTCTTTTGCAGAAGTTTTTACTTGAAATCGTAAACTGCCAAACTACCCCTTTGAACTGTGACCCTTCTGGTATTTACCAGAGGGCTTGTGCGTGCGTGCTGTGTGTGTGTGTGTGTGTGTGTGTCGCTAGTTTCATTATAAACTGACAGTAAAGGGTGAATACTATTATTTATGTGGTAAATAATAGCATAAAACTAGCACACCTTGATTAGTGGAATATTATTGTAAATTATATTTTATAGAAATTACCGATATTCTGTAAGACATTATGGGCACCAAGCCTCACACATTATGGGCACCAAGCCTCACACATTATGGGTACCAAGACTCACACATTATGGGCACCAAGCCTCACACATTATGGGCACCAAGCCTCACACATTATGGGCACCAAGCCTCACACATTATGGGCACCAAGCCTCACACATTATGGGCACCAAGACTCACACATTATGGGCACCAAGCCTCACACATTATGGGCACCAAGCCTCACACATTATGGGTACCAAGACTTACACAATATGGGCACCAAGCCTCACACATTATGGGCACCAAGACTCACACATTATGGGCACCAAGACTCACACATTATGGGCACCAAGACTCACACATTATGGGTACCAAGACTTACACAATATGGGCACCGAGCCTCACACATTATGGGCACCAAACCTCACACATTATGGGCACCAAACCTCACACATTATGGGTACCAAGCCTCACACAATATGGGCACCGAGCCTCACACATTATGGGCACCAAACCTCACACATTATGAGCAGCAAACCTCACACATTATGGGCACCAAACCTCACACATTATGGGCACCAAGCCTCACACATTATGGGCACCAAGCTTCACACATTATGGGCACCAAGCTTCACACAATATGGGCACCAAACCTCACACATTATGGGCACCAAGCCTCACACATTATGGGCACCAAGCCTCACACATTATGGGCACCAAGCCTCACACATTATGGGCACCAAGCCTCACACATTATGAGCACCAAGCCTCACACAATATGGGCACCAAGCCTCACACAATATGGGCACCAAGCTTCACACAATATGGGCACCAAGCCTCACACATTATGGGCACCAAGCCTCACACATTATGGGCACCAAGCTTCACACATTATGGGCACCAAGCCTCACACATTATGGGCACCAAGCTTCACACAATATGGGCACCAAGCCTCACACATTATGGGCACCAAGCCTCACACATTATGGGCACCGAGCCTGACACAATATGGGCACCAAACTTCACACAATATGGGCACCAAGCCTCACACATTATGGGCACAAGCTTCACACAATATGGGCACCAAGACTCACACATTATGGGCACCAAGCCTCACACATTATGGGCACCAAGCATCACACATTATGGGCACTAAGCCTCACACAATATGGGCACCAAGCTTCACACATTATGGGCACCAAGCCTCACACATTATGGGCACCAAGCTTCACACATTATGAGCATAAAGCCTCACACATTATGGGCACCAAACCTCACACATTATGGTCACCAAGCCTCACACATTATGGGCACCAAGCTTCACACATTATGAGCATCAAGCCTCACACATTATGGGCATCAAGCCTCACACATTATGGGCACCAAGCTTCACACATTATGGGCACTAAGCCTCACACTTTTTGGGCACCAAGCTTCACACATTATGGGCACCAAGCCTCACACATTATGGGCACCAAGCCTCACACATTATGGGCACCAAGACTCACACATTATGGACACCAAGACTCACACATTATGGGCACCAAGCCTCACACATTATGGGCACTAAGCCTCACACATTATGGGCACCAAGACTCACACATTATGGGCACCAGGTCTCACACATTATGGGCACCAAGCCTCACACATTATGGGCACCAAGCTTCACACATTATTTGCACCAAGCCTCACACATTATGGGCACCAAGCCTCACACATTATGGGCACCAAGCCTCACACATTATGGGCACCAAGCCTCACACATTATGGGCACCAAGACTCACACATTATGGGCACCAAACCTCACACATTATGAGCACCAAACCTCACACAATATGGGCAACAAGCCTCACACAATATGGGCACCAAGCCTCACACATTATGGGCACCAAGACTCACACATTATGGGCACCAAGCCTCACACATTATGGGCACCAAGACTCACACAATATGGGCACCAAGCCTCACACAATATGGGCACCAAGCCTCACACATTATGGGCACCAAGCCTCACACATTATGGGCACCAAGCTTCACACATTATGGGCACCAAGCCTCAACATTATAGGCACCAAGACTCACACATTATGGGCACCAAGCTTCACACAATATGGGCATCAAACCTCCCCATTATGGGCACCAAGCCTCACACATTATGGGCACCAAGCCTCACACATTATGGGCACCAAGCCTCACACATTATGGGCACCAAGCCTCACACATTATGAGCACCAAGCCTCACACAATATGGGCACCAAGCCTCACACAATATGGGCACCAAGCCTCACACAATATGGGCACCAAGCCTCACACATTATGGGCACCAAGCCTCACACATTATGGGCACCAAGCTTCACACATTATGGGCACCAGGCCTCACACATTATGGGAACCAAGCCTCACACATTATGGGCACCAAGCTTCACACATTATGGGTACCAAGCCTCACACATTATGGGCACCAAGCTTCACACAATATGGGCACCAAGCCTCACACATTATGGGCACCAAGCCTCACACATTATGGGCACCAAACCTCACACATTATGGGCACCAAGACTCACACATTATGGGCACCAAGACTCACACATTATGGGCACCAAGCCTAACACATTATGGGCACCAAGACTCACACATTATGGGCACCAAGACTCACACATTATGGGCACCAAGACTCACACATTATGGGCACCAAGACTCACACATTATGGGCACCAAGACTCACACATTATGGGCACCAAGACTCACACATTATGGGCACCAAGACTCACACATTATGGGCACCAAGACTCACACATTATGGGCACCAAGACTCACACATTATGGGCACCAAGACTACACATTATGGTCACCAAGACTCACACATTATGGGCACCAAGCCTACACATTATGGGCACCAAGCCTCACACATTATGGGCACCAAGCCTCACACATTATGGGCACCAAGCCTCACACATTATGGGCACCAAGACTCACACATTATGGGCACCAAGCCTCACACATTATGGGCACCAAGACTCACACATTATGGGCACCAAGACTCACACATTATGGGCACCAAGCCTCACACATTATGGGCACCAAGACTCACATTATGGGCACCAAGACTCACACATTATGGGCACCAAGCCTCACACATTATGGGCAAACAAGACTCACACATTATGGGCACCAAGCCTCACACATTATGGGCACCAAGACTCACACATTATGGGCACCAAGACTCACACATTATGGGCACCAAGACTCACACATTATGGGCACCAAGACTCACACATTATGGGCACCAAGCCTCACACATTCACCCAACTCGACCATCACAATTATGTTTCACCTGAGGTAAAATGATTACGGACTTGCTATTATAAAACTTAACTTTCAATCTATTCGGTCACTTTTGAAAATAATTTTTGTGTTTATAATATTGATTTAATAGTTGAAAGGTAATTAATTCATTTCTGTATTCATAAACCTTTATTTATATAGATATACAGAAAGTACCGGCAATTAATTTTGTCAACCAATCACCATCCCTGTTACAAGCTGAGTTAATTTTGTCAACCAATCACGATCGCTGTTACAAGCTGAGTTAATTTTGTTAACCAATCACGATCGCTGTTACACGCTGGGTTAATTTTGTTAACCAATCACCATCGTTGTTACAATTTGGGTTAATTCATTCATGAAAATAGTATTTGCCTCTCTGTTTACTATGTCTGAGTTGCCAGATGTTGCTACGTCTGAGTTGCCAGATGTCACTTCTGTCCAGAAGAGAGAGAGTATAGGAACATTTTTTTTAGGCAGCTGTGCATGAGGGGGAAGACTGGGAGTAATATAGTGTTACCCATGACTGTCGGTAAACCTGAGAAGCTTAAAAAGTTGGAAACTTTGCGGTCAATTAAAAGTTATACTTCTTTAAAAAAAAAAGTTTTACGAGGATTCCTTTGGTTAAGAAAATTTCATTAAAAGGCTAAATTAAACTTAAGTTGAGAAATGATTGGAAAATGAGTATTTTTATTTAACTACCGCTGGTATTATTATTAATTATTATTATTATTACTTTATTATTATTATTATTATTATTATTATTATTATTATTATTATTATTATTATTATTATTATTATTATTTTTATTATTATTATTATTATTACTTATGATTTCAACTAACACAAATATAATACTACATCTAGAATAGTAACAGTAATAGTACTTCAACTGTTGTACTACTACTATTACCACTAATAATAAAAATATTAAAAATATATATATATAAAAATCATAATGACAATGATGAGGAAAGATAAAAATAACATGTACATGTAAATGATATACCAACGAAGTCACATATATCCCAATTTCCAGATATAATAAAGTTAATAATGAGAAACCGATATGAATTTTTGAAAAGTCAACAAATAGCTTCAGAAACTGCAGGATTATTAAGACAAGTGACTACTTGAATCCAATCTTAGTAAAAACAAGGTTATCCAGATTTTAGAAGGGGCGAGAAGACCGGAAACTGAGTACAGACTCCGGAACGGAGAATGCAAAGAGACACCCCCTTCCCAGAGGCGATCATAATGTCAAGGACTATAGCCAGAGGCGCATATCAACCAAATTACTTCTGCAGCGAGTGCTCGTAGGATTACATCTAAGAACCCCTTTCAGGAATCTCATCAAAGAGATTATATAATATATTTTGTTCATTTCACTAACTGACCACTGAGCTGCTGAATAAGGCTTGTCAACATGTGAGTAAGGCTAGTCCACAGGTGAGTAAGGCTCGTCCACAGGTGAGCAAGACTCGTTCATAGGTGAGTAAGGTTCGTCCACAGGTGAGTAAGGCTCGTCCACATGTGAGTAAGGCTCGTCCACTGGTGAGTAAGGCTCGTCCACAGGTGAGTAAGGCTCATCCACTGGTGAGTAAGGCTCGTCCACTGGTGAGTAAGGCTCGTCCACAGGTGAGTATGGCTCATCCACTGGTGAGTAAGACTCGTCCACAGGTGAGTAAAGCTCGTCCACAGGTGAGTAAAACTCGTCCACTGGTGAGTAAGGCTCGACCACAGGTGAGTATGGCTCATCCACTGGTGAGTGAGGCTAGTCTACAGGTGAGTAAAGCTCGTCCACTGGTGAGTAAGGCTCGTCCACAGGTGAGTAAAGCTCGTCCACTAATGAGTAAGGCTCATCCACAGGTGAGTAAAACTCATCCACTGGTGAGTAAAACTCATCCACTGGTGAGTAAGGCTCGTCCACAGGTGAGTAAGGCTCATCCACTGGTGAGTAAGGCTTGTCCACAGGGGAGTAAGGCTCGTCCACAGGTGAGTAAGGCTTGTCCACTGGTGAGTAAGCCTCGTCCACAGTCGAATCTTTCCCCTTGATCCCAGGTATTCATCACTCCAGATCACATCTCATAACATACTCACCATGTACTCCAGAGATGAGTATGTCTCGTCCGCAGTTGAGTAAGCACACCCACTCACCTGCCCTCCCCTTCAACCCCTTCAATCCAGTTATTCAACCAGCCACCGTCGGTAAAATAACGCGCAACCCGGCAGTCCATTTGCCTAACAACGAAGCATCAATCCTGGATATTGCCCCGACAAACGGGAACCAACGAAAGGCGTTACTAACATTAACCTGATTACTGTGGTTATTCACCGGAGTTGCGCTCCTCTTGTTAAAAAAATATATTAAAAAGACCATGAGTACTGCAAATGTTGCAAATGTTCTTCCTGAAGAGCATTACAATTAGTAGCACTTCTGATATATTACGAACGTGCCTGGTGTTGCCTAAATTTCTGGCGTTCTGAAATTTCTAACGTCCTAAAATATTTGGTGGTATAATTTTCCTTTTTTCCTAAAATTCAGAAATTTCTGGACTTTACTAAAATTTCTGTGTTACGAACATCGGTGATTTTATAATGAATAATGACCTTAAACAACAGACATATTAATTAAATTACGACTGCAAGTAATATTATGGATTACATTAACTTAATGTAATAATAATAATAATACAAACCAATATTATTGAAAGTTAATTCCAATCGCTGACTTAATGTGTTTGACAAAAATGCCTACAACAAAATTGCGATGATATATTATTTTTATTATTATTATTATTATTATTATTATTATTATTATTATTATTATTATTATGATTATGATTATTATTATTAGTAGCAGCAGCAGCAGGAATAGCAGTATTATTATTATTATTATTAATATTAATAGTAGTAGTAATTTTATAATTTTATAGGGAAACACTAAATTCACAGCGGGAAAGTAATGGCAGAGGGCTGCTCCATTTCCATATATATATATATATATATATATATATATATATATATATATATATATATATATATATATATATATATATATATATATATATATATATATATATATGATTTAATTCTTGATCACGTAAACATCAATGTTATTGTTGGAGGTATATTCTTGAGCATGTACATGTCAGTATTACTCAAGAATCCATGCATTATGACTTGCTTACCCTGGGACATAAGGTACAATACAAGCTCCCGGACATACGTTAAAGAAGGAAATGCTAACTGAGAGCATAATATTTTGTTATAGGAATCTATTAACAATTCAGTGCTACTGGAAGCTTTTATATCTGGTGTATGTTTGTAGGAGTTTTCATATGTAGGTGTGTATGTGGGGGGTTTGTACAGGTAGTTGTGTATGTGGGGGGTTTGTACAGGTAGTTGTGTATGTGGGGGGTTTGTACAGGTAGTTGTGTATGTGGGAGTTTATATTTACAGGAGTGTAAGTGGAAGTTTACATGTGGTGCGTTTTAAGAGACAATGACATAGTGAAATGTGAAGGGACGATACCGTAGAGTTGTTTTGCTAAGCTGTTTTCTGCTCTCAATTAAATGAATACAGTTAGTTAGATACCATTTGCCAAAAGCATTTGTCGATAGATACTTGAGAGAGAGAGAGAGAGAGAGAGAGAGAGAGAGAGAGAGTATCGCTCTGGCTGGTGTGGGAGGAACAGGTGTCCGGAGACACACAGTATTGAGTTCCCTGGGAAGCAAAACACGCCCACCTGACGCTGCTCAAATTCGACTTTCCTTTATACGCCAACTTTCAATCACAACCGGATTCTTTCGCCTAAACGTTTCGCTCAGAAATTCAACTATTTCCGAGCAGAGTTTCGTTCAACTTCGCCCAAGTTCTTCAGAGTCTTAGTTCACCAAGACGTTCTTAACTTAATTCATCTCCTGCATTTTTTTTTTCATTTTTTTACTCCTTGAAAATTTATCTGGAAAAGCAAAATCACCGCCACTACTAACATCACCAACAATAATAACCACACAAACAACATTACTCCCACCACCACCAACAACAACAACGCCGTGACCAGCATCACAATAACAGCAGCAGCACCATCCCCCTCACCACTACTACATCCACCTCCAACAACAGCATCACCAATTCCCCACCATCACCACCAACAACAACAACTGCAGCAACTGCAGCCCCATCTCCACCACCACCAGCAGCAACAATATCAGCAACAACAGTGTTGGTGGACCACACAACAGTCGTGTCTTCCACTACACCCGTGCGGGCCATTCCTTTTCCTCGTAAAAATTTATTTCAATTGTTTATATCTTGTAATTTGCGCCCCCAAGGTGCTAGTTTAGCTTCCCCCGTCCATTCACCCCCTCCCTCCCCCGTCCCCAACCCCCACCCGCAGTTAAATATTAAAAACTCTGCCGCGTGCGGTGTCAAAATATCGCAATATTACCCACGTATATACATAAATAATATACATCAGTGTAACGACAGTAAATATCAGTATGCAGCTAACTGTCGGCTAATACTTAGATGCTAACTTGATATCCATCTAACCATCTGCTGGATTATTGAGAGTAACTTAATATATAACTAATTTGGCGCTAGTTAATAAATATTAACTCTCACCATACAGCTAAGTTGACGCTAGTTTACTAAGTCTCACCATACAGGTAAGTTGACGCTAGTTTACTAAGTCTCACCATACAACTAAGTTGACGCTAGTTTACTAAGTCTCACCATACAACTAAGTTGACGCTAGTTTACTAACTCACCATACAACTAAGTTGACGCTAGTTTACTAACTCACCATACAACTAAGTTGACGCTAGTTTACTAAGTCTCACCATACAACTAAGTTGACGCTAGTTTACTAACTCACCATACAACTAAGTTGACGCTAGTTTACTAAGTCTCACCATACAACTAAGTTGACGCTAGTTTACTAAGTCTCACCATACAACTAAGTTGACGCTAGTTTACTAACTCACCATACAACTAAGTTGACGCTAGTTTACTAAGTCTCACCATACAGCTAAGTTGACGCTAGTTTACTAACTCACCATACAACTAAGTTGACGCTAGTTTACTAAGTCTCACCATACAACTAAGTTGACTCTAGTTTACTAACTCACCATACAGCTAAGTTGACGCTAGTTTACTAAGTCTCACCATACAACTAAGTTGACGCTAGTTTACTAACTCACCATACAACTAAGTTGACGCTAGTTTACTAAGTCTCACCATACAACTAAGTTGACTCTAGTTTACTAACTCACCATACAGCTAAGTTGACGCTAGTTTACTAAGTCTCACCATACAACTAAGTTGACTCTAGTTTACTAACTCACCATACAACTAAGTTGGACGCTAGTTTACTAAGTCTCACCATACAGCTAAGTTGAGCTAGTTTACTAACTCATATCAACTAAGTTGACGCTAGTTTACTAAGTCTCACCATACAACTAAGTTGACGCTAGTTTACTAATCTCACCATACAACTAAGTTGACGCTAGTTTACTAATCTCACCATACACTAGTTGACCTAGTTCTAACTCACCATACAATAAGTTGACGCTAGTTTACTAAGTCCCATACAACAAGTTGACCTAGTTACTAATCACCATACAAAGTTGACCTAGTTTACTAATCTCACCATACACTAAGTTGACTGTTTACTAACTCCCATCGCTAATTGACCTATTACTAGTCTCTACAACTAATTGACCTAGTTTACACTCTCAGTATCTAATTCAGCTTCTTCAATAAACAAATTGCATCTTCTCATACAATACCTTACATTTCCATCATTCTTCAAGAGGAAAGCACACTCGCTGGACTAAACTCCTAGGTCTATAATTTTTAAGTCCATTGTTGCACGTTGTGTTTCATAGTACATTAATATATTTTTCCCCTTAATTAAAATTACAATGCTTTTATTTAAAATCCCTGTTTCAGGTCAGGAAGTCTCAAAAAATGCATAAAACTCCGCAACAAAAGGTATTTTCAATATCCTGTGCTAGCCACAGGTTTTTGGGAAACAGCTCTGTACAGTAATTTAACATTCACACATGCAATATATGGAGACCCTTAGCCTTGGCGAGGTAAGTGAAATGTCTTCTAGGAAGAATCGGGAGACTCTAATCTCCTACCACCCCATATATCTATATCTATCTATCTATCTATCTATCTATCTATATATCTATATATATATATATATATATATATATATATATATATAGGTCAGGGATTATTTAAGAAGCACAAACATGAATACAACAGTACAATATAACAAAGATTGTGAATCTCTTCCAGCTCCTCAGAAGCTTGGCGTGAGATAAGTATGCAGCAAGCATTTCCCATTTGGATGGCCACGCTGAGGAACTAGAACATGAAAGTGGCCGCCCTTGCGTCCCTGGTGGTGTCACTGAATCTTGAACCCAGTTTTTTGAGGAAATGTGTGGCATTCTTTCCACATGGTGCCAAGGTCTCTGATCCCATTGGAACAAATTGATACTGATGGCTTATGTCTGTGTACTTGCTGATCTTGTACTCCTCCCTGTGATCCCCGCCACCTGTCTGTTACCGAACACTGTGACAGATGTAGGTGTCAGCCAGCGTCGACACACAGCTTGCCATTCTTCCAAGGATAGATGGTGATCTCGTCGGGGTGGTTTGTTGGATTGTAAGTATTGTTGGATGCTAGGGATCGGGGCGCTCTCTCAGCCGGGCACCCATCTATAGTAAGGCTCTTCTTAATGATGTCGTTGACTTCATTGCGTCTTTCATACCAGCTTTTATTTTTGGAGCTGTTTAGACCATGTAGACCATATTGGTCGGTTTGCGCATCACTGCAATTACACATATATTCCTTGTGAATTGGAGCAGCGAGGAGGTTTTGCCACTGCTGTATGGAGGGTCTGTGGGTCGAGGTGTGTTCCCAGTGCCGAAATGAGAACTGTTTGGAGGAAGTCCCAAGATTGATGTGCCCAGTCTCTCTCCAATGTCTTTTGTCTTTTATTTTCGTGATGTTCTCTAGGAGACATTCTGTAGTGCCAGCTACGCAACAGGCTTCTTCATTTAAATATAGAGGTGACAAACAATACTTGAGATGAACAGGAGACTGACATGTTCAGTGCTCCAGCCTTAATACAAGTAAGTATTGTATGAAATTAATACAAAATAATTAAAGTAACTGATTATAATACTTTTACTGTCTGGAAATACTGTGCAGCGTGAGAGCGCACAGTTGTTCTCGAAATCATTTACGGCGTGTGGCCGTAAATCTGAAAACCTTTCCACCTACTAGCTCTTGAGTCTGTAAATCATTTACACCGCTCGATCGCTGGGGATGTGACTTTTGCTCGGTAAACCATTTACGGAGTGTGAACGTCTGACGGTAAACCATTTACCAACTGGTGCTAGCAGCGTCAACCTGTAAATTGTTTACCGTGAGGGGTGTTACCTCCCGGAGGCTGCATCTCCCAGGCAGTTTATCTCCCGGTTACTGGAGTTTATGCTCCAACTTGGCTCACTCCTGACAGCGTTGCGACTTAACTTCCATCGCATTTTTTTTCTAAGGCTCTGGTGTAAGTATCCCCGTTGCCGGTTGGTCGTATAAATCAGCCTCCCCTTTCCCCCATATTCTCTAACCTTTCTTCTCAACTTCTCCTCTAAGTTACACTGTCACTTTTATGAGTAAACTTAGTTTCTAGTTATGGTAAAACTAGTTTTAGAGGAGAATTTAATCTTTTATGTATCACTCTCTCGGTAAAGGTAAAAATTAGTTTTATTATGAGACTTTGATCGTTCGTCTGAGTAATTCGTAATTTGCAGCGGGGTTGTGGTGCCCACTTGACATAAACATCTGAATAGTTAGAAAAGACCTACACAAGAGTGAAGGAAAATGAGGTTATATGTAAGGCTGAAAGCTCTATAGATGCTTACGTTGTCTGAAGGTAGAAAAATAGAAAAACCCAACATAAAGTAACATAAACACATGAAGGAAAAGATAAAGAGGTTTTCTTAGTAACTGTAACAAATATAATAAGAAACCACATTTGTAAATTGAGGGGGAAAAAATGTAGCTGAGGAGATTCTTTGAAAATTTCACCAGTGGAATGAATGAAAAAGAGGAAGCAGCAAGCACTACAAGTTTAATAACTTTATATGATGAAAAAGCTGTGAGGAATCTTCACAGATACCCCATATTTTCATTAAGTCTTCATAGAATACCCCATATTTTCATGAAAATCTTTGTAGAATGACTCACGAAATTGTAATGACACGATTGCAAACAAACCATACCACGGGTGGGGTTCGAACCCGAGGTCAGAGAGTCTCAAAACTCCAGACCGTCGCGTAAGCCACTGGGCCAGCTAGTGGCTTACGCGACGGTCTGGAGTTTTGAGACTCTGACCGCGGGTTCGAACCCCACCCGTGGAATGGTTTAATCTTTGTAGAATAAGCTTAGGGGATTACAACCCAACAGGGTTAGGTTGTTAGGTGGTGATAAAAGATAATCGGAAAAATTCCTGACGAGTCTGTTTATTAGGTCATAAGAAATAATCGGAATACTAAGGAACATTTATGATTAACCAAGTAACAGTCATAATTATTGCTACCGAGGTTATCGGAAGGCGGATATATTTAGGAATGCATGAAGGGGTTCTTCCGAGGACTTCCCTAGAACCACGAGCATGGTCCTACTGCTGTAGCTAGAAATAAGTAATTAAACACACAAAAGCACACACACAAACACACACACACACACACACACACACACACACACACACAACAGGGAGACAACAATGGGTCATGGTGCGTGATGAGGTATCACAGTGGGCGCCTGTGACGAGCGGTGTACCGCAGGGGTCATTCCTAGGACCAGTGCTATTCTTGGTATATGTGAATGACATGACGGACGGGATAGACTCAGAAGTGTCTCTGTTCGCAGATGATGTGAAATTAATGAGGAGAATCGCATCGGATGAAGACCAAGCAGGACTTCAAAGAGACCTGGACAAGCTTGACATCTGGTCTAGCAACTGGCTTCTCGAATTTAACTCCACCAAATGCAGTCATGAAGATCGGAGAAGGGCAAAGAAGACCGCTGACAGAGTACAGGCTAGGTGGACAAAGGCTACAAACCTCATCAAAGGAGAAAGACCTTGGAGTGAGTATAACACCAAGCACGTCTCCGAAAACACACATCAACCAGATAACCGCGGCAGCATATGGGCGACTGGCAAACCTAAGATTAGCGTTCCGTTACCTTAACAAGGAATCGTTCAAGACACTGTACACCGTGTACGTCAGGCCCATACTAGAGTATGCAGCACCACTCTGGAACCCACACCTGGTCAAGCACGTCAAGAAATTAGAGAAAGTGCAAAGGTTTGCGACAAGGCTAGTTCCACAGCTCAGGGGACTGCCCTATGAAGAAAGGTTGAGGGAAATAGGACTAACAACATTGGAGGACAGAAGGGTTAGAGGAGACATGATAACGACATACAAAATACTGCGGGGAATCGACAAGGTAGATAGTGACAGGATGTTCCAGAGAGGAAACACAGAAACAAGGGGACACAACTGGAAGCTGAAGACTCAGATGAGTCAGAGGGATGTTAGGAAGCAATTCTTCAGCCATAGGGTAGTTAGGAAGTGGAATAGTTTAGCGAACGATATAGTGGAGGCGGGAACCATACATAGTTTTAAGACAAGGTATGATAAAGCTCATGGAGCAGGGAGAGCAGAGACCCAGTAGCGGACAGTGCAGAGGCGGGACCAGGAGCTGAGTCTTGACCCCTGCAACCACAATTAGGTGAGTCCACACACACACACACACACACACACACATAATAAACAAAACACTAGCCATCATGAGGGTAGCAGTGTCCAGCGCGGTCATCCCTCATCGCTTTATCAATCTCTGCATTATTTACATATATTAAACGGAGGTAACAGCCGCAGTGAGTGCGACAAATTGATGTAATACACTCGTGTTATACAATACCTCAGTGATTTTTACCTCTGTTTTTTTCCCCGAGACTAATGGTCGAGCCAGGATTATACCAGTACTACAATGGACACTGTCATTTAATGTCGCTCAGCGAGGAATTTAACTCGAAATCGTGGCAATTCGCCCTGAATTTAAAGGCTTAATGCTATTTTGTGCAAACACTGCAGATGAAACGCGGGTGTTGAACAGGGACGTTTCTCTTGTCTCACTGTGCCAGAACCTTCTGTTTGGCACCATACAACGACCACCGAAATGATGGAATAAAACAGGTGCGAGACAAGTTTTTGATTGTGTCGACGTTTCGCTCTCTGTGAAGCTTTGTCCTTGTACAGTCTTGCTTTGTGGGCAGTTATAGTCAGTTATAGTCTTGTGGTGCAATGAATATTTCAGGTGCCAAGAAGATGCCAGTAAAGGTGCCAAATGAACTTTTCAACACCTTGAAGTGGGAGAATTAAGTGGTCCAACTTTATGTGGTAAATAGACAACACAGTGCTGCTACGAGGCTCATGAGGGATTTTCTTTTGGGACTTTGTTCTTTGTGATGTGTTTAGTGTTTTTTTGTTACTTTCATTGTTATTGATGGTGGATTGTGTGTGTTATCTTTGTTGTGTTCTTTCTCAATGAACCACATCACGATTACTAAGAACAGGTGAAAGAGGATTTCCCATTGCCATACCAAACTTCTGAGTGTAAAACTCATCATTAAATACAAATTTTGCATCAACAATACAAAGTTTAATAAGTTTAATGATAGTAGGAATTGGCAATGGTAAATCGTAATTAACCAGTTCTTCAGATAAGAACTTTAGTAAATCATCAACTGGAACTTTTGTAAACAAGGAGATAACATCAAAACTAACCATATTGAAATCATTTAAATCAGTCAAGGTGCTTAATTTATCAACTAAATCTAAGTTGTTTTTAACATTAAAATTAGAAAATTTTCCAACAATTGGGCTCAAAATATCAACAAGCCATTTAGAAAGTTGATATTTTGAGCCCAATTGTTGGAAAATTTTCTAATTTTAATGTTAAAAACAACTTAGATTTAGTTGATAAATTAAGCACCTTGACTGATTTAAATGATTTCAATATGGTTAGTTTTGATGTTATCTCCTTGTTTACAAAAGTTCCAGTTGATGATTTACTAAAGTTCTTATCTGAAGAACTGGTTAATTACGATTTACCATTGCCAGTTCCTACTATCATTAAACTTATTAAACTTTGTATTGTTGATGCAAAATTTGTATTTAATGATGAGTTTTACACTCAGAAGTTTGGTATGGCAATGGGAAATCCTCTTTCACCTGTTCTTAGTAATTTATATATGGAATTTTTCGAAACAAGATTGCTTAACACAATCCTTCCCAATAGAGCTAAGTGGTATAGATATGTTGATGATATTTTGTGCCTTATGCCTAAGAATGTAGACATAAACCATTTCCTTGTTAAATTAAATAGCTTAGCTCATTCTATAAATTTTACTGTTGAATTTGAAGTAAATAACTCATTGCCCTTCCTAGATGTTTTTATTATTAAGGGTGACATTGACTTTAAATTTAAAATTTACAGAAAACCTACAAATAATTGTTCCTATGTACACTATTACTCTTCACATCAAGATAGAGTTAAAGTGTCGGTTTTTCTTCAATGTTTTTGAGAGCTTTACGTATTTGTAGTCCAGAGTTCATAGATGAAGAAATCTCTAAAATTTATGAAATAGCTAATGATTTAAAATACCCAAAAACATAATTGATAAATCTTTTAAAATAGCTAGGAATACTTTTACAATCCAAAAGGGACAACCAACTTTATTCAACCAAAAATATGTTGGTTCTCCTTACCATGAAAACTTGGTTGATATGCCTTTCTTTCTTAGGAATTTTAATATCAAAGTTGTATTTAAAAATCTTGATACAGTAAAAGACTTTTGATAAAAATTCCCCCAAAATGCTGACGGATGTGTCTATAAGATTCCCTGTAAAATATGCGATAAAGTTTATTATGGTCAAACTGGTAAAAGTCTTGAACTAAGATTAAAACAACATAAATATAGCATTAGAACTGGACAAGATTCTAATGCTCTATTTATTCATGTGAGAGATTTTAACCATCCAATTGATTTTCAAAATGCTGAGAAGGTTGTATCAAGCAAGTCCATGGTTGAGAGAAATATAATAGAATCATGTTTCATTAAAAGCAGTTTTGAAAATAATATGAATATTTCTTTTGGTTTATATAAATTGGATTCATTTATAATTAATAAAATTTGGGAAGAATTTAATGATAAATTGGACTAATCTTAATTCTTGGGAAGAGTTTCAGGTCCTTTCTTATGTTCCTCTTCACAGAGTCGTGAGATGTTACGCTACTGTGAGGTGTAGTCTTTGTTAGTGTGATGTGGCTGTGAGGTGTAGTCTCGCCCTTATATAAGCCCTCTTGTCATGTTTCCTGTTATAGTTCCTTGATAATGTGAGTAGTCACGAAAGCGCTTGGAATTCTTCTATTTTTCATAGTGGTTTTCTTGCATATATATATATATATATATATATATATATATATATATATATATATATATATATATATATATATATATATATATATATGTCGTGTCGAATAGGTAAAACTTGTCAATTAGCAAGAACTCATTTAAAATTAAGTCCTTTCTAAAATTTTCTATTATAGGTTTAAATAAAAAAAAAATTCATTAATGTTAATGTAAAAATATATAATTTTGTACCAAAAGGCACTTAGAAAACTTACCACCTTATTATAACAAGCGCAATTTAATTTAGCCTAACCCAACTAAATATATTTTAGATGCGTTTACAATAATTCAATAATAAACAAATACAATGAAATATATTTTTCGTTATGTTCAGAATGATTTTTGTGAAATTATTGCATACACAAATTTTCGCTTGTCTTATATGGCAAGATGAGTGTTGCTATTTAAGTCAAAATCGTAAGTTTTACCTAATCGGCACGACATATATATATATATATATATATATATATATATATATATATATATATATATATATATATATATATATATAATATATATATATATATATATATATATATATATAATATATAAATATTTTTTGATGTTTTATATATATATTAGGATGGGGTCCACATCTTGCAATTAGGTGGACCCATTCCTCAAATATAAAATTTCAGGAAGAATATTTAATTTTTATATTTAATATTATATAATTTATATATATATATATATATATATATATATATATACTGTATGCAAGACAAGCCACGGGGGTGGAAATCTTTAGCTCAACTACTTTCACACTTGTCAGTGCGTCATCAGGAGCTGTGCAATGTTGCAAAGGCAACAACAGGAGAAGTAGGATAAGTTTTCAGAGAGTGGTAGTGTAGAGGCACCGGCCACTCTCTGTCTGAGAGAGGCAAGCGGGATGCCAACCACACACTGTATATATATATATATATATTTTTATATTTATATATACGATAAATTATATTAATATTTTCTTTCTTCGAAAGTTTTTTAAAAATATTAATTTCCAAAGTTAAATCAATTAATATTCAAGAGGCCATGAAACTCAATTAAAGATTCAAGAGGAAGAAAACATACAAAGTTTGTTAAAGTATCAGAAGGATTATATTTCTGGCATAAAAACAGTTTAATCATAAAATGACAAATCCTCTTTCCTTTAAACTGTGAGTTATATTTCAACTCAAAATTTCATCCAGGTTATTTATATCAGAACCTAAAATCTCGTCAGTATTATGTAAAATATTTGAATAATATATATATGTATATACTTTTTTTTAGCTGTTATTCCGTTTTCGTTGTTGTTTCAGTGATGAATCAAGAAATTTGTTCCAGTTTTTTTTTTTTGTGATAGTTATCGCAGCTTTGGAAAATAAATGAATAAACATAGTCCAGCCAGATTTTCAGAGTTCATTTTACCTGTATTGGTATTTTTATTAAAGCTTAAAATTATATTATTTAAAGGTCTGCTAAAGGTGAGACAGGGTGTTAAGGTGATGCACTTTTCTTTTTAAGATTTATTCTCCATTCTTGCTTAATTTTTTTTTTATAGTTTTTTGCTTTCATAATTATAAAATATTTACTGAACGTGTAATGTTATCTCATTCCACTTTTCCAGAGGAATATAAAATATTATGTTTGTTAGCGACTGGTTTATCTCCTCCATATAGTGCCAAAAATTAAAAGAGAAAAGTTCACTCATGATTACGACTCATCTTCACGAAGATGGTTCTGAGAATTTCCGAAACGCAGCTAAAAAAGACACGTGAAACTACGTAAGCCTTTAATATAACAACGTTATTCAAGCACCTTTATAATATTATACAGCTTAATAAAGCTCTCTTTGAGCGAAACGTTCTTATGATAAAGTCTTTGTTTACTAACTTAAAACGTCGTTCATCACCTGCTTAATCCAACGATCGGGAACAACTTACGCGAAGGTATTTTTATGAGAGATAATGCCCTGAAATGACAAACAATTATTGCTTTCAAAATATTGTTTAGAGAACATAAGTCGCTAAGTTCATTAAGGTGTGTATTACCAATACTGGCTTACGCAGCACTTGTTTATTTAAGATACTTATCGAAAACTGTAGCAGTATCTTTTAAGCAAAGAGGAAAGTAACGAAGCAAACAAGATGGCGCAAATGTGAGGAGACGGGTTTAAAAAAAAAATCTGGATTGTCCATTATGGCAAGAAATCAATTACGCTGCATGAAAGCAATTATGCTAATGGTACAATAGTGAAATTGAAGGCTTGTTTATACACGGCTCCAGAGGAGCTAGCAATGAAGAGATAAACATGATAATATGAAGAGGAAAGAGAAGTTGCTTAAATAAACATTCTTTTCTGATCTCTTGAGTTCACTGTGATAGGCAAAACATAAATATCGCCATGCCTTTTTTGATTCCATGATAAAATAATCACCACGAGTTCTGTAAAACACCTTCCCTGCACAACTCCCTCATTTTTTTTATTGAGTAGATGTCATTCTTGCTTTCTCGAAGAACACAAGATTAAGTTATAGTTAAAGTTTTTGATAAATTACTTTAATAAATGTTTTCCTAATTTGTGTTACGAAACAACGATCAATATAGCAGCAGCCAGGACAGGCAGGGAGGGACAGACAGGGAGGGACAGACAGGGAGGGACAGACAGGGATGGACAGACAGACACGCCTTCTTGTTGTAAGTCAAATGGAGATTCAGGACAGGCAACCGTTAACGATTGTCTACAAAATTCCCATTGTCAGTTTGGTTGCCAAGAAACAAGTACATATTTCTCTCGTTTTAACTATCGGTACATACAGAAAATTCGCACTGTTTTGATTACAACATTAAGATTACAATGTGACTGGAACTACATTTGTTAAAATTATATATGGTATCCACAATGGGGTACTAGTAAGTGGTTGCCAGATTCCTTTTCCTTCCTCCTCCAAAGTTTTATTTAGTTACGTTCATCACACGAGAATGCCTCATCCCATCAGCTTCAAAATTTCAATGCTCGTGTACGGTAACTAGGGCAAAGTTCTTGGCACGATTGCCAGGTGCATTGCTTTGTGACCAAAGTTGTAGCACCTTTTCTAAGATCCCTGGAATAACTTAGATAACTTCCAAATGTCTCTTCTGATTGGCTACAAATGTTCAGAAAAGATACCTCCTAATTCGACGACAACAGAGACTGAAATGCAAGTCTTATGTGTAAATTTGTGTGAATTTTTATTCCATTTAAATCCCCTTTAAATATATTTGAGTCCACCTCTTCTGAATGGCTTTAATAGTTAATGACTTATGCATAGTAATGCCAGCATGGTATCCGTTTAGTTTAGTTTGTTTGTGTTGGTAAATTAGTCATAATACAAAAATAGTAAAAAAACATGGATTTGTTGGACTCTTTGCCTCTTGTGTGTTTTGCTGGACTCTTTGCCTCTGGTGTGTTTTGCTGGACTCTTTGCCTCTGGTGTGTTTTGATGGACTCTTTGCCTCTGGTGTGTTTTGTCGGCCTCTTTGCCTTGTTATTGGGCTGCATAAGTCAAACTTTGCCAGTTTTATTAAACAAATGGTGATATTAATTTCCATTAAGGAACTAAAGAAATACCTCGCCTTACCGGCTGAGAAATATTAACGCTGAATCATTCCATGAGAAGGTTGACACACACATGTAAGTTATATAGACCATTTCCGAAATTGTTTTCCTTACGATAATCTTAGAAAGTATTTTTTTGGACCCGTGTATCCTACTTAAAAGACAACTGGCATTGTTAATGGAGTGTATTTGGGTAATTTTTGCCATTTTTAAACTCCAAAGGGTTTAGAACTATTCTGCATTAAATAACTGGATAATGTCTCCTCAAGAAGGGTAGTTTGAATGTCAGTTCTTTGATCCAAGGAGCTGCATTTATCCTTCCCTTCCTTGGATTGAATATCTCCCAATCTCCATCTGTAGGACTCCTACTGGTTTATTGCTTCTCCCTGATTAAAATAAAGTAATTCTGAATGGAATCAATCTTTAATGACCGATGCATTTTATGAAGCGGCTGAAACATTTCTTGTGTGTCTAGGCTGTGTAGGTGCAAATATTTGTTTAATTCTGGGCAACACCTGCAGAATGCATCATCTGTATTTTGTGAGGTAACTGGTGAAAGTTTATTTTTTTTATTATTAACACATAGGCCGTTTCCCACCAAGGCAGGGTGGCCAGACAAAGAAAAACTTTCATCATCATTCACTCCATCACTGTCTTGCCAGAGGCGTGCTTACACTACAACATTAACACCCCTCCTTCAGAGTGCCGGCACTGTTTCATCTAATGAGAAATATATCACTTGATGGATTTATCCCAGGTTAAATGTACCTAATGTTATTTTAAATATGCCTATATTATCTGTGTGCCTTCAAGACATTTGTAAAAACATTGAATATTATGTTAGCAAAACCTAAATAAAACTGTTTACTTATTTTCTAACTTAATCCTTAAACAATGGTCAATAGTTCTAAGAATAATTTGGATGTTTCTTGCCGGTGTGGGTACTATTTTGACTTTTATATGGATAAAATTGAGGAAATTGAAAATCGATTTGCATGCGATTATTTGATTAATGAATCTTGTGAGTGACTTCAGCGTTAATATGTTGGCGCTTATCAATATATTTTTCTCTCAGAGATACCAAGACCATGTTGTTCAAAGGTTTTTTTTTTTTTAAGTTGATACTCTGAATTAGGTTTGAGGCCGTGTCCAAATTTGCCATTTTCACTGATGAAATCTGGGATATTAGCTTCCATGTGATAACTTAAAGAATAAAACGGCACAATACCGTGACTGGAACAACACACAAATAACCCACACATAAGTTTCTTTTTCCAATGTGCGAGTTATTTGTGTATATGATAACTTCTCTGGGCTATTTCTGATTCCTTCAAATTTTCAACGCTATTGTTCAACTGCATTTGAAAATTATACCGCACTCTGCACCGTTCCTTTCGCGTGCACTGACGTAATACGAGTATACCTTCCTCAGATCGCGCAACGACCGACACACTTCTAGCTCTTGTATAGAATAGTTTCAATAATACTGCATACAAATATCACTGTTAGTAAATAATTAGAATATTTTATATTGATGTAACCAATTAAATATTTTTTTTTTCTGAAAAATAAAATTGGACCAAACTTTTCATTACGTTCTGAATTATTTTTCGTCAGGAATGAAATTATAATCGTGAATAAAAAAATAAATGGAATCGAATTATTGAGCGTTATTATATATATAGTGATTGAAATGAAAAAAAAGACTGGCGGACGAAAATTAATTTCCTGACTAACCTGCCGTTGGGAAAAATATTTTTTACATGAGATAAATTTGCCCCAACTCATCTCTCGGTCCAGCTGACAGACTCAGACGATCCATATAGACGCAGCCACTATACTAGTGTGAGAATATAACAGTGTGTGTGCGTGTGTGTGTGTGTGTGTGTGTGTGTGTTGTGGTGTGTGTGTGTGTTCTGGTGTACTCACCTAGTTGTGGTTGCAGGGGTCTAGTCACAGCTCCTGCCCCGCCTCGTCGCTGGCCGCTACTAGGTCACTCTTCCCACTCCATGAGCTTTATCATACCTCTTCTTAAAACTATGTATGGATCCTGCCTCCACTACATCATTTATAAGACTATTTCACTTCCCGACAATTCTGTGACTGAAGAAATACTTCCTAACATCCCTGTGATTCATCTGAGTCATCAATTGTCAACTGTGTCCCCTTGTTGCTGTGTCCCATCTCTGGAACATCCTGTCTCTGTCCACCTTGTCTATTCCTCTCAGTATCTTGTATGTCGTTATCATATTCCCCCTATCTCTCCTGTCCTCCAGTGTCGTCAGGTCGATTTCTCTTAACCTCTCCAAGTTGGACATAAATCTTAGCTACGGGACCAGTCTAGTTGCAAACCTTTGCACTTTTTCTAGTTTCCTTACGTGCTTGGCTAGGTGTGGGTTCCAAACTGGTGCTGCATATTACAATATGGGCCTAACGTAAACCGTGTACAGGGTCCTAAACGATTCCTTATTAATATATCGGAATGCTGTTCTTGGGTTTGCTAGGCGCCCGTATGCTGAAGCAGTTATTTGGCCTCCTAGGCTGTACTCCGTCTGCGGTCTTCTTTGCCCTTCCCCAATCTTCATGACTTTGCACTTGGTTGGGTTGAACTGCAGGAGCCAATTGCTGGACGAGACCTGCAGCCTGTCCAGATCCCTTTGTAGTTCTGCCTGGTCCTCGTCCGATTGAATTCTTCTCATCAACTTCACATCATCTGCAAACAGGGACACTTCGGAGTCTATTCCTTCCATCATATCGTTCACAAATACCAGAAACAGCACCGGTCCTAGGACTGACCCCTGTGGAACCCCGCTCGTCACAGGCTCCCAATATGACGTCTCACTACGAGCCATGACTCGCTGTTGTCTTCCCTTGACAGGTATTCCCTGATCAATTGCAGTGCCTTCCCTGTTATCCCTGCCTGGTCCTCCAGCTTTTGCACTAATCTCTTGTGTGGGACTGTGTCAAACGCCTTCTTACAGTCCAAGAAAATGCAATCTACCCACCCCTCTCTCTCTTGTCTTACTGCTATCACCCTGTCATGTAACTCCAGTAGGTTTGTGACACAGAATTTCCCGTCCCTGAAACCGTGCTGCTGTCATTGATAAGCTCATTCCTTTCTAGGGGTTCCACCACTCTTCTCCTGATAATCTTCTCCATGACTTTCCATACTATATATATGTCAGTGACATTGGTCTGTAGTTTGATGCTTCGTGTCTGTCTCCTTTTTTAAAAATTGGGACTACATTTGCTGTCTTCCGTACCTCAGGTATTCACCTTTTTTCGATACACGTGTTGAAGATTGTTGTTAGTGGTACACATAGCGTCTCTGCTCCCTCTCTCAGGACCCAATTAAAGATGTTATAAGGCCCCATCGCCATTGAGGTATCTAGTTCGCTTAGTAGCCTCTTCACGTCTTCCTCGGTTGTATTTATTGTGTCCAACACTTGATGGTGTACCCCACCTCTCCGTCTTTCTGGTGTCCCTTCTGTCTCCTCTGTGAACACTTCTTTGAATTTCATGTTGAGTTCCTCACATACTTCACGGTCGTTTCTTGTGATCTTCCCTCTTCCTTCCTCAGCCTGATTACCTGGTCTTTGACTGTGGTTCTACTCCTGATGTGGCTGTACAACAGCTTCGGGTCAGATTTAGCTTTCGCTGCTATGTCATTTTCGTATTGATGTTGGGCCTGGTCCTCCCTTCTTACCTGCGCATATTCATTTCTGGCTCTACGACTGCTCTCCTTATTCTCCTGGGTCCTGGACACTTTGCCTTCTATACTTCTTCCATTCTCGAGCACACTTGGTTTTGGCCTCTCTACACCTTTGGGTGAACCAAGGGCTCATCCTGGCTTTCTCGTTATTTCTCCTCAGCTTTCTGGCATATTCCTCATGCCTGTGTAGTCCCCTCTCTTATAGTGTGGCTTCATTCGTCCTGCCCTCTCTGCTTCCCACTCCACTTGTAACTCTACCATATATTCGAAGCTCAGAACCATGTGATCACTGGCCCTGAGGGGTCTTTCGTATGTGATGTCCTCAATATCTGCACTACTCAACTTGAATACTAGGTGCAGCCTTGCTGGCTCATCCTCTCCTTTGTCTCTGGTAGTGTCCCTTACGTGTTGATACATGAGGTTTTCCAGTACCACCTCCATCATCTTAGCCCTCCACGTTTCTTGGCCCCCATTTGGCTCCATGTTCTCTCAGTCGATTTCCTTGTGATTAATGTCACCTATAATCAGCAACTTTGCCCTGCTCGCATGATCTCTTCCGGCCACTTCATCCAGTGTGTCAACTATCGCTCTATTGCTCACATCATACTCTTGCCTTGGCCTCCTGCTGTTCTGTGGTGGGTTATACATCACTGCAGTTACCACCTTGGGATCTTCAGACTGAAGTGTTCCTATTATGTAGTCTCTTGCTTCTCCTCTGTCTCCTCTCTCCAGGTCATCAAATCCCATCGGTTTTTGATCAGCAGTTCCACTCCTCCACCCCCTCTGTTCCCTCTGTCTTTCCTCAGGATCTGATATCCCGATGGAAAGATGGCATCTGTTATCATTCCTGTGAGCTTGGTTTTTGTGAGAGCTATGATGTCCAGTGATGCCTCTTTGACTCTTTCGTGCCACTCTCACTTATTCGTTATTCCATCAGCGTTGGTGTACCATATCTTCAGTTTCCTTTCCAACACTGTGTTCTGGTGTGTGTGTTTGTGTGTGTGTGTGTGTGTGTGTGTGTGTGTGTACTTACCTAGTTGTACTCACCTAGTTGTGGTTGCAGCGGTCGAGTCATAGCTCCTGGCCCCGCCTCTTCACTGGCCGCTACTGGGTCACTCTCCCTGCGCCATGAGCTTTATCATACCTCTTCTTAAAGCTATGTATGGAACCTGCCTCCACTACATCGCTTCCCAAACTATTCCACTTCTCGACCACTCTGTGACTGAAGAAATACTTCCTAACATCCCTGTGATTCATCTGAGTCTTCAACTTCCAACTGTGTCCCCTTGTTGCTGTGTCTCATCTCTGGAACATTCTGTCTTTGTGTGTGTGTGTACTCACCTATTTGTACACAACTATGTATGGTTCCTGCCTCCACTACATCACTTACCAGACTATTCCACTTCCTAACAACTCTATGGCTGAAGAAATAGTTCCTAACATCCTTTTGACTCATCTGAATCTTCAACTTCCAATTGTGACCCTTGTTTCTGTGTCCAATCTCTGGAACATCCTGTCTCTGTCCACCTTATCTATTCCACGCAGTATTTTGTATGTCGTTATCATGTCTCCCCTGACCCTCCTGTCCTCCTGTGTCGTCACGCCGATTTCTCTTAACCTTTCTTCGTAGGACATTCCCCATAGCTCTGGAACTAGCCTTGTTGTAAACCTTTGCACTTTCTCTAATTTCTTGACGTGCTTGACCAGGTGTGGGTTCCAAACTGGTGATGCGTACTTCGGTATGGGATTGACGTACACGGTGTACAGAGTCTTGAACGATGTGTGTGTGTGTGTGTGTATGTGTGTGTGTGTAAGTGGTATAAGCAAACCGTCCACAGTTTTAAGTACCCAGGCAATCCCTCAACTCCAAGAGAGACCCTACAACACCTAGGGACACTCTCCAATAACCTCTAACTCTCTTGAATACGAAGAGGTAACCGCTATCACCCTCCATTGACTTCCAATATCATCTAACATAAAGAAACATTCCCCACCCCCTTAAAACATTCTATCACGACGACACCTTCTAACATCCTCCAAGACCCTCTACCACAGTCCAACATTCTCCAACACTCCCCAAAACTCTCTAAACACCCTTCAACACCCTCTGACATCCTCCAGTACCATGGAGCCATCCGGCACCCTCTAACTTTCTCCAATACCCTCCAAAACTTTCCAACTCTAAGACACACCATCCAAAGCCTCGACATACCATCCAACACCCTCTAAAACCCTCCAGTAATTCCGTGTTCCAACTCTCCTGTAAAACTGTTTAACACTTTTCAATACCACGACACAATCTTCAATACCACGACACACCCTTCAACACAAAGACACACTCTTGAACACAAAGACAAGCCCTTCAACACAAAGACACGCCCTTCAACGCCTTTTAAGACCCTTCAACACCAACAGAGACCCTGCAACATCAGTTTCTCGCTCTATTGTATGGTTAGAATTTGTAGTATATTCCGTTCTAGCTATTATTTTCTAAAATTTTCCAAAACTGAAATTTGTCCACATTAAACATAATATTGTTTTCAGCAGCCCATTGGAAAACTTGGTTTATATCCGCTTGGAGATTTATCATGTCTTCAGTAGGTAACAGTTATATGCAGGTTCTAGTACTTTTCATTATGACAACCTCTGACTTTAATCTGTTTGTCATTACTATTTGTGTTCTCTTAGTTAAAAAGTTGAAGAACCTTCTGCTAACTTCTTCAATTATTCCTTTAACACGCATTTTGTGCGCTATTACACAATGATCGCACTTGTGGAAGACTTTTGCAAATTATGTGTATACTACAACTGCATATTATTTGTCCTCTAGTGCTTCTAAGACCATGTCATAAAAGTCCATGTGTTGTGCAATTGTTGGGAATCTAAGTGGTTGGTGATCTTGCTTCTTAGAACTCTTTCAAAGATTTTTTATGTGGGACGTTAGAGCTATCGGTCTATGATTTTTTGTTATTTCTTTGCTGCCACCTTTATGGAGTGGGGATATATTCTTTGTTTATAACGACTGTGGGATGACACCCGTGTCCAGGCTCCCTCTCCATTGCATGATTAAGGCACGCGAAAGGGTCTTGCAATTCTTGATGAACACGGAGTTCCACCAGTCTGGGACTGGGGAAGAGCGTATGGGCATGTTGTCAATGTCTTTTCAAAGACCAGTTTAATTAAGGTTATGTCAGAAATTTGACATATATTGAGAAGGTTTTGAGACTCGTTCATGGAAATTCATTAGGATTGTCGATCTTTAGTCTGATTAACTTTTCACTAAACACAGAGGTATAATGAGACCTCAGTATTTCACTCTTTTCTTTGCTGTTGATCGTGTAAGTACCATCATGTTTGAGCCAGAGCCTCATACTGCATGTAGTTTTGCCTTGTTTTTGAAATAGGAAAAGAAATATTTTTTACTTGTCTACTCAGTGTTTATTTTTTCTTTCCAGTTTACATCTTCATTTCTTTCTCTTTAGGGCAATTAGCCTTGAATATACTCCAGCTGCCAATCACTTGATCCTTCCAGCACCCTCCAACACCAAAACACACTCTTCAACACCCTCCAACACCAAAAGACACTCTTCAACACCCTCCAACACCAAAAGACACTCTTCAACACCCTCCAACACCAAAAGACACTCTTCAACACCCTCCAACACCAAAAGACACTCTTCAACACCCTCCAACAGCCTCTAAGGCGCGTCAACACCATCCAACACCCTCCAACAGCCTCTAAGACCCTCCAACACCCTCCAACACCCACTCTCTCGTGTACCGAGCAAGAAGGGCGTATCCTGGTGGACAGTGTTGGCGGCTGGTGTTTAAAGTTGTTATGTCACCACTGGTCCCTGCTTGTGCTCACCACCACGTACACACACGGACGTAGTCACGTACATGACGTGCGGACACAGACGTAGTCACGGTCACGATCGCGTTCACTCAGGGAAGTAAGCCACGCACATGATCATACAGCCACGCACACGACCGTGTACACCCAATGATGTAGCCACGCAAGTGATCACGTACACACTCAGAAGTAGCCACACATGAGGCCACGTACACACGGATTTAGCTACGCCCGCGACCACTTACACATTCACGGACACACACAGGTAAACGATTACGTACACGTATGAGCATAGCCACACCCACAGCCACGTACACGCACAGACCTGACCACATACACGCCCACGTATACACACGGGCGTAACCTTTTACACACATATGAACATAGTCACGCCCATGACCATGTACATATATGTGTACATAGCCTGGCAGACTAGGTACACATGGACATACGTACACTGAAATGTGCACGTAGACATAAGTGAACACATTCATAAACATAGAAATGTACACTACACAGTACGTGGATGCATCTACGTACAAAACTCCACATATATTCATAAGGACGTTCGTGATCATGTACATAGGCGTAGCTAGGAATATAATCACGTCCATGGATGTTGCTACGTATCTAATCAGAGGCATGTACACAGCAACGTGCATGTACGTAGCTACGTACATATTACAGGCATGATGGAAACTACGCACGTGACTGCATACATATACATAGCTACGTACAGAATTGCGTACGTGTACATAGCCACGTGCACGATCACGGACACGCCCATTTACGCGGAAGTGTACAAACAAGTTTGCGTACAAATTAGGTCAAAGCAATAAACAAGTGAATGATAATTAACCAGGATAATGATAATTAACCAGGTGAATGATAATTAACAGGTAAATTATAATTAACCAGGTGAATGATAATTAACAGATAAATTAAAATTAACCAGGTGAATGATAATTAACAGGTGAATAATAAGAGACCAGATGAACAATAATAAACCAGGTCTCGTTGTATCTCGCAAGAGTCTCGTTGTGTCTCGCAAGAGTCTCGTTGTGTCTCGCAAGAATCTCTGTCTCGCAAGAGTCTCGTTGTGTCTCGCAAGAGTCTCGTTGTGTCTAGCAAGAGTCTCGTTGTGTCTCGCAAGAGTCTCGTTGTGTCTCGCAAGAGTCTCGTTGTGTCTCGCAAGAGTCTCGTTGTGTCTCGCAAGAGTCTCGTTGTGTCTCGCAAGAGTCTCGTTGTGTCTCGCAAGAGTCTCGTTGTGTCTCGCAAGAGTCTCGTTGTGTCTCGCAAGAGTCTCGTTGTGTCTCGCAAGAATCTCTCTGTGTCTAGCAAGAGTCTCGTTGTGTCTAGCAAGAGTCTCGTTGTGTCTCGCAAGAGTCTCGTTGTGTCTCGTAAGAGTCTCGCTAGTCTCGTCATATCTCGTTATGACTAGTTAAAGTCTGGCTGAAACGTTTCCTTATCTTTGACTGTGTGTTATGTAAGAGATTTTGCCTTACATAACAGTCAGCATCGCTAAGTCCTTGCTCGTAGCTGACACTCGTCAGTTACTGCACTTGCAGTTAGTTCCTGGTGGCCACTAGTAAGTTACTGCACCTCTAGATAGTTCCTGGTGGCCACTAGTCATTTACTGCACCTCTAGATAGTTCCTTGTGGCCACTAGTCTGTTACTGCACCTATAGATAGTTCCTGTTGGCCACTAGTCTGTTACTGCACCTCTAGATAGTTCCTTGTGGCCACTAGTCTGTTACTGCACCTCTAGATAGTTCCTGGTGGCCACTAGTCTGTTACTGCACCTCTAGATAGTTCCTGGTGGCCACTAGTCTGTTACTGCACATCTAGATAGTTCCTGTTGGCCACTAGTATGTTACTGCACCTCTAGATAGTTCCTGTTGGCCACTAGTCTGTTACTGCACCTCTAGATAGTTCCTGGTGGCCACTAGTCTGTTACTGCACCTCTAGATAGTTCCTGTTGGCCACTAGTCTGTTACTGCACCTCTAGATAGTTCCTGGTGGCACACTAGTCTGTTACTGCACCTCTAGATAGTTCCTGGTGGCCACTAGTCTGTTACTGCACCTCTAGATAGTTCCTGGTGGCCACTAGTCTGTTACTGCACCTCTAGATAGTTCCTGGTGGCCACTAGTCAATTACTGCACCTCTAGATAGTTCCTGTTGGCCACTAGTCTGTTACTGCACCTCTAGATAGTTCCTGTTGGCCACTAGTCTGTTACTGCACCTCTAGATAGTTCCTGGTGGCCACTAGTCTGTTACTGCACCTCTAGATAGTTCCTGGTGGCCACTAGTCTGTTACTGCACATCTAGATAGTTCCTAGTGGCCACTAGTCTGTTACTGCACCTCTAGATAGTTCCTGGTGGCCACTAGTCTGTTACTGCACCTCTAGATAGTTCCTGGTGGCCACTAGTCTGTTACTGCACCTCTAGATAGTTCCTGGTGGCCACTAGTCAATTACTGCACCTCTAGATAGTTCCTGTTGGCCACTAGTAAGTTACTGCACCTCTAGATAGTTCCTGGTGGCCACTAGTCAGTTACTGTTCCTCTAGTTAGTTCCTGGTGGTCACTAGTCAGTTACTGTACCTCTAGTTAGTTCCTGGTGGCCACTAGTAAGTTACTGCACCTCTAGATAGTTCCTGGTGGCCACTAGTCTGTTACTGTTCCTCTAGTTAGTTCCTGGTGGCCACTAGTCAGTTACTGTACCTCTAGTTAGTTCCTGGTGGCCACTAGTCAATTACTGCACCCCTAGATAGTTCCTGGTTGCCACTAGTAAGTTACTGCACCTCTACATAGTTCCTGGTGGCCACTAGTCAGTTACTGTTCCTCTAGTTAGTTCCTGGTGGTCACTAGTCAGTTACTGTACCTCTAGTTAGTTCCTGGTGGCCACTAGGAAGTTACTGCACCTCTAGATAGTTCCTGGTGGCCACTAGTCAGTTACTGTTCCTCTAGTTAGTTCCTGGTGGCCACTAGTCAGTTACTGTACCTCTAGTTAGTTCCTGGTGGCTACTAGTAAATTACTGCACCTCTAGATAGTTCCTGGTGGCCACTAGTCAGTTACTCTACCTCTAGATAGTTCCTGGTGGCCACTAGTCAGTTACTGTACCTCTAGTTAGTTCCTGGTGGCCACTAGTACATTACTGCACCTCTAGTTATTTCCTGGTGGCCACTAGTCACTTACTGTACCTCTAGTTAGTTCCTGGTGGCCATTAGTTAGTTACTCTACCTCTAGATAGTTCCTGGTGGCCACTAGTCAGTTGCTGTACCTTTAGTTAGTTCCTGGTGGCCACTAGTAAATTACTGCACCTCTAGATAGTTCCTGGTGGCCACTAGTCAGTTACTCTACCTCTAGATAGTTCTTGGTGGCCACTAGTAAATTACTGCACCTCTAAATAGTTCTTGGTGGCCACTAGTCAGTTACTCTACCTGTAGATAGTTCCTGGTGGCCACTAGTCAGTTACTCTACCTCTAGTTAGTTCCTGGTGGCCACTAGTTAGTTACTCCGACTCCAGTCAGTTTTTATTTGTCACTAGACAGTTACTGCAATTCTCGTTATTTCTTGGCCACCATTCAGTCAGTCTCACGCCACCTCCAGTTAGATCTCGTGTCCACCAGTCATCAGTCTAGGAACTTTCCTGAGAGTGACTCAGGGAGACTGCTCGCCTCGTAGCCACTTTCGGACCTTGAGTCAGCAAGTCACTACTTCAATTCCATCAATTTCCTGCGGCATCTTCGTCACCAAATCAATTTGTGGCCGAACTCCAGTCAGTCCCTCCCTCCTTCTCCTCTTTCTCCTCCACCTCACGCCCTCTGTTTCTCTTCCTTCTCCACCCACTCCAGCTTTTCACCCTCTCTCCTTCTTCTACTCCTCCCTATCTACCTACTTTTTCGTATCACATTGAAGAACATAAGAAAAAAGTAGCACTGCAAGGCCCGAGCTGGACAGGTCTAACTCACACTCACACTAAGACCCACCCACATCCACTCATCCACCTCTCCAAGCAATTTTTAATGTTACACAAGGTTTTCCCTAGAGTGACGATACTCGGGAGTTTGTTCCACTCATCCACATCTCTGTTACCAAACCAGTGTTTTCCTATATCTTCTCTAAATCTAATTTTTTTCCTACTTGAACCCATTGCTGCGAGTCTTTTTCGTGGTTAGATATTTTTAGCCAGTTATTTACATCCCTTTCATTTATTCATATCTTCTATATACACCTCGATCATATCCCTCCTAAATTTTTGTCTTTCTAGAGAGTGCAGATTCAGGGCCGTCAGCCTATCCTCGTAGGAATGGTTTCTGATACATGGGATCAATTTTGTTATCCTTCTCTGTACGTTCTCCAGCACATTTATGTCCATTCTGTAAAAAGGTGACCAGAAGAACTCTTTAGCATAATTTAAATGAGGCCTTACCGAGAATATGTAAAATTGAAGTATAACCTGAGGACTTCTGTTAATTGTATACAGATACTTATGCACTATTTTCTTAGCTTTAGATTACTGCTAACCAGAACTCCTAAATGTTTCTCGCATTCAGAATGATTAATATCTACATTATATAGTTTATATGTACCATAGTTATTTTCTTTTCTAAGCCTTAGGCCTTACTACATTAAAGTCCATATCCCACTTCTCCGACCACTGTATCAGCTATTCAGGTCTTACTGTATCGCTCTAGTGTTCTTATCGGAATAAATCTGACGGTTTATTTTAGTGTCATCGGCAAATTTGCTAATGTCGCTAGTGATTCCCTCTTATATGTCGTCTATGTATATTGTGACCAGCAAAGGACCCAACACTAACCCTGTGGAACACCGCTTGTGACACGTTCACACTGATTTCTCCCGATTTACGCAAACTCTGTTTCCTATCTCTCTACCACGTCTCTATCCAACATTTTTCCCCCTACTCCGTGTCCCTCTAATTTCATCAACCATCTCCTGTGTGGAACTCTACCATACGCCTTACAGAAGTCCATATCATGATAATCCACCTCAAATACCTTAATGCAAATGTTTGTAAATTCGTAATGCTGGAACGCTCTTTTATGAAACCGTACTGCGAGTCATTGATCAATTTGTTTATTCCTATATGGCTTCGAATAGCCTCGGCAATTTTTTATTCCATCAATTTTTCCACAATGGAGGATAGGGTAAGTGGTTCATAGAAGCTAAGACGTTGTGTAGTTTTAAAAATAGGTTAGATAAATACATGAGTGTGGGTGGGTGTGAGTTGGACCTGACTAGCTTGTGCTACTAGGTTAGTTGCCGTGCTCCTTCCTTAGTGAATGTGACCTGACCTGACTACCTTAAGCCATTAGCATAATCCGGTGGGTGAATTGGACCTGCCTCGCATGGGCCAGTAGGCCTGCTGCAGTGTTCCCTCTTTCTTGTGTTCTTATAAATCGAGGCTAACGACCTGTCTCCTGCTTTGAAAATAGGTATCAGATTTGCCGTTTTCCACTCATCCGACATTATACCAATTTGTAGTGATATGTTGAAAATATTATCTAATGGTTTGCTAAGTTCCTCCTTACATTTTTTTTATAATCCTTGAGAACAGTTCATCATGACTCGGTGATTTGTTTCGTAATTCTAATCTATTTTTTCTGAAAAAAAAAAAAAACATATCATTAGTGCATAATTTATTTTCGCCCTGATGTACATATTTTTTTTATTTCTAGAATTTCGCTAGTATCTTGCTGTGTAAAAAACAGGAAATAATTGTTGAAGAGTTTTCAAATTTTATGATGAGTGAGAGTGAGATGACCTGTGCAGCTTCTAAATGAGAACATCTTGTCCATAATCTTACTCTTATATACATGAGAGAAACCTTTTAGGTTTGTCTTCGATTCCCTTGCGGGTTTAAGTTTCATAATCTCTTTTGGCTTTCCTTATTCCTATTTTTTATTTCTCTCTTTAATTGAATATATTTATTCCTCAATTATTTCTATCATTTTTTTGATTAGCTTGTTTGTTCTTTTACTCTATTGTTTATCCGTTTGGGATCATTTTCTTTTGATCTAATTTCCCTATATGAAACATATGGTGCCCGGGCAGCCTGTAGTGCGTGACCTTCCTGACTTGTCAGGTCAAACCAGCTGACCACTCCCAAATAATCTCTCAGCCCCACAAAATCAGCTACATGGAGACCTTGATTTGACTGCATTTTTTAAGGAAATTTCATGATATATTGAAACTGAGTGATTTATGATTCCTTCCCCCAAGCTCATCATTAACCAGATAATTACTAATTAGTGATTCCTGGTTAGCAAGAACTAAGTCAAACAGGTTATTTCCTACTTGGTTCTGTTATAAACTGTTTAACAAAAAAAAGTCTTTGATCGTATCAAGAAAGTAGATAGACTCAAGATTTCCTTTCAAATTACTCCAATTAATTTGGCTAAAGTTAAAATTTCCAGTTAACACAACATTTTCTTATCTAGATGCCTTAGTAATTTTTTCCAGTAGACATTTATAGTGTTGCCCATCAGTGTTTGGGAGTCCGTGTATCACACCCAAGATTAGTTTTTCACGTTTCTCGAGAAACTGTAGCCACACAGATGTAGTGTCCGTCACTTTCCCTTTCATATCTTGCCTAACGCAACAGTTTAAAGGATCTGTATCATACATCATCGCCACTCCCCCACCCTACCTGTTGATCTTACCGCTGTGGAATAATTTATAGCCTTTTGTGTGGTATTTGGAAATCATTTCTCTAACTTTCAGGTTGAACAAAGTCTGTGTTATAGCAAAAATATCTACGATTCCTGCACATACAATTAATCTTAACGCATCTATCATTTTTAGCGTTCCTCTGTTAGTATAATAGGTCTTAAGGAAATTAGTCACTCGCTGCCTCTACTCTCTATTCGTTGACCAAGTCCTTCGTTTTTATTACTAACTAAAGGATGAATAGTGTCTTTTAAACATATCCCTGAGGTATCCTGGCAAATTTTGCTGCTATCATCCCTCATGCTGCTATCTGTGTGTTTCCCTCAAACACCTATACCACTATCACCTATCAGTTTAAAATCTTAGAACTCAGCAACGGGTGCCCCTCAACAAGGTTGGCTAACGGTAGCACCCGTCTCAGAGAGATGTGACCCATCCCTAGCATACCTATCATGTTTGTCATAGAAATTGTCCAAGTTAATCATGAATGTGATTGCAAGTTCACTGTAGTACTTATCTAGCCACTAATTTACACCAATTTCCCTAGATATCCACTCATGTCCACTTCTTCTAGGCAAAATGCTACATATGATCTAGATCCCTCCCTCCTTTAGACCTAATTAAATATATAACTGTCCTGTACTTAACTAGCAACTCCTATCTCCTACCCTTCCCAATATAATTTCCACCAGCACCGACCACAAGGATATTCTTAACTTTATTAGCAGAGGAGTTAGTGGTATCTTTATTCCCACTGACCATTGAAGTATATTCATCCTGGAGGAGAGAAAAGATATTTTCTAATCTTCCTTTTTAACCTTCCTCACTTTGATGTATCTTCTTATATTTAGAAGCCACTTGCCACTTATTTTTGGTGCCAACTTGTTCCTCACTGCTGTTAACCAATTTTCCCTTCACTGTTATACTTACTCAGGTGAATTTTCAAGCGAATTTCCTCCTTGAAAAGTAGAGCCTCTTCCTTCAACGCCTTGAACTCTGACTCTACAGCTCTAGAGAAGCAAGCCAACACCGTTCAGGACAGGTAGCAACCTCTCGTGACCTCAAGTGACCATTAAAGTCACATATTATAGACGACAAACTTCAGGCATGGCTCACCTACAGTAAATTATGAGTGATTTTGAGTGAAAAGTGTGAGTGGTTAGGAATAATGAGTGGGGTTCCACTCTTAGATCAGTTTACACAGATGACCTTGAAACCTGCCAGCCGAGACAGAAGAGGAAAAATGATCTTTTATTAGCTAAAAAGATCTAGTACATAATACAAGAATTAATATAGTGACACTTTGTAACGCACTTGCCAACGCTCACGTAAATGTATTAAGTGTAATCCCTAAATTACATTAAAGTTTGAAGAAAAGCTTGAGTACACGGATGTGTAACAAAGTTTGTACATACATTACGAAAGAAGATCTATGAAGATAGACTCAAAGCACTTAATTTTTTCTCTTCTGGGGGGGAAAGAGGCTATGTGAAAATCTTGTTCAAACTTTTAAGATACTAAACTAATATAACACACTCAAGCAGGAATAATTATTTAAAGCACAAAGTGATTAAATTACTTCAAAGAAATTCATGAGACTTAATATGCCAAAAAATGGAACGTTATTGCTGATAGGAAAACTAGCTAAGTGATAACGTATTGCAAGAGATTTCCCACACATGAAGTTGGTGTAATAACAATGAGAAGCAGCTGAACAAGGACTTCGCTGGTACTGGATGTTAATATGCACACTAGGGAAGACAGTGAGGTGACCAGAAACCACACAGTAGTAGTGGTATAAGCAGAATTTCATTAGTTATTTTTCTCAGCAGACAGCTGAGACGTAAGATCTTCATTCTTTCTCTTCCTCCTGCTTCTACTTCTCCTCCTTTTCCATTTAATTCTTTTCTTCTCTGTCCATCACCTTCTTTTTTCTTTTCCTTTTCTTCTCTTTCCTTCTCCAATGCTCCTCCTTCCCTCCATAATATATATCCCTTCCCTTTTTTTTATTCGCTGTCAATGTTACTTTGTAAAATATTCATCTGTGTCTCAACTCCCAAGAGCTTTCTAAGAGATTCCAAGCGTCTTATTTTCTCAGCTTCAGCTCTCATCCCAGTTTCATCCCAGTTTCATCCCAGTTTCATCCCAGTTTCATCCCAGTTTCATCCCAGTTTCATCCCAGGTTCCTTAGTATTTCGAGTTCCTTGGAAACTTGGGTTCCTTACACATCGACCATTAAGTTCAAGGTTACTGTCTTAATTATTGTTTTTATGGAGAGAGCGTTAAAACAGCAAGACATCAGAGGCAATTAAGCTCAATCCAAGGATAAAGTGGGCAATTTCCTTGGATCAAGAGCCCTTCAACATCAAAGAACGTTTCTTGATAGTCTAGGTTTCTTAGGAGCATAAAGATCCAGGTTGTTTCAAGAGCCAAGCGAGTGGAGCTTCAAGCTCCTTAGTGGTCCAAGGGCCTTAGAATCGGATCACTAGGCTCCAAGGAAACACTTGACTTTTAGAGAACCTGGACCCTAAAATATATCAGATTCCTGAGAGAACCAGGCTCTCCATAGAACCAGGTTCCTCAGAAAACCAGGTTCCTCAGAGAACCAAGTTCAACTGAGAATCAGGTTCCTCAGAGAACCAGGTTACGCAGAGAACCAGGTTCTGCTGAGAACCAGGTTCCTCAGAGAACCAGGCTCCGTAGAGTTTCAGACTTTCAGGAGTCTGAAAAAAGGTACAAAAAAACCCGGTAGAAGAAACCATTGTTTTCTTGATGCTGTGATATCTCAGGTCAGCCCAGTGGCTTACGCGACGGTCTGGAGTTTTGAGACTCTCTAACCGCGGGGTTCGAACACCACCCGTGGTATAGTTTGTTTGCAATCGTGTCATTACGATTTCGTGAGTCATATCTCAGATACTTATAGCTTGATGCTGTGATATCTCAGATACTTGTAGTTTGATGCTGTGATATCTCAGATACTTGTAGCTTGATGCTGTGATATCTCAGATACTTGTAGCTTGATGCTGTGATATCTCAGATCCTTGTAGCTTGATGCTGTGATATCTCAGATCCTTGTAGCTTGATGCTGTGATATCTCAGATCCTTGTAGCTTGATGCTGTGATATCTCAGATCCTTGTAGCTTGATGCTGTGATATCTCAGATCCTTGTAGCTTGATGCTGTGATATCTCAGATACTTGTAGCTTGATGCTGTGATATCTCAGATACTTGTAGCTTGATGCTGTGATATCTCAGATACTTGCTGCTCGCTGCTGGGATTTCTGAGTAATTTTTACGGCTTTAATATCTTAGATACCTCACGCTAGCCTGCTGGGTTATCTTAGATACTTCACGCTAGCCTGCTGGGTTATCTTAGATACCTCACGCTAGCCTGCTGGGTTATCTTAGATACCTCACGCTAGCCTGCTGGGATATCTTAGATACTTCACGCTAGCCTGCTGGGTTATCTTAGATACCTCACGCTAGCCTGCTGGGTTATCTTAGATACCTCACGCTAGCCTGCTGGGATATCTTAGATACTTCACGCTAGCCTGCTGGGTTATCTTAGATACCTCACGCTAGCCTGCTGGGTTATCTTAGATACCTCACGCTAGCCTGCTGGGTTATCTTAGATACCTCACGCTAGCCTGCTGGTCTGATACTATCGGTTATCTACATACCTCACGCTAGCCTGCTGGGTTATCTTAGATACCTCACGCTAGCCTGCTGGGTTATCTTAGATACCTCACGCTAGCCTGCTGGGTTATCTTAGATACCTCACGCTAGCCTGCTGGGTTATCTTACATACCTCACGCTAGCCTGCTGGGTTATCTTACATACCTCACGCTAGCCTGCTGGGTTATCTTAGATACCTCACGCTAGACTGCTGGGTTATCTTAGATACCTCACGCTAGCCTGCTGGGTTATCATACATACCTCACGCTAGCCTGCTGGGTTATCTTACATAACTCACGCTAGCCTGCTGGGTTATCTTAGATACCTCACGCTAGCCTGCTGGGTTATCTTAGATACCTCACGCTAGCCTGCTGGGTTATCTTACATACCTCACGCTAGCCTGCTGGGTTATCTTACATACCTCACGCTAGCCTGCTGGGTTATCTTAGATACTTCACGCTAGCCTGCTGGGTTATCTTAGATACTTCACGCTAGCCTGCTGGGTTATCTTAGATACTTCACGCTAGCCTGCTGGGTTATCTTAGATACTTCACGCTAGCCTGCTGGGTTATCTTAGATACTTCACGCTAGCCTGCTGGGTTATCTTAGATACCTCACGCTAGCCTACTGGGTTATCTTAGATACCTCACGCTAGCCTGCTGGGTTATCTTAGATACTTCACGCTAGCCTGCTGGGTTATCTTAGATACTTCACGCTAGCCTGCTGGGTTATCTTAGATACTTCACGCTAGCCTGCTGGGTTATCTTATATACCTCACGCTAGCCTGCTGGGTTATCTTAGATACTTCAAGCTAGCCTGCTGAGTTATCTTAGATACTTCAAGCTAGCCTGCTGAGTTATCTTAGATACTTCAAGCTAGCCTGCTGGGTTATCTTAGATACTTCAAGCTAGCCTGCTGGGTTATCTTAGATACTTCACGCTAGCCTGCTGAGTTATCTTAGATACTTCACGCTAGCCTGCTGGGTTATCTTAGATACTTCAAGCTAGCCTGCTGAGTTATCTTAGATACTTCAAGCTAGCCTGCTGAGTTATCTTAGATACCTCACGCTAGCCTGCTGGGTTATCTTAGATACTTCACGCTAGCCTGGTGAGTTATCTTAGATACTTCACGCTAGCCTGGTGAGTTATCTTAGATACTTCACGCTAGCCTGGTGAGTTATCTTAGATACCTCACGCTATCCTGCTGGGTTATCTTAGATACTTCACGCTAGCCTGCTGAGTTATCTTAGATACTTCAAGCTAGCCTGCTGAGTTATCTTAGATACTTCAAGCTAGCCTGCTGGGTTATCTTAGATACCTCACGCTAGCCTGCTGAGTTATCTTAGATACTTCACGCTAGCCTGCTGAGTTATCTTAGATACTTCAAGCTAGCCTGCTGAGTTATCTTAGATACTTCACGCTAGCCTGCTGGGTTATCTTAGATACCTCACGCTAGCCTGCTGAGTTATCTTAGATACTTCACGCTAGCCTTCTGAGTTATCTTAGATACTTCAAGCTAGCCTGCTGAGTTATCTTAGATACTTCATGCTAGCCTGCTGGGTTATCTTAGATACCTCACGCTAGCCTGCTGGGTTATCTTAGATACTTCACGCTAGCCTGCTGGGTTATCTTAGATACCTCACGCTAGCCTGCTGAGTTATCTTAGATACTTCACGCTAGCCTTCTGAGTTATCTTAGATACTTCAAGCTAGCCTGCTGAGTTATCTTAGATACTTCACGCTAGCCTGCTGGGTTATCTTAGATACTTCACGCTAGCCTGCTACTGTTTATGAGTATCCCTGAGTAAATATAAGAGGAAATGTCATGATGATAAGAGGAAAATGCAATATGCAATGTCACTTGGGAAATTAAGATTGTCTTAAGAGAGAGAGAGAGAGAGAGAGAGAGAGAGAGAGAGAGGAGACCCTTGATTTCATGCTACAGCGGATCTTTCTGAGTTTTTTAAGGAGACTGACAGGTGATTAATCATTTAAACTGTTGACCATTGTCATGAAGAGTGACGACCTGTCTCCATAACTACCAGCAACCATGCCACCATAACTGCCAGCATCCCTGCCACCATAACTACAAGCATATCTGCCACCATAACTACCAGCAACCTTGCCACCATAACTGCTAGCATCCTTGCCACCATAACTGCCAGCATCCCTGCCACCATAACTACCAGCAATCCTGCCACCATAACTACCAGCATCCCTGCCACCATAACTACCAGCATCACTGCCACCATAACTACCAGCATCACTGCCACCATAACAACCAGCATCACTGATACCATAACAGCCAGCATCCCTGCCACCATAACTATCAGCATCAGTGCTACCATAACTACCAACATCTCTGCTACCATAACTGCCAGTATACCATCTACATTAACGACCAGCATCTCTGCTGTTATAACTACCAGCATCTCTGCTACCATAACTGCCAGCATACCAGCTACATTAACTACCAGTATCTCTGCTATCATAACTACCAGCATCCAAGGTACAGTAGTTACCAGCATCCCAGCTACCATAACTACCAGCATCTCTGCTACATTAGCTACCAGCATCACAGCTACCAAAACTATCAGCATTCCTGCTACTGTAGCTACCAGCATCCCAGCTACAGTAACTTCCATCATCCCTCTTCCATAGCTACCAGCATCCCAGCTACAATAACTACAAGCATCTCAGATACAGTAACTACCATCATCTCTGCTGCCATAACTACCATCATCCCTGCTTCCAAAACTACCAGCTTCCCAGTTACAACAACTACCAGCATCCAAGCTACAATAACTACCAGCATTCTTAATGCTATAACTATCAGTATATATGCTGCCATTACTACCAGCACCCCTACCGCCATAACTACCAGCATCCCTCCTGCCATAGCTACTAGCTTACCACCTACAATAACTACTATCATCCCAGCTGCAATAATTACGAGGATCCCTGCTGCCATAGTTACCAGTATCCCTGCTGTCATAACTACCAACATCCCTTTTCTCGTAACTATCAACAAAAGCTTCCATAATTAAGGTCAATTGCTGTGCAACAAGACCAAAGTTACTTCTGCTTTGGGATCACGATTAACCCCTATGTTTACATTTTACTCGCAACTGATTGGTTCTGGGAACGTGACAGCAGCCGCTGATTGGCTCACTACGTAAAATCTGAGAAGAATGATTGGTTAGTCGACGGCGATGCCGGGAGATGATTAGTTACCTCGTCAGTGACGTCAGGGCCGGAATCCAATGTCGATCCAATACGGTAGTCGGTGTCGCATTATTATTTTTAGACTCGGGAAAACGGTAAATCAGTAAGGGTAATAAGGTTTAATTTGAGAATGACAGCGTATCTTTTATAATTCCTTGGAACAAGATCCCCTTCTGCAACACAGAACTACCTAGTATGTCACACACACACACACACACACACACACACACACACACACACACACACACACACACACACACACACACGCACGCACAGCCGAATAGGTAAAACTGGTCAATTAGCAAGAACTCATTTAAAATTAAGTCCTTTCTGAAATTTTCACTTATACGTTTAAAGATATATATTTTTCATATATGTTAATGTAAAAAATAATAATTTTGTACCAAAAGAACCTTAGAAAACTTACCTACAAGTAATTTAATATAGCTTAATCCAACTAAATATATTTTAGATAAGTTTACAATAATTTAATAATAAACAAGCACAATGAATTATATTTTATTTCGTAAAGTTCAGAATGACTTTTGCGAAATTATTGCATACACAAATTTTCGCTTGCCTTATTCGGCAAGAAGAGCGTTGCTATTTAAGCCAAAATAGCAAGTTTTACTTATTCGGCACGACATATATGTAAATAAAGTGATAATTTCCTTACAGAAAATTTTGTTTCCCTGCCCATGTGTTTAATAAAAGGCAGTATGTCTCTGTAGAGACAGTCAAATGGGTGACTGCTCAACCTGTCTTAAACAGCACTCAACCTGTCTTAAACAGCACTCAACCTGTCTTAAACAGCACTCAACCTGTCTTAAACAGCACTCAACCTGTCTTAAACAGCACTCAACCTGTCTTAAACAGCACTCAACCTGTCTTAAACAGCACTCAACCTGTCTTAAACAGCACTCAACCTGTCTTAAACAGCACTCAACCTGTCTTAAACAGCACTCAACCTGTCTTAAACAGCATTTATCTGACATTGGTCTTACAAGTACAGTGGTACTTTCAAAGTTTTCTTTTGTGTATCATACAAATTTTACTCTCCTTAATCTTATATTTCATTTATTAGCGTAGTCGTTGGTTCAAATTGGTTTATATTTATTGATAAAGGACAATCTTATCTAACATAATCTAGCCTAAACGATCCTTATCTAACCACAATGACGTAAATTCAGAAATTTGCTGCAAAACTTAAATGAGAAATGCACATAAAAGTTTCGTGGATGGGTTGCAAATAGACCCTCACCTAGCAATATTATTTCTTTATATATACAAACTGGAAGTTTTACCGTTGTTGCGCGAAAGGTATCCCTGACACCCATAAGATCACCTCCCTCTGCCTCAGTGATTCGAGAAAGGTATTCATAATTCCCTTAAGACCAGTCCCCTCTACTTCATTGATTCAAAAAGGTATCCCTGTACTCCATAAGCTCAACCCCCTCTACCTCAATGCTCCGGGAAAGGTATCACCGCATTGTCCCATAAGCCTTGCCCCCTCTACCTCAATACACGCAGAAGGAAGAGTACATAATACAGCATAAGTTTATAATGCAGTTAAATATCGGTGGTGACGATCTGATACTCAACCGAGGAGTCCTTCGCAAGTTATTGTATGGAATCTATTCACCCAAAATTTTCACCAAAGAGGCGAAAAGGCACTTTATACAGCCCAGAACTAACACGACCTTTCCTCTAAGTAAAATGTACCAGTTTTGTGAGTTTGAATCCAATTAAAAGAGTTATTCTCTTGTTATCACTGACCAGTATACCAAAATACACCAGCGTCTTAAATTTGAAGCCGATCAGAAGTTGCAGAACAAGTTCTCTGCATTGATGATTTCATGCCGATCAGATATGAAATTCATCAGTGGTGAAGAATATAGAATCACAATACCATGAATAGATGAGTTCACAAATAATCCGCACTTAAGACATTTCGCTCCAGGATAGAGTGAAACGTCGTCATAAGATTTTCTCTCAGGAGTGCAGTTTTTTTTTTGTGAATTCGCAAATGAATGCATGAAAACCAGTATTAAATTTTTAACAATTTCTTCAATAAAATTCATTAATTGTCTTTTACACAGTTTTTAAGGGTTGAAACCGATCAAAAGGAGCATTATTCAGTTACTGCACAAAATATAATTATTTTAAGAAAACTGCCAAATTAAAGTTTATTCAACCCAAAATCAGTAGAATTTTCCTTTGAGAAAAACACTGCTCAAAGTTTGAAGCCGACCAAAGGCCACATTCTTTAGTTATCACGGAGAATCCTACAATTCAACTCCTGCCCAGCCCAATAGTTCCCTGAACTTCTCCAGTTGTATTTCACCAGCAATGAAAAATTGAAATCGATCGAATTAGGCGTTCTAATGTTATAAACAAAAATAATCTAGCAGGAAATGAACACAGTGCACAAAGATTGTACCATATCTTAGTCATCCTAGTAGGTAGGCTGGTAGACATCTTGGTCATGCTAGTAGGTAGGCTGGTAGACATATCTTAGTCATCCTAGTAGGTAGGCTGGTAGACATATCTTGGTCATCGTAGTAGGTAGGCTGGTAGACATATCTTGGTCATCCTAGTAGGTAGGCTTGTAGACATATCTTAGTCATCCTAGTAGATAGGCTGGTAGACATATCTTAGTCATGCTAGTAGGTAGGCTGGTAGACATATCTTAGTCATGCTAATAGGTAGGCTGGTAGACATATCTTAGTCATGCTAGTAGGTAGGCTGGTAGACATATCTTAGTCATGCTAATAGGTAGGCTGGTAGACATCTTGGTCATGCTAGTAGGTAGGCTGGTAGACATCTTGGTCATGCTAGTAGGTAGGCTGGTAGACATATCTTAGTCATGCTAGTAGGTAGGCTGGTAGACATCTTGGTCATGCTAGTAGGTAGGCTGGTAGACATATCTTAGTCATGCTAGTAGGTAGGCTGGTAGACATATCTTAGTCATGCTAGTAGGTAGGCTGGTAGACATATCTTAGTCATGCTAGTAGGTAGGCTGGTAG
>WNWK01001366.1:207500-282500 GCA_009830355.1 Cherax destructor
CCCACACTCACATCCTGTTCTTTTTACTCCTAGAAGATGTTGTACCTCCTTGGACAATGCCTGAAACTACAACCTCCCTCTCTTCATCAACATTTAACAGTTCCTCAAAATATTCCCACTATCTTCCCAATACCTCCAACTCCCATTTTACTAATTTTCCTATTCTGCTTTTTGCTGTCAAATCTATTTGTTCCCTAGGGTTTCGTAACCTGTTTGTCTCACTCCTCACGACTCTCTTCACTCTCTTTTACTCTCAATATAATCCACTCTTCTTATATCACTTCTGCTCTGTAAACATCTCTCATACGCGACCTTTTTCTCTTTTATCGCACCCTTTACCTCATCATTCCGCCAATCACTTCTCTTTCCTCCTGCACCCACCTCCTATAACCACAAACTTCTGCTCCACATTCTAACACTGCCATCCCTCTTCAACCCCCATACTACCTATACTCTCATTTGTCCACCTTTCTCCCAACAGTTGCTTATATCTCACCCTAACGTCCTCCTCCAATCCTACAAGAACCAAGCACCCAGCCAAGCTAGGTGTGTTACTCTTGGTCCGAGGACATACGGTAGTGTGGGTGCCTTAAGCACCCCGTTTGGTGTACTAGCCTCCACAAGCAGTATATTGTGACCACGAACGAGTGGTATAGAATCAGTAACAACACTGCGACTAGCCGAGGATTCGAACCCATGTAGTTTTGGCCCTGCCTCGTGGTGAGCGAAAATCACATGACGCCTTAACCCACTGGACCACACAATCCAACAAGAACCAAGCACCCAGCAGTGGTCTTCGCTCACCACGAGGCAAGGCCAAAAACTACACGGGTTCGAATCCTAGGCTAGTGGTCACAATATATATATATATATATATATATATATATATATATATATATATATATATATATATATATATATATATATATATATATATATATATATATATATATATATATATATACATACATACATATATACATACATAAATATGTATACTGTCCTTTTAATAAAAGTATTTTTTTTAACATGTAGTGCAAGAAAAGCTCCAAATATTTGTCGTTTTAAAAAATATATTTTTTTTCATTTCGGTTTATTATACAAATGAAAGTTCAAAAATTGTTTAAACAATTTCCCACTGTCTTTTATTTGTGTGAAACTTAACGCAGCTTTTTTATGGTATATATGGCTCTTCTAAATCGCTGTTAAAAATTTAGTATTATGGGTTGAATTTTGTGTACCGGTTCAGAGTGCCATCTCCCAGCGTCGTGGTCACACTCATTCATACACCAGAGATGGCACACAGCAACAAGGGGTCACAACTGGAAGGGGAAAACTCAGATGAGTCAAAGGGATGTTAGGCAGTATTTCTTCAGTCTTAAAGTCATCATTAAATCGAACAATCTGGAAAGTGATTATAGTGGAGTCAGAATTCATACATAGCTTTAAGAAGAGATACGATAAAGCTCTTGGAGCAGGGACAGAGTGGAGCTAGTAGCGATCAGCAAACAGGCGGGGTCAGGAGCTGTGAATCGACCCCTGCAACCACTAATAGGTGAGTACAAGTAGGTGAGTGGTCTACATGTGCTCACACATACTCCACACACACACACACACACACACACACACACACACACACACACACAGTACACATCGTGTTGCTCCATGGAAGTAATGAATAGACCCTCATAGATGGTGGAGAATAGAATTAAAACTTATAATAATCATAATAATAATGATAATGATAATAATAATAATAATAATAATAATAATAATAATAATAATCATTCAATAGTCAACACTCATTTTCTGGTCAATGATATTACACCGATTTTAGGGTAAGTTTGTGGTGCTGGTTCCTAATGTCATTGTTTTTGCTTGATTAGCTTTAGTTTTTGATAAATTTGAAATCCCATTGAAAAAATACAAAAGATGTGAAAAACATGTTGATCATGAGGGCCTGACTTACAAATAGCATTGAAATTATTGTTTAGATCATGCAAAACTCAAGTCATGTAATACACACTACCAGATTAACATTAGTGAGATAATTCAGATACCACAAATTACTGCATATGAAAACGTTGTTTGTACGATTTTCTTCCATGTTAGTCATCATGAGAGTCTCGCTGGAGGCTCCAGCAATAGTCTGCCATCGTGTGTGTGTCCCATCTGCCTTAATACCTTTCCTCCATCACCTTTATATCTTGATGGAACCTCTTCCCTTGTTCCACACTCCCCTTGTTCCACACTCCCCTCACCAAGGTTATGTGGATATCTGTCTAGGTGGCTATGGAGAAAGTGTACCTATATTAGTACCTAAATTCTTAAAGCTTGTCAGCATGTTTTGCACCAGTTTTTCATAATTGTCTGCTTTGTCTGATTCGTGAAATTAAAATCCTTGTTAAATTTTCGATTCTGAGGACCATCAAAGATTCCAATTTTCAGTTTTTCTATACTTAGTCCAGGGAACCATCTGCAAATGTATTTGAAGCAATTGCCATCTTTGTCCCAGGTCTTAAGAAATTGCTTCATTAACTCTAACTTAATGTGGAGGGATGATAGGATAATGTTATCTCTGTCAACCAATGGCTTTAATGACGTTTGCTGCACCTACGGTCATGTTTTCTCTTAAAGGCCATGTCACTTTTGTCCACTGATCTGTCTTCACCCTACTGTCCCACAAACAGATGAAACAAAGGTACTTTGTATATCCACTCCGTTGCCCAAGCAAGAGGTTTATCATGTTCAGATCAACAGAAATAGACATCTTGTGCTCAGGATTGCAAAGCTTCTGCAATATCATTTTGATATTTTCGTATTCTTTAAGTTTTGTTGAGTGAGCAATTGGAAGAGATGCATATTGATTATCACTGTGCAATAAGACACATTTCAGGCTTCTAGTGGAGCTGTCTATAACCAGCCAACAATCTCCTGGTCAATATTCGAAGATGCCCAGGGATGTTATTGTAGTATACATATTCTTCAACTTGGCTGAATTAAGGAAGGAGTTCAACCTTTCTTGTCCGATAAGCTGTTATCTAAACTTCTTGCTGTAGACAATTCTTTTCTTATAATCTGGATGCTAAAAGTTCAGATGCTTGATTTAATATACTGTGGTCACGTATTTGATGATTGAGTTCTTAGAGAACTGCTTGGGTGTTGAAATGCTTCCTGCATATTCACATCCACTAAAATCACCTGTGTAACATAATTAAAATCCTGAATTTCTTCAACATCTAACAACGGAAGGTCAGGCAATGTTAAAATACAATGGTATGTGAATGTCTTCGCTGTGTGGTAGAGGTCTCCCTGCTGACTCCAAATCAGGATATTCCCACTTCTTGTATCGATTGGATCCTTTCACAGTCACCATACAGAAATAACAATCGTCTTGGTTATTTTTCGGCTCTCTCCACACCATAGGCACACCCAAGTTTAAACTTTTCCTTTGCCTATTTTTTTCCACTGTGGTAAGCATTATACACAGGTTTTGCAAACCATATTGGGAGCCAAAGACTTGTCTTATTCTTCAAGCGCCACTCCAAAATAAGCAAGATAGGCTTTTTGTTCAAAATCTGTGATTTTTTTGTTTTTGCAAAGAGTATTTGCTACAAATGTATCAAAATGTATTGGGATTGTTTAAGCAGACTCTTCGTGAAGAATTCATGTTTATTTGGAAAAAAAATATATATAGGTTACAATATTATCACGTGGTCGTTGTTGATACAACTCCTTTCGTTAAATATTAAATAATTTAAAATAAAATTCTAAACTTTATTAAATCAATCTGTATACAAATTGTCATTGCATATACATTGCATATACACACACGTTGTGACTATGTTCCCTGTTAACCGAGGGTAGGTATGCAACGTTTCACTAACTAGAGCCATTTTGAAAAACCTACTGTCATTTTCGAATTCAGGAAATCCAAAATACCCTAAATACCTTCAAATATCATTGACAACGAAGATTTTTGTTGACCAGTGTAATAATAATAATTATAATAACAATAGTACATAATATTAATAATAATAACAATAAAAATAATAATAATAATAAATATAATAATATTAATTATAATAATGTGTAGTTAGGTTACGCTATGAGTCATGTGATAGTGTTCCAATCGAAATTCAATGAAAGTGGTTGTCAGGACATAGTTCTGGAGTTGAAAAGTCTAGTGCCTATCCTATGTAGGACAGTGGATGTTGCGGCTGGCATGCGTAGTTCACCATCGTTTTCTGCCGATTTCATTGACTTTTCTAATATTTTCTCTCTAAAATTTATGGGTTTGCTTATATATTCTTAATGTAAAGGCTGGTGTTCTAACTTTTATTTTTGAGAAAGGGATGTGTGTTCTAAATAGTTTTCCTTGAGAAAGGGATGGATGTTCTAAATAGTTTTCCTTGAGAAAGGGATGGGTGTTCTAAATAGTTTTCCTTGAGAAAGGGATGGGTGCTCTAAATATTTTTCTTGAGAAATTGATGGGTGTTCTATATTTCTCTTGGGAAGGAATGGGTGTTCTTGGGAGAGTCCTGAATGTTCGAATATTTTTGACGAGAAAATGTTGAGTGCTCCAAAATTTTTGCAGAAGACGTGATGGTTCTGTATAGTTTTATAAGACCAAGAGAATACTGCTCTTACCTTTTTTTTAGGACGAAGAAATGGATGTTTCCTGACGAAGAATAACATCTAATATTTTTTTTTCCTGATGGGATGGGATAGGTACTCTCTCTCTCTCTCTCTCTCTCTCTCTCTCTCTCTCTCTCTCTCTCTCTCTCTCTCTCTCTCTTCTCTCTCTCTCTCTCTCTCTCTCTCTCTCTCTCTCTATCTCTCTCTCTCTCTCTCTCAGCTAAGTTTACAAATCACCTTCCCTTGCGGAAAGAAACTTAATGGTTAAAACACAGTTACAAAATAAACCAAAAAAGGGGACACATTAATCTGCCTGAGTCTAAAACCTTCCCCCTCCTTCACCCTCTCTCTACCCTCCCCTACCTCACCCTCTTCCTCATTTCCCCTCCCTCACCCTCTCCCTACCCTCCCCAGCCTCACCCTCTCCCCAAATCCTCCTCCCTCACCCTTTCCCCCATTCCTCACTTACCCCCTTCCCCACTCCCCCTCCCTCACTCTCTCCTTTACCTCCCCTCCTTTCCGGCACCCTCTCCCCACATCATTTCTCCCATTTCACCACCATCCTTCTCTCCCCTCTACCTCTCCTTTTTCACTCATCTTTCCTCTCTACTTTACCCTCCCCTTTCCCCTTTACTTCAGTCTCCTTCCCATCTCCATCTGTTCCACCTGCCCATAACCTGCCCATAACCTGCCCATAACCTGCCCATAACCTGCCCATAACCTGCCCATAACCTGCCCATAACCTACCCATAACCTGCCCCTTTCCCGTCTTGAACCCAGACTTGTGGGTATATCAGATATACCTTTGATATACCTTTGAAGGGTTTCGACAGTTTTCCTACTACCGCAGCCCGCCCCTGGGCCAGGCTTGACTAGTGCTTAGCTGGTCAGTCAAGCTGTTGCAGTTGGCGGCCCGCAGGCCCACACCAGACTTATGGGGATGATCACTACGTATCTCTGAAGGGTTACTTTGAAGTTGTTGCTAGAACATCTTCAAACTTTAAGTGTTAGCTTACTGTAAATAAGGAAATATTCAAGCACTTTTTCGTATGTGTAGGTATGTTATTGTCAGTTTCTTAACTGATTATCCTGGTATTTAGTTTCTGCACAGTAACTTGAGAAACAACTCGCCAGACTGGCTTCAAACTTCCAACACTGGTGTATCGTACTTGGAAAATGATTGATTTGAGGAGTAAAACAGATGTGCATCATTTAGGTATCCTTATTGGAAAAAAATTGGAATGTAATTGGAGTTTGTAGAAGCCAATTTTCCACATCTATTTTTTAAATAATTTGTAATTTTTTGCTGTGAATTAACTTGTTTTCTATGTCTTCTTCTTCTGGGAATCTTCAGTTTTTTTAAGGAGTGATGTAGGTTGTTGACGAGACTTACCCTGTAAATTTATGTTGAGTAGATAGAAACTTAGCAATGCACTGAGTTTCTACATGCCTGGAGGGTATCCCAGTGGATCAGGGCCTTATCAACCAGGCTGTTACAACTGGCCGCACGTAATCAAACGTACGAAGCACAGCCCGGCTGATCCGGTACTGATTTTAAGTATCTGTCCAGCTCCCTCTTGAAGACAACCAGGGGTCTATTGGTAATTCCCCTTATAGCTGGTCGGAGGCTGTTGAACAGTCTTGGTCCTCAGACACTTATTGTGTTTTCTCTTACTGTACTAATGGTGCCCCTTCTTTTCATTGGGGATATATTGAATCCCCTGCCAAGTCTTTTGCTTTCGTAGGGACTGATTTCTGCGTGCAGATTAGGGACCAGTCCGTCTAGGATTTTCCAGGTGTAGATTATGATGTACCTCTCTCGCCTGCGCTCCAGTGAGTACAAGTCAAGTGCTTCCAAGTGTTCCCAGTACTTAAGGTGTTTGACGGAACTTATATGTGCAGTAAAGGTTCTCTGTACATTCTCTAGATCAACGATTTCACCTGCCTTGAATGAAGATGTTAATGTACTGCAATATTCCAGCCTGTTGTGATCCATCAAGGTGAGATCCTCAGACTTTACCACTCCCAGGTCCTTCACATTACTTTTCCGCTCTACTTTGTGATTAGAGTTTGTAATATACTCAGTCCTAGCTATTATTTCCTCCAGTTTTCCATAACGGAGTAGTTGGAATTTGTTTTCATTGAACATCATATTGTTCTCTGTTGCCCATTGGAAAACTTGGTTTATATCTTCTTGGAGATTTACCATGTCCTCAATGAATGACACTCTCATGCAGATCCTTGTATCGTCTGCATTGGATAATACGGTGCTATGGTTTACATCTCTGTCTATGTCTGATATGAGGATGAGGAACAGGATAGGGGCTAGTACTGTGCCTTGTGAAACAGAGCTCTTCACTGTGGCAGCTTCCGTTTTAACTCTGTTTACCACTACTCTTTTAGTTCGATTGGTTAGAAAGTTGAAGATCCATCTCCCCTCTTTGCCAGTTATTCCTTTAGCATGCATTTTATGCGCTATTACACCATGGTCACTTGTCAAAGGCTTTTGCAAAATATGTGTATACTACATCTGCATTCTGTTTGTCTTCCAGTGCATCCAAGACCATATCATAGTGATCCAGTAGTTGCGAGAGGCAGGAGCGACCTGCTCTGAAACCATGTTGCCCTGGATTGTGCAATTGTTGGGAATCCAAGTGGTTTACAATCCTGCTTCTTAGAACTTTTTCAAAGATTTTTATGATGTGGGACGTTAGAGCTATTGGCCTATAGTTCTTAGCTATTGCTTTGCTGCCACCTTTATGGAGAGTGGCCATATCCGTTGTTTTTAGTGACTGTGATATCTCACCTGTGTCTATTCTCCTTCTCCACAGTATACTTAGGGCCCACGAGAGGGGTTTCTTGTAGTTCGTAATGAACACAGAGTTCCATGAGTCTGGGCCTGGGGTTGAGTGCTTGGCATGTTGTCAATGGCTTTCTCAAAGTCTAGTCTAGGTGGAACTTACACAGATGTGGTTTTGCCTTTTTTTGGCATATGAAAAGAAATATATCAAATTTCTTTAAATTTCACTAATCGCTTTTAGGTCCTCTTGTCTCTCCTGGAACCTGTATTAGTCCTTTAACTTAACCTCATTATTTTCCACTTCACTGGTTAGCGCCTATGCTAACCTTCCTATGGTGTATAAATATACCTAGTTGGATGAATCTTATTGTAGCCAGCTGGCCCACTGGCTAGCGCGTCGGTCTGGAGTTTTATGACTCTCTGATCGCGGGTTCTTTCCCCGCCCGTATTATGGTTTATAATTACCAATCTTGAGGAGCTAAGTGATTCTTCGCCTTTTCTTGTAGAGGGGGCGTCTCTCTCTCTCTCCAGTTTATTTGTTCTCTTCTTTTCTCTTAGGGGAAATATACCTTGAAGTTGATCTTTTCAAGGTACTGGTTAGGGTCCATGTTATTTATGATATATTCCCAACTTGTTTCATTTAGGACATGGTTTGCCTGGTCCCAGTTGATGTTCTTGTTGTTGAAGTTGAATTTGGTGAAGGCACCCTCATATCTGTATGCATTTTGCTGATCAGGACTCCTGTGCATGTAAGTGTGGACTTCGATTAGATTGTGATCAGAATTAGTTGTTTTTTATATTATGTTTTTTTTTTTACCAGATCCTCAATATTTGTGAAAATAAGGTCAAGTGTGTTCTTCTGTCTTGTTGGCTCCACAATGTGCTGACTTAGGGTGTTTGTTGTAGAAATTCAACAGTTCATGTGTGTGTGTGTGTCTCCAGGGATTATTTCTGCTACAACATTATTTGCTATATTCTTCCATATTGTATGTCTTAGATTGAAATCACCAAGCAGCAAGATGTTAAGGGATGGAGCTGGAAGGTTTTCCAAACATGAGTCAATTTCAATAGCTGTTCCTTGAACTGTTGGGTAGTTGCATGTGGTGGCTTATATACAAGAACATTGACCTGTATGTCAAAGAGTCGCAAATGAGCGACTCTTTGACATGCAGACCATCTTCCCCTTGCTTCCTGTTCTTTCTGTCGCATCTGAAAAGGTTGTACCCAATTATCCATATTTCACTGTCAAAGTGATCTTTTGCGTGGGTCTCTGTGAACGCTGCAAACTGTGCATTTGACTCCCCTAGAAGTCCACTGATGAAAAGTATTTTGTTGATGGAGGATGGCTTAAGGCCCTGTATATTAGCAAATATAAATGAGGTCTTGTTGCGTATTTGTTGGGGGAATTTTGTTGTTGGCATCAGTAGTTGTGGTTCTGGAGAGACATGGAGGGTCACTGGCTGTGCCTCCAGTCCAACAAGGCTCCAAGGTGGTGAACTATTATCCTTCATAAACCCATCCGCTGACACGTCAACTCCCAAATATCTGAAAACATTTATTTAAAATTTCGTTCTTCGTTTCCTGCCATTAAAAATCACTTGGAGTTGAGTTGTCGTAACTACTGTAACTACTATGGTTTGTTTTACGGAGTATGTACCTCCTGGACCCTTTTAAGTGGTATGCGGGGCGGTTGGTGTTGTAACATTGTTTTTTGAGGACTGAAGAGCGGAAGAGTGGAAGAATTTGTAAGAGGTAGAACGACACACTCCTTCAGACAGGAGGTCGCGGCATTTTTTGGGGGGATGCTCAAAGTTGCATGTCCCATTTGTTTTTCCAGATATTCCATGCTTACATAGAATTTGCCCCATTTTTATTTTGGTTGGATACAATTCGTGGTGGATGCATTCCCAATTTGTGCAGATCCTAAAACTGCACTACAATATTCTTAAACAGGTTTCTGTCATAAACTGGAGACCGTCTTCTCATTTACCTTCAAATTTGTTCGTTTTTTGTTCTACGATTTTCTTTAACGTACGAACGCCTGATCCGATTGGCTTCAAATATTCAGCGATGCTTTACTGTAACTTGATGTCTTGAAGAAACATTTTCGGATCGGTTTCAAACTTTCAATGCTGCTGAATTCTACCTAGAAGATGGTTGGGTTAGTTACTAGAGTGTTTAGGTACCAATGTATCAATTTTAATTTTTAAAATGGAATGGTATTTTAAGTTGAACAACATGAGAAAGATTATTAAACGATTTCAATTGTTAATTGCTGATTCATCTGATCTTACTAACATCGTTAATTAATTTGAAATTGTTGAATTTTCAACAATAACTGAAGAATGCCACTTCAGAGGGGCTTCAAACTTTAACAATACTGAACTTTGTTTAAAAGTAGTTTTGCAGTGATATTGCGCTGTGTCAGTTTAAATTTGCCTGTTTGATGAAGCAAACCGTGTAATAACTAGAGAATGCCTCTTGCGATCTGCTTCAAACCCTGATCTTTAGTGTATCTTAATATGAGAAGGTTTTGGATTCCGGATGTGTTGATGCCATGTCGCTAATCTGATACAAGAAATTGGGAAAAAATGAAATGTTGGTATTCCTGCTATAATTTATGAATACCTCATCTGATCGCCTTCAAACCTTCAGTTTTCTTACTTTTTTCAAGAAGAAGAGATGGATATTATAATATTTTTTTTCCGTGAAGAACGGATGGAAGTTCTAATATTTTTCATTAAAAGGGATGACTGTTTCAAAATTGTTCACCAAGATTATGCGCTGGGAAAACATGGGAGAAATTTCGTTAACTTTTGGCAGAGACGAGTTAATATAATTTGTGGTGGAGGAGGAACGCAAACTAGGTACACACATTCTCTCTCTCTCTCTCTCTCTCTCTCTCTCTCTCTCTCTCTCTCTCTCTCTCTCTCTCTCTCTCTCTCTCTCTCTCTCTCTCTATCTATCTATCTATCTATCTATCTATCTATCTATCTATCTATCTCTTTAGGTTAACTGTTCCTGCTTTTATTTACAAGCTAAGAGCTATAACCTTCATCAGCCCATTTACATTTTTCATCAATGTTTCTCTCTTTCTCTGCCCCTCCTCCTCTCTGTCTCTCTCTCTTTCTTTGTCTCTCCTCCTCTCTGTCTCTCTCTCTTTCTCTGTCCCTCCTCCTCTCTGTCTCTGTCTCTCTGTCTCTCAGCTCACAAATAGGGATACACAAATACTTTGTTGATGACTGAAGTCATCCTAGGAATAAATTAACTCAGATGAAGCGATGTTTTGGTTCTAGTAGGGTACAGTTAGAGTAGAGTTGGTGTCTCCTGCCCGTCTTGTGATGTAGAAGCTCACTTCTCGCTGTCCTCAGAGTGAACCCAAGTGTTGTACTTTGACAACATTGGTTTTGTACATAACAGTAAGGCCACCCACAGCTCTCCTGGGCTGAAGGCTCTTCTGAAAGGACAGATCTGTCCAGGCTGGGTCCAGGCGAGAGATGAGTCGTCTTGCTCTGTTCTCTATTTAGTCAATAAGTCGCTGATGAGACGGGGGGCAAGGCAGTCCAAGAAAGTGGAGAATACTCAAGGTGTGAACGTACTTGTGTCTCGTAATGAATATTGCAACCTCTACTGTCGAGCAGATGCGAGATACATCTACATGAGTGCTGTAAGTTTCCTGGATGCTTTGTTTACAAGGTTGTTCTTCATGACCAGTGTGGAGTCAAATTTCACCTCAAGGATATCAACTTCATCCCCGGGTACCAACACTCTCCCATTCGTTCTTACCACTGCTCCAATATTACCATCATTGTGTCTAGAGACCATCATCATTTGTGTTTTCTCAGGAACAAATGTGACCAGGCAGATATAGCTGTAAGCTGTTGATTGATGTAACCGAAAGCAGCTGGCATTTCCTCTCTTTGAAAAGTAAATATCAGAGTACAGTCGTTTGCATATGCATGGCTTCTGGGATGAGATAAAGAATGTCATTGAAAAAAAAAAAACATTCCATAACATTGGCCCGAGAACACTTCTTTGTGGAACACTTGCACCAATAGTGTATTTTTGTCTCTGTCCCGTTGATAATTACACTTAGAGATCTACGTTGAATGTAATCACTAAGGAGGCATAGTGCAGAGCCGGCGACTCCTAGTGCCTGCAGTTTTGCCAAGAGTCCATGGTGACATACTCAGTCGAAAGCACCAACAATGTCCTGTGCTACTACACAGATAACCTTGTATTCATCCAGTGACTTGTGCCACATGGTGGCACAAGTCACTGTGCTGCAAATCAGCAGCAGAGTGACCTTTTCTGAAGCTATATTGACGGTGACAAAGGAGTGGTAGTCTAAAAACGCTGTCTTCTACCGTGAGATTATTGTCTCAAGAATCTTGCCAGTGATTGACAGGAGTGACACTGGTCTGTAGTTGCTAATTCCCACTCTGCTCTTATTTTTGTAAACAGGGACTACATATATCTCTTTCCACAGAGAACGTCATTTACACTGTGCTAGGCAGTGCTGATAGATACCAGTGAAATGCGACGTTAGCTGGTCTGCACATCTACTCAGCAATGTTCGGCTATGCTTATTTGGGCCTACAGTCTTTTATTGGTCCAGTGATTTAAGGAGAAGATGCACTTCTTCCTGCCTTATTGTACCCGCTCTCAACTTTGACACAGTTCTTGCGGCTAGCCAAGGAGGATCATGAACTTGCATCATGGCAGCAAAGTGTTCAACAAAGAGGTCCCATTCTGCCGATTTGGAGGTGGAATAATTTCATCAGGGGAATCACCTTGTCGGTCCTTGGCCAAAGACCACCTAGCGCCATCTTTCTTTTTGTGTCGATCCCCCATCTAGAGGTGGCCCACTTTTGGACTTCCATTTGCCAACAGGCTTGCATGTGCAGGTTCCTGTTATAAATAGTGGGGTGCCTCTTTTACCTTCTCCAAGCCTTGTAATTAGCAGTAGCAGCCTCTCTACAACGAAAGCCGAATTAAGGCTGATCTGTAGGCTTCGTCACATACTGCATGTGAGGGATGTGTTCTTGTTGTAGATTACGGATGTGTTCAGTGAAGACATTCACTTGGCTGTCAACGTCACCTTGGAGAAGAGCATTCCAATCGTAGATGGCGAGCTTAGCACAAAGGGCTGGCCAGTTTACTCTTTCCCACTGCCAGGTTGTACGTGTAGATTCTACACATCGTTCTCTCGGAATCTTCCACGTCGTAAAGACAGTCTTGTGGTCACATGATCCAACATAACCAAGGGGTTGACAAGTGACTATACCTTCTGCCAGATCACTCACTACTGGGTCGAGGGAGGAGCCAGAGATGTGAGTAGGGAAATCAACAAAATTTCTCATGTAAAACACTGTAAGAAGGTCACCAAAGTCCCTCTGTATAAGATGTTGGTTGAAGTCACCAACAATTATAATATGTTGACATTTTTGCTGAAGCAGAAGTCCACATTTTTCCATCAGGAAGTTGATGGAGTCTGCATGTTGCCGCTGAAGTCTGTATATTGCACATGCAGGTACAGAGGTACTAGTGTTCATACATAGCTTGAAGAATATCATTTCCAGGTGATTAGGGACGGCGACATCAATGGGCTGGGCATGTACACTTTTAGAAAAGCATACAACAACTTCTCCTTGTCCTTGCCTGTCTTTTCTCATCCATGAGGTGTAGCCAGCAATTCTAGCAAAAATTTCTGGAGGCTTTTTGTCCAAAAATGTCTCCAAAACGGCGATCATATCGGGATGTCGAGTGTTCACGAAGCTGTGTGTCAGCTCTCCATTACTGGTAATGAAGCCTCTAATGTTGGCCGACAGGATACTGATAGACTGGCTCCTCATGATTGTCGAACCAGTTTCTCACTCTCTCTCTCTCTGTTTCTCTCTCTCTCTCTCTCTCTCTCTCTCTCTCTCTCTCTCTTTTCTCTCTCTTCTCTGTCTCTCCTGTCTCTCTGTCTTCTGTCTGCTCTGTCTCTCTCTGTCTCTTCTCTCTCTCTCTCTCTCTCTCTCTCTCTCTCTCTCTCTCTCTCTCTCTCTCTCTTGGTCGTCAATCGACAATTTTGTCATTAAATATTAATGTGAAGTTCCAAGTATACTAATTAAGGATCCCTGAAGGGGATCCTCTTAGAACTTGCCTGACTTTTTTTCTCTTCCTCCAACATATCAATATAATTTCGCTCATAACTCAAGAACGCCTTATCCAATCGCCTTCAAATTTTCAACGCTTGTGTACGGAGACGGTGACCAAAGTTTATGAACAATTGGAATGTTTATGTTCCCTATGACCAAAGGTGCTGAACCCATTCCCAGGATCTTGGAATTGCTCAGATAACCTTCAAAATCCTCGGTGGTGGAGCTTCAAACGTTTTCTAAAGGTGCCCCAAAAAAATACAATGACGGCGGAGAGTAAAATTCAAAAATACTTATGAAGATTTTGACGTTTTGATGTATAAAATAGTGTGAAATTTTTATTCCCGTTGAATCACATTAAATAATTTTCATTTTTGCCTCTCCTGAACATCTTTAGTATTTAATAGAGGCTGCATCTTAGGGCCAGGATAGTACTTATTAAGTTTCGGTTGTGTGAGGCCAATTTGCTAATGTAGGAAAATAGTAAATAAAACTTGGAATCGTTGGAATCAGTGCCGTTACTGGAGAATGACTCAGCTGATCGGTTTAAAATTTCCACCAGAAGAATGGCACCCTGAATACAAGGATCACGCTTCCATTGGGTGCCATATGTCCCAATTTTTCAGTTTAATTGAATAAGCTGTGATATTCTTTTTTTTCGATAACTCAAGACTGCTTCTTCTGACTGGATTATCGATGTTGCATTCACCATGAAGAGAACCCATGAAGACAACCCATGAAGACAACCCGTGAGTTTAGTTTTGGTAAATATTTGAAATTTTATTGAACTAGTTATAAAAATGGAATCCTTGAAATCAGATCAATTATGGAGAGTGCCTTTTCCGATCGGCTTCAAACTTTTATCTTTGGAGGGCTTTGTGAAAACAGTTTGTCACTCACTTTGAGCTGTGTAAATTGCAATTTGCTAATTTTATTAAGAAAATTGCTTCGAATGCCATAACTAGAGAATGACTCTTCTGATAGTCTTTAAACCCTAAATACTGGTGTATCTTAACTGGAAGTACTTTTTTAATAATTATGGGCTGTATGGGTGTCAATTTTTTTTTTATTTTATAAAAATGGAATATATAACAAAATAAAAATGTAATATTTATTCTTACAGGATTTTAGAGAATGTTAATAAATAGAATGTAAATGAGAACAGAATACTGAAAAAAATTATAATAATAAAAGTCCGAGGCTTTATTGTGTTTCTGAGTCTAAGGAGCCGATACTTTCTTAGTTTTCAGAACATTCTTAGCAATATCGTCTTTTGCTTTCTCACATTATTTTTCTTTATTACTCGTGAACGCCGTATTTGACCGGCTTCAAATTTTCAACATTTGTGTAATGTATCTTGGGTAGTATTCATTTGCGTGTGTGGGTCCCAATGCACAATGCAACATAGGTCATTCCCATGGCTTCCCTTACCGGTGACAGGCTCCTCTGATCTTGTTTCGTATGTTTACTAGAGTGTGTTGACGCCATTTTGCCACTTTTAATCTCACGTTGGCATGTATAACCTTGATGCTGATTATTGGCTATTGATCCAAGTAACTGGATTTATCTTTCCCATGTTTTGATAGAATTAAAATGCCTCTCATTCCACAGGTGCTACATAATCCCTGGGGTGAGGGTTTAGCACTTCCTCTGATTAAAATATAACACTTATGAACGGCGTTAATGTTCAATGGCTGATACATCATCTAAAGTGGATGGAACGTATAGGCTGTGTAGGCACAAATTTGGTTGGATTCCTCGCAATAATGGGAAAATGTTTCTTCAGGTCAACTTTAAACATTTAGTGCTGGTGTATATTCTTCAAGGGAAACAATCTCTTGATGTTAAGTTGGATAAGTTATCATGTCAGTTTTATTAATTAAATTGATTTCCGTGAAATAGCTGGATAATGTCTCTTCTGGTCAGAAATACATCACAATGTTAGACTTCATTTAATTATCTTAGCATAAATTAACTTAATGTACTCTTATTTGACTATATCGTCTGTGGCCTCAAGACCATTGTTAAATTATTTGTTTTATGTACTCTAAGGCTACATAAAAATGATTACTTTTTTAAAAGCTGTTCCGTCTTATTTCATAGAAAAACTTCAATTGACTTTTGCCTGAGTAGGTTAAAATTTGATTAGTTTCAGTTCTTCCATGTTAATTACTGGATAGCACAACATCTGAGCGGCTTCAAGCTTGTGTATTTTAGGATATTGGTCTCTCTGGTCCCTCTGAAAGATTTGAATTAGATTAGGTCTGTGAATAACCTAATTAATCGTTTTCATTGAAGAAGTTTGGAAATTACTTCTGAAAAAGATGACTTGTGAATGCCTCTTCTGATTTCTTTTAAATCTTCAAAGCTAATATGTAACTGCATTATCAGGTTATGCCGCACTCTGCACTATTCCAGTCTCGTGCATTGAGGTAGAGGGGGCTGGGGCATTGAAATGTGGGGATATCTTCCTCGCATCGCTCTGAGACCGAAAAACATCATGTTAGGTAAAAGCGTTCATATCCTTAAATGAAAAAATCTAGATCACATCTCTGTTAAAAATGATGATGATAATAATAATAATAATAATAATAATAATAATAATAATAATAATAATAATAATAATAATAATAATAATAATAATAATACCAGTATTTGCATCTATCATGCTGGAACACAGCTGGGGAGAAGGCAACATCTATCATGCTGGAACACAGCTGGGGAGAAGGCAGCATCTATCATGCTGGAACACAGCTGGGGAGAAGGCAACATCTATCATGCTGGAACACAGCTGGGGAGAAGGCAGCATCTATCATGCTGGAACACAGCTGGGGAGAAGGCAGCATTTATCATGCTGGAACACAGCTGGGGAGAAGGCAACATCTATCATGCTGGAACACCGCTGGAGAGAAGGCAACATCTATCATGCTGGAACACAGCTCCTAGTATGTAAGCAGCATCTAACACACATGAACACAGCTAGCAGCTTCAGCACTACTAGAGTGAAGGCAGTGAAGGCAGCATATATCATGTTTAAACTCAGCTGGAGATGCAGGCATCTTTCATCCTTGAACACAGCTGGAATGCAAGCAGCATCTATCATGCTTAAACACAGCAAGAGGGAAGATAACATTTATCATGCTTGAGTGAAGGCCACATCTATCATACTGGAGCACAGTGAGATTGAAGGCACGTCTAGCGTCTATCATGCTTGAACGCTGTTGAGGAAGACAACATCTATCAGTGAGAATGAAGGCAGCAACTACTATGCTTCAACATAGCTAGAGTGTGGGCAGCATCTATCACCCCTCAACACATCGAGAGTTAAATTATCTTCTTTTTTCACTAAAATCAAAATTTTACACCAAGTTTTCATCCGTCCGTGTGATTTTCACTTTAAATACCTTTAACATTTAAACATTTTGCAAAATTGTCAGGAGAGTTATGAATCTGATTTTTCTTAAGTAAAATGTAGGATTTGTTTAATATTATTTATCATTTAAAATAAAGAAGAGGATTTCTTCGTAAATGTTGTGAAATTTTCTTGAAAAGTTTGAGTTTATGTTAACAAGTGAGTGGCAGTAGAATGAAGGGTTCTGACAGGATGGTACACTCCAGTGTGGGTGATATTCAGTACTCTTCCTTAATTAATTGTTTCTCGTTTTCCCCTTTGACAATGTGATATTGTCTAAGTGTACTGGCTCAGTGTCTCTCTCACCCTTCATCCTCTCCTGAGTGGTGCCTCATTGGAGGTAGAAAATCGCCCTGTTATTACCCTGTATCTTCCCGCCCTGCACTTTCTATAAATGTGAGCGCTGGGATAACATTGCCATGAGATGGTCCACCCTCTCACACAGTAGTGAAGTGTATTCTTAAGTTCATCCATCTCACTATTATGGGCCGTTTAGAAAACTACAAGACCTGGCCAGCACTCACCCATCAAACTGACGAGCCTCTAACAGTTGTCTGCTGCTTCGGCCGTACAACAGTTAAACTTGCATATGAGGTTGCTGCAGGAGCGATATTGTCATCCAAGGCTTAAATTTCACCAATACGAAGAAGAGTGTGCGATATCTGCCGGTAGGTATGTTGGTGGTTCTGAAAATGGTTTTTAGGTTTGTGATGGTGTCGGTGATGTTGATGGTGTCGGTGATAGTGATGGTATCGGTAATAGTGATAATAATGAATATAGTTAATTTGGCAGTATTGATGAGTATATAATAGGTGGTTGGAAGGGGGCTATCAGTTGTGATATCACTAGCGTGCTCAGGCTTGCTGCTAGAGTTGTCCCAGAGCAGGAATCTAAAGCCAAGACAACAGTGCCTAAGTGTGCGCAATAAGGCTAACAGATTACTAGGATTTATTTCAAGGGGACAAGTCACTACCGTCAAACTACCGCCCAATAAGCCTGACCTCAATTGTAGGCAAATTACTAGAGTCAATTATAGCTGATATTATTAGAAGCCATCTAGATAACCATAATTTGATTAATGATACCCAGCATGGATTCACGAGGGGCCGTTCCTGCCTATCTAATTTATTAACCTTCTTCAGTAAAGCTTTTGAGGCTGTTGATCACGATAAAGAATTCGATATTGTTTATTTAGACTTTAGTAAGGCTTTTGATAGAGTACCGCATCAGAGACTGTTAAAGAAAGTGGCAGCTCATGGCATTGGGGAAAAGTGCTGTCATGGATCGAGTCATGGCTCACCAATAGGAAGCAGAGAGTGTGCATAAATGGGGTTAAATCCGAATGGGGACTTGTAACAAGTGGTGTTCCACAGGGATCAGTCTTAGGCCCATTGTTATTTATAATATATATCAATGACCTTGATGAGGAATTACTAGTGATATGAGCAAATTCGCCGACGACACGAAGATAGGTAGGATAATTGATTCAAACATAGATGTCATAGAACTTCAGGAAGATTTAGACAAACTTAATTCGTGGTCAGAAAAGTGGCAGATGCAGTTCAATGTAGATAAATGCAAGGTTCTGAAGCTCGGAGTGTCCATAACCCAAGCACTTATAAGTTAAATAACGTAGAACTTAGCCATACAGATTGCGAGAAGGACTTGGGGGTGATGGTAAGCAGCAACCTTAAACCAAGACAGCAATGCCTAAGCGTACGTAATAAGGCAAATAGATTACTGGGATTTATATCAAGAAGTGTTAGCAACAGAAGTCCAGAGGTTATATTACAGCTTTATACATCATTAGTAAGGCCTCACCTAGATTACGCAGCTCAGTTCTGGTCTCCATATTACAGAATAGACATAAATTCGTTAGAAAACATTCAGCGTAGAATGACTAAATTAATACATAGCATTAGAAATCTTCCTTACGAAGAAAGATTGAAGACCCTAAAATTACATTCACTTGTAAGACGTAGAATGAGGGAGACATGATCGAGGTATACAAGTGGAAAATGGGTATTAACAAAGGGGATATAAATAAGGTCTTGAGGATATCTCTCCAAGAGAGAACCCTCAATAATGGATTCAAGTTAGATAAGTTTAGATTTAGAAAGGATATAGGAAAGTATTGGTTTGGAAATAGGGTAGTTGATGAGTGGAACAGTCTGCCTAGTAGGGTTATTGAAGCTAGGACCTTGGGTAGTTTCAAATTTAGGTTGGATAAATTCATGAGTGAGAGGGGTTGGATTTGAGTGGGACTCGCGCATGAGTGGGTAGAATTGTCAAAGCTTATTTCTTGGGTAGCATTGAAAATTGGGTTGAGCAAATATTATGTTAGTGGGACGGATTGTGAAGGACCTGCCTAGTATGGGCCAACAGGCCTGCTGCAGTGTTCCTCCTTTCTTATGTTCTTATATGAGAAGTATGAGCAAAAACTGGCGACACTAGAGGACAGATGGAGCAGGAGTATCGTAATTACAACGTATAATAATCTAAGAGGAAAACACAGGGAGGACAGGGCGAGTCTGTTTGATAGGTGGGTCTCAGGTACCCGAGGGCACAGTTGCAGCTAAAAGCACAGGTGAGTCACAGATGTTAGGAAATATTTCTTTAGCCTAAGAGTGATCAGGAAATAGAACGGCTTAGGCAATATTCATGCCCAGCTTTAAGGATATGCATGATAAGGGGTTTACACAGGTAAGTACAAAAAAAGAACCAAAAGATCTCGTCCAAAAAAAAAGAGGTCTCCACGCGGCCTCAAAAATTTCATAAAATGGGACATGCAAGCCAAATAAATGTTTGTCTGTTATTTATTAAAGTTTAACAATATACTGAGAAACTAAATAGTATCAAAACTCATGACGTAAAGTCTCTATCCTTAGCTGGACTGCTGCATTATTTTGAAAAAATATCCCTAAATCTTCACCCTAAAGTAACAACTCAACCCATTGATACTGCTGTTCCCCACCGCTCATTTACTCTCATTTTTTTTATATTACCTCAAATTTGCTAATTGCCTGTCATAAACTACTTTCATTCAAGAAGGGCTTCCATACTATGGTATTAGGATTTATGTACGGAGTTCTGGTCTCAACATAATTAACTTGTATGTACTTATTGATAAGCTGTCAGAATCCACAATCATTGTAGGTGATTGTGGTACTAAGCACTAAAAAAAACCAGTGGAAATTCACTCTTTTGTAATCATATGGGTAAGCAACTTCTGCCACACTTACAAGAGAAATAGTATCTAATAGTTATAATTATAACCCTAATTTTTAAAGAGATGGACCGGGAAGCCAGCGGAAGGCTTCAGTTAGATGACCCAAAGCTACGGGTCAAGAAGAACTTGTTCTGTATCCTGACAAACGTTACCTAACCTAACCTGTCACACTTAAACAGGTATGATAATGTGCAGATTGTGAGCGATCTTGTATTCACACACACCAATGAGAACATCCTTGATCTATATCATAGATTCAACATTCCCTTTGCCAGTTGTGTGTCATTGTGAATGATATATCGTCAGATAATTTCTCAAAACAATCCACTATCAAAATTTTTAATGTTATCCTCCTGGTGAGATTTTCAAGGGTAACACTATCATGTTTTACAAAACCAGCATGATAACATTGTCGTTCATGTTACGGAGTGGTACAAATTCTTATGAATGTTCCAGTGTCTGGACGTCTCACGTGATTGTGAGAACCTCCTTGACATCCAAGTCAGACTCAACTTACTACTTTAATATTCATGTATATTATAATATTCATAATATAATATTCTTATCGCTATGAGAATTGGCCTGGCCTACAGAAAAAAAAAACTTCCATGATGTGCCGACGCTCTTTCAAACTATCTTGAGTGCTGCCATGAGCGTATGATAGAATGCAAAACGTTAGCCATTGGTGTTATTGTTGACACCGCTCTTGGCACAACGTGGAGGGTATAAATAGAATTAAAGGTCACAGGACAGCTCAGATCTCTCACCCTCATTCTCAGCTCAGAGTGAATGAATTAGTCAATGCTTGGCTGCTACATCTAGTTACTGACAATCTACCCCGTAAAACACAGTCAGAAAGTAATGACAAACATGATACAAAGAGAAGCTAGTTTGTTTTTATGTAATAAATTCGTGTTAGGACATGTAGTCGATCATCTCTGCTGAGAAAATGAAGATAATTAATAGTCGCCCTCCCCAGGTAGGAGGTGCAGTCGAAAGGATCCAGTTGTATTATGAGTCTCTGAGTCAAATGTGTAACCAGATGCAGATATCCCAGAATTTAGTCTCTTCTGTTTGGGATTCTTTTAACCAGACTTTGCCACCAATCAAAGAAAGGTTGAAACCATTCACAGATGTAGCATGATATAATGTCAGTCACTAGTGATGATGGCAATACATTCTTCCATAAAAATTTGAAACTGTGATATACCTGAAGCCTACCTACCTGGACGGTGTTCCGGGGGTCAACGCCCCCGCGGCCCAGTCCTTGACCACGTCTCATTATTATTAATATTATAACTAGAAGCGCAAAACCCTTAGAGATTAAACAACTTCCATTAAGTGGGGTTCAATCCTACTAAAGTTATACACATATTGTCCAGACATAGACACTACATACACTTTGAGCTCCTCTCAGCTATTTTGCTTGACTATGTAGAGGTACCCAAGAACTCACCGCGTGGAGGTGGATGCTCTTCGAGTTCCAACTGGGTCGCAGTGGTGGCCCCTACTAACCTCCCTAGTGCATGCCTTCCCAGTTAGAAAAAACAATTATTGAAACACTCACGGTCCAGTAGCAGAGAGCTTTGGAGTGGCAGTTTTCAGACTTCTCTGTCGCAAGTTCGAACGCCTCCCATTTATTCCTAGTGTTTTTGGACAGTTTCGAAGTTAATGGGTGAGAAAAATTATTATTATTTTTTACTTTATTATTGAAGGTTGTTTACTGAGAGGGTAGAGAGGAGGGGAGGCTCAACATACTGACTGAATGACTCATCATATTTTTATCCCCGTAACTGGGATAAAAGTAAACACCGAGCTATATAAACCTCTCAATGTATTAACTCCAAGACATATAAACCTCTCAGTGCATAAACACCGAGATATTAACCTCTCAGTGTATAAACACCGATATACATAAACCTCTCAGTGTATAAATACCGAGATATATAAACCCCTAAGTGTTTAAATACCGAGGTATATAAACCTCTCAGTGTATAAACACCGAGTAACGTGCACCTCCAGCACTTGCAGTGAATATCCTGTTTATTGTATTATAATTATTAATATTATTATTGTTATGATTTTTACTCTTATTACTATTATAATTATTATTAACAATATTGTTGTTGTTATTATTTTTATTCCTATCATTCTTATTCTTATTATTCTTATTATTATTATTACTATTATCATCATTATTACTCTTATTATTATTATAATTATTATTAACACTTGGTGTTGTTGTCATAGTTATTATTATTATTATTATTATTATTATTATCATCACTTTACATTCTTGTTAGGCGCTAAATCCGTATGGATCATTCAGCACAAGCAGTGGTGAAGGCTCGATCCCCTGTCCACTAGTCACGAGTCAAAAAAAGGTAGCTAGTTCGACTCTTCTAGTTACCTAGGATGAGTGAGTGAATGAGGAAGAGAGAGAGAGAGAGGGAGAGAGAGAGAGAGAGAGAGAGAGAGAGAGAGAGAGAGAGAGAGAGAGAGAGGATAGAGAAAAGGTATGTTATTTCAGGAGTGGCACTGAGGGTGACGTTAGCACTGGTGGTAGTGTTAGCGAGGCTGGCAGTGCTGGCGAGGCTGGCAGTGCTGGCGAGGCTGGCAGTGCTGGCGAGGCTGGCAGTGCTGGTGAGGCTGACAGTGTTGGCAAGGCTGGGAGTGTTGGCGAGGCTGGCAGTGCTGGCGAGGCTGGCAGTGCTGGTGAGGCTGACAGTGTTGGCGAGGCTGGCAGTGTTGGCGAGACTGGCAGTGTTGGCGAGACTGGCAGTGTTGGCGAGACTGGCAGTGCTAGCGAGGCTGGCAGTGCTGGCGAGGCTGGCAGTGTTGGCGAGGCTGGCAGTGCTGGTGAGGCTGACAGTGTTGGCAAGGCTGGCAGTGTTGGCGAGGCTGGCAGTGCTGGCGAGGCTGGCAGTGCTGGCGAGGCTGGCAGTGCTGGCGAGACTGGCAGTGTTGGCAAGACTGGCAGTGCTGGCAAGGCTGGAAGTGCTGGCCAGGCTGGCAGTGTTGGCGAGGCTGGCAGTGTTGGCGAGACTGGCAGTGTTGGCCAGGCTGGCAGTGCTGGCGAGGCTGGCAGTGCTGGCCAGGCTGGCAGTGCTGGCGAGGCTGGCAGTGCTGGCGAGACTGGCAGTGCTGGCGAGACTGGCAGTGTTGGCGAGGCTGGCAGTGCTGGCGAGACTGGCAGTGTTGGCCAGGCTGGCAGTGTTGGCGAGGCTGGCAGTGTTGGCGAGACTGGCAGTGTTGGCCAGGCTGGCAGTGCTGGCGAGGCTGGCAGTGCTGGCTAGGCTGGCAGTGCTGGCGAGGCTGGCAGTGCTGGCAAGGCTGGCAGTGCTGGCAGGCTGGCAGTGTTGGCGAGGCTGGCAGTGTTGGCGAGGCTGGCAGTGTTGGCCAGGCTGGCAGTGCTGGCGAGGCTGGCAGTGCTGGCCAGGCTGGCAGTGCTGGTGAGGCTGGCAGTGTTGGCGACGCTGGCAGTGTTGGCCAGGCTGGCAGTGCTGGCGAGGCTGGCAGTGCTGGCCAGGCTGGCAGTGTTGGCAAGGCTGGCAGTGTTGGCGAGACTGGCAGTGCTGGCGAGGCTGGCAGTGCTGGCGAGGCTGGCAGTGCTGGCGAGGCTGGCAGTGCTGGCGAGACTGGCAGTGCTTGCGAGACTGACAGTGTTGGCGAGGCTGGCAGTGCTGGTGAGGCTGGCAGTGTTGGCGACGCTGGCAGTGTTGGCCAGGCTGGCAGTGCTGGCGAGGCTGGCAGTGCTGGCCAGGCTGGCAGTGCTGGCGAGGCTGGCAGTGCTGGCGAGACTGGCAGTGCTGGCGAGACTGGCAGTGTTGGCGAGGCTGGCAGTGCTGGCGAGACTGGCAGTGTTGGCGAGACTGGCAGTGTTGGCGAGGCTGGCAGTGCTGGCGAGGCTGGCAGTGTTGGCGAGGCTGGCAGTGCTGGTGAACGTATCCTATCTCAATCATTTTTTTTTCTATTTTTTCTTTCTGTCATCCAATACATATACTGTATACATCTCTTCGTTTTTTTCCTCCTTTCAAAAGTGTGTGTGTGTGTTACCCTCATCGACAGATGGTGGAGGAAGGCGCCCGACGCCTACTCCATCATTGGAGGAATATGTAAACATTGTGTTGTGTGTGTCCACCGTCGGCGAGTTATGTCTGGAAGGAAGGAGCCCCTGCCACTGAGTCCACTACGTGGCTCCTACTATAATAAGATCGCCAACACGCCTCATAGTCTCTCCTTTCTCGGGTAACCATACAGACATTCACAAATTCATACATACATAAATGCATGCATATATGCACACATATATAAAACTTATTCATACATACATAAATGCATGCATATATGCACACATGCATAAAACTTATTCATACATACATACATATGTACTTACATATATACGTACATGCATTCATACATACATACATACATGCATGCATACATACATACATACGTACATACATAAATACATATAAAAAATAACTACATTCGTATGTTCATACATACATATATACGTACGTTAATACGTACACACATACATACAAATACATACAGACCTACATACATACATACATACGTACATGCACACATACATACGTACATACATACATAAATACATATAAAACTAACTACATACGTACGTTCATACATACATATATACGTACGTTCATACGTACATACATGCATTCATACATACATACATACGTACATACATACGTACATACATACGTACATACATAAATACATATAAAAAATAACTACATACGTACATACCTACATACATACAAATACATACAGACATACATACAGACATACATACATACATACATACAAATACATACAGACATACATACAAATACATACATACATACAAATACATACAGACATACATACAAATACATACATACATACATACATACATCATCATACATACATACATACATACATACATACATACATACATACATACATACATACCTTCATACTTACATAAGAACATAAGAAAAAAGGAACACTGCAGCAGGCCAACTGGCCCATGCGAGGCAAGTCCAATTCACCCACCGGCTTAAGCCAATGTCTTAAGGTAGTCAGGTCAGGTCACATTCACTAAGGAAGGAGCTCGGCAACTGACCTAGTAGCACAAGCTAGTCAGATCCAACTCACACCCACCCACACCCACTCATGTATTTATCTAATCTATTTTTAAAACTACACAACGTCTTAGCTTCTATGACGGTACTCAGGAGTTTGTTCCACTCATCCACAACTCTATTACCAAACCAGTGCTTTCCTATATCCTTCCTGAATCTGAATTTTTCCAACTTAATTAAATCCATTGCTGCGTGTCCTGTCTAGACTAGTTATTTTTAGCACGCTATTTACATCCCCTTTATTAATTCCTGCTTTCCATTTATACACCTCAATCATATTCCCTCTAATTCTACGCCTTTCTAGAGAGTGCAGATTCAGGGCCCTCAGTCTATCCTCATAGGGAAGATTTCTGATTCTGTAATACGGTGACCAGAACTGTGCAGCATAATCTAAATGAGGACTAACCAAGGATATATAGAGTTGAAGAACAACCTGAGGACTTCTATTAATTATACTTCTTGATATGAAGCCAAGGATTCTGTTAGCTTTATTGCGAACACTTATGTATTGATGTCTTAGTTTCAGATTACTGCTAACCAGAACTCCTAAATCCTTTTCGCAATCAGTATAATTAAGATCTACATTACTTAGTTTATATGTGGCATGGTTATTTTCCTGTCCAACACTTAGAACTTTGCATTTGTCTATATTAAACTGCACTTCTCCGACCACTGCATCAGTCTATTCAAATCATCCTGGAGTGCTCTAATGTCCTCATTAGAATGAATTGGACGGCCTATTTTGGTGTCATCAGCAAATTTGCTTATATCGCTATTTATTCCCTCATCTATGTCGTTTATGTAAATCGTGAACAAGGGGCCCAACACTGACCCCTATGGAACACCGCTTGTGACGTGCCCCCATTCTGATTTCTCCTATTCTGATGTCGACTAGAACATTGTATGTCTTACCTGAAGGGAGGGTTTTATACCCAACAACCTCTTTATAAAATTTTGCAATATCTTGCAAGTTTGAAACATAAAGTCAATTCACAAAAATTGGTGAAGATTTAAAATGCTGGTTAAATCACAATATCACTGTTCATTGAAATTGAACCAAAAACAAAAAAACAGGATTCAATCCTTCTATCCACCCCTTAAGTTTCCTCCATAGCCTCTGATGTGGAACTCTATCGAAAGCCTTACTGAAATCCATACACATAATATCATATTCATTACCATGATCTACCTCCTCAAACACCTTAGTGAAAATAGTTAGTAAATTCGTAAGACAGGAACCCCCCTTAGTAAAACCGTGTTGAGATTCATTAATCAATTTATGCCTTTCAAGATGGCTACGAATTGTCTCGGCAATTATTGATTCCATAAATTTTCCCACTATGGAGGTAAGGCTTATTGGTCTATAGTTTGAAGCTAAGGATCTGTCACCTGCCTTGTAAATAGGTATTACATTTGCCATTTTCCACTTGTGTGGCACTATGCCAGTTTGTAGTGATATATTGAAAAGATTAGTCAAAGGTATGCTTAGTTCCCCTTTACATTCCTTGCAAACAGTTTATCAGGGCCTGGGGATTTGTTAGGTTTTAATATCTCTATTTGTCTGAGGACCATGTCACTAGTTACCGCAATCGTGCATAGTTTATTATCGTACTGTTCTACATAATTTATTATTTCTGGAATTTCGCTAGTATCTTCCTGAGTAAAAACTGAGAGGAAGTAGGGGTTGAAAAGTTCACACATATTCTTATCACTGTCAGTGATCTGACCTGAGTTACTCTTAAGTGGGCCTATCTTGTCCCTAATCTTACTTCTGTATACCTGATAGAACCCCTTTGGGTTAGTCTTCGAATCCCTTGCGACTTTAACCTCATAATCCCTTTTTGCTTTTCTTATTCCTTTTTTTATTTCTCTTTAATTGAATATATTGATTTCTTAACTGCCCTTTCCCTCTTTTGATACGCCTATATGTGCCTCTCTTTTGACTAATGAGATGTTTTAATCTATTGTTTATCCATTTGGGATCATTTTTGTTTGATCTAATTTTCCTACTCTGAACAAATGTTGTCTGAGCAGCTAAAACTACGCTCTGAAACACGTCATATTGGCAACCAACACCACCTACCTGACCCAGAGTCAAGTCATCCCAATTTAGCCCACCTAGATAATTTCTCAGTCCCATGAAGTCGGCCAAGCGAAAGTCTGGGACAAAGTCTTGATTGCAGTTATCTGGGTAATTCCATGATATATTGAAACTAAGTGATTTGTGATCGCTTTCCCCAAGCTCATCATTGACCTCAAGATTATTAACTAGTGATTCTTTGTTGGCAAGAACCAAGTCAAGCAGGTTGTTTTCTCTAGTTGGTTCTGTCACAAACTGTTTTAAAATGCAGTTCTGAACCGTATCAAGAAAGTCACTAGACTCAAGATTTCCTGTCACATTGTTCCAATCAATTTGTCTAAAGTTAAAATCTCCCATTAATACATTTTCATATCTAGACACCTTATGAATTTCGTCCCATAGCAGCCTACTGCACTCCCTATCTAAGTTTGGGGACCTATGAATCACACCCAAAATTAATTTTTCACGAATTTCGAGAAACTGTTGCCAAACAGATTCTGTGTCTGATGTTTTTAATCTTATATCTTGTTGTCTAACACAACAATTTAAATTATCACTGACATACATCGCCACTCCACCACCCATCCTGTTGACCCTATCAGCGTGGAATAGTTTATAACCCTGTATGTTGCATTCAGAAGGCATTTCTCTCTCAAGATGAACCAGGTCTCCGTTATAGCAATAATATCTATATTACCTGCACTTGCAAGTAATCTTAGCTCATCCATCTTATTTCTTAGACTCCTACTATTTGTATAGTAAACCTTAAGGGAGCTAGTCACTCGTTGCCCTCTGTTTCAACTGGACGAAATTACTAAAGCATTTTTTTTTAAGAAAATGTTGTGTTATTGGGAGATTATATCTTTAGCCACAATGATTGGAGGAATATGACATGAAATCCTGAGTCTTGCTACATTCTCCATACAATCCGGGATTTTTTTAAAACAGTTTGTGATAGAACTAACTAGAGAAAATAATCTGTTTGACTTGGTTCTTGTATATAGTTCTACTATCTTCCAGTCGTGTCCTTGAATTTGTATTGATAAAGCCACTGGATGGTGAAACGTCTACAATAAAGATACCCAGATGTTGCACATGTGTCTACTTTTCATCTTGTCAGTATTGTATACCATTCATGTACAACTTGTCAGACACTGTTGCATGCAAAGTGTACGTCACCTTATTCGGAGCATGTTAACACACCCATATAGGCTGCCTCACCAACCAGTGAACCATGTTGCTAAGGATTTGGTGATCGGGGCCCTGCCATCAGATCCTCACCTTGGTTCAGCCAATCATAATGTGGATCTGGCAATGGTAAAGGTGACGTGGATTCCACTCACATGTTTACTATTGTCATTCCCAACCGTGGGCTGGTTGATGCTAGGTTGTCTATTGTCTCTTGGCTGCTGTTTTGCCTTGATTGCCGTGGCGTGCACTAATACTTATTCTGATGTATATAGTGTACATAGTTGTATAAAGCTATATATATATATATATATATATATATATATATATATATATATATATATATATATATATATATATATATATATATATATATACTTGGTGAAGGAAAATTCAATTCAAAGTTTTTTCTACTGTGTTTACTTTGCTCCAAGCTCCCTTTTACACTCAGGATAACAGGCCTTGAGAACCTGAGGTTGTAATAGACACTGTAACATCATGGAATCTTAGTTCAGAGGACATTTACACAACCTTCTTCACGGCTACTACACTACTACTACCACCTTGGGTATGATCTACTTCTACTGGGGAATCCCGCCTACCAGTGACTATGCCCTCGTCTGCTTCCCGTCCCTTTCCACCTGACGCCAGTATATGAGTGCCAGCCTTCTTGCCTGTCCTCCAGAATCTTCAGGACTAGGATGCTCTTCACACCAACTCCAAGGTTGAGGGACTGATTACCTTATCTGTTGTATATAGTTCTTCTGTCTTCCAGTCATGTCCTTAACTTTGTATTGATAATGCCATTGGATGGCGAAACGTCTACACTAAAGATACCCAGATGTTGCATAGGTGTCTAGTTTTCATCATTAATTTTCAATTAATTATCTTGAAATTTATGATAAGCTTAGGGAAAGCGATCACAAATCACTCAGTTTCAACTATCATGGAATTACCGTAATAACTATAATCAAGCTAATGTTCTATATTTTCGTTTAGCCGATTTTTGTGGGGCTGAGGAATTATCTGATTGGCGTCAGCTGGTGTGACTTGATGGAGCGAAATTGAGAGCTGACAAGTAATTATTCTGTGGGTCAGATTGCTAGTGATGGTTGTCAATATGACATTTTTTAAGCATAGTTAAGTTAAGGCTGCCCAGACAACACATGTTTCAAACAAGGGAAATTAGATCAAGCACAAATGACATTCAGTGGATAAATAATAGATGTAAACATCTCAGATCAGAAGAGAAATACATCTGTAAGTGAATCAAAAGGGGCGTGGGACACTTAAGGAATGAATATATTCAATTACAGACAGAAATCAAGAAAGTAATAAAAAAGGTCAAAAGAGATTATGAAATTAAAGTCGCAAGGGAATCAGAGACCAACCCAAGAGGTTTCTTTCAAGAATATGGGAGTAAGATTTGAGAGAAGGAAGGGCCACTTGACAGCTGCTCAGGTCAGCTCACTGTCAGTGACAAATAAATGTATACAATCTTCAATCTTATTTCCTTTCAGCTTTCACACAAGAAGTTACTAGTGAAATTCCAGAAACCAAAAATATATAGGTCAAAATAAAAAAAAGTTATGCACGATCAAATTCACTAGTGACGCGGTCCTCAGATGAATATAAAGATTAAAACCAAACAAATCCCCCGGCCCTGATGAACTTCTCAAGGGTTATAAAGGAATATACGGAGGATCTTAGCAAACAATTAGATGGTCTTTTCAACATAACACTACAAACCAAACATATAAGTAGATGAATACGATACATGTGCAACACCTGGATACCATTCACGTTAAGATGTTTCGTTATAATGAATAAAACATTGTCAAGGTACCGCAACAGTGGCTAGCACCTCAGTCTGGAGTTTTATCACTCTGATCGCGAGTTCTATTCCCGCCCGTGGTATGGTTTCTTTACAATCGTGTCATTACGATTTCATGAGTCATGCGACTTGATTGTCAGTCTTGTTAGCAAGTTATCCAGAACCATACTAAAAGGCCAACCCGAATTATTTTTTTTTTTGTATTTGTTACCTTCAAAGCTGTAGCAGTTATAACAATCGCAAACCTCCCTTACATTTACAAAATCTCTGCGAGACAGAGGTTAGTCTGCACCCACAGTAATCACTCGATGCACGAGGTCGATGGTTTGGTCCACTGACACCTTAGGTGCATAGGGACTCCCACGAATGCTTTAGATATGCTGATCTAATTGTCCCCAAGTACTCTGACAACTTGTTATGAGGCGCTGTCGATGTCCGATGTGATGAGTCTGAGCAGAAGGTCAGGTTTGTGTTTTGGGTAAACTGTAGATTTTCGCCGTTCTTGCGTGGGTAGTGTGGCGATACAAACATTTACTGTGATTCTCGGACTCCGAGAAAGACAGTCGGCTTCATTTCTCCACACCATTCGGGGGACAGATGTACTAAGAGATGTGAACCTTAAATTTTTAATATTTCCAATCTCATTGCTCAGCCATCTCATTTCCAGACATTTCTTGGCCTTTTTTTTTTCAAATCTACTTATTTGTACATGACCCATCGCCAAACACTGGCATTATAAATTGTGATTGGTTTGCTAATTTACATGCTTTTGGTGGAATAGCTATATTAAATCTTATTAATAGATGTGCTCTGAGGTTTGTTAAGATCTTTGTGGTAAAGCAGTTGGCACCTCGTTGCCGTTACATACCATGATCCGTACAATGGTGCCCACCTTTGAAGGCTTTCGAGAGTTTTCCTACTCTCTCAACAAAACCCTTGGCCAGGTTTGTCTAATGCTTGCATGATCAACTAGGCTGTTGCTTTCTGCAGTCCGCTGACCCACATATTCATCACACCATGGTTGATCTGCCACTTGGCAAATGTACATGTTCAATTTTTTCTTGAAAACTTTTATACTTGTTCCATCAATGTTTCTGGTATCTTGTGGTAAAGCGTTAAATAATCTAGGCCTACAAATGTTGATACGGTGTTCTCTTATTACGCCCATGGCGCCCCTGTTTTTTTTTTTTTTACCTCTCTCCTCTCATATTTAGGCTCATTGCGGACAGTAAATAATATCTGCCCTGAAAGGAGCCGTCAATACTGAGCAATACTCTAAACAAAAGAACACAAGTGATTTACATAGTGTCATCACTGGCACTATTTCTCTTGAAAGTTCTCATTATCCACCCCATCATTTTCCGGATTTTCGTGATATTTGCCTTTTTTTATTCTTTGAAAGAAAAGTTAGCTGGCATTATTGCATTCTGATCATTCAGATGTTCCTTTCGTTCTGTTTAATGATCTAGTGTTTTGAAAACGGTGTCTCTCTTAAGTTCTTCATTCATTTCCATGTCACTACTGAAGGTCATGTTATTGTCCATTGTTCATTGGAAGATTTTTATTTATACCTTCCTACAATATTTTTCGTGTCTTCTACGGATGTAATTTTCGTGCTTATTTTGGATAATCTGCAAATGACGATACGTAACTGTTGTGTTTTCATCCATCTTCGCTTTCAAAATAAGAAACAGTAAAGGCTCCAGGACCGTGCCTTGGGGTACTGATCCTTTTAATTTGTTAATGCTGGATTTGTCTCTGTTAACTACTATTCTGTATTCTCTTTCCAGTTATATTTATTGTCCTCAAATTAAGAGCAATCATTATATGATCACATTCGTCAAATGTCTTTGTGTAATATGTTTTCTTTCACCACCTTCGTAATTCTGTCATGGTAACTGTGACAGTCATGATCTTTCTGCTGTAAAACCATGCTGGTCTGGCTTGAGTACATTATGTTGTTTCACAAAGCTTGTAATTTGACGTCTCACCAACCTTTCGAAGAGGTTTGTGATGTGCAACATAAGGGTTATCTGTCTGTAATTTTTGGTGGCTAGTTCTAAATTGCCTCCTTTATGAAAATTACATATGTCTGCACAATTTGGGGCCTGTGGGATTTCGCCTATATTTAATATCTTCCTTCAAAGAATAATGAGTACCAGATTTAGTGGTATTTTACACTTATTTATAAATAAGTAATTCTTTGAATTCAGAGATGGTGCTGTATGAGTGAGCATATGGAAAAGGGCACTTGTAAATAGTTAAAAGGAAATATATCGCCACCAGTGGTTTCGTTAGTCCCAATATAAAGTAAGTTAAAACATGTTAATATATAATTGACAGTGCAAATGACCTGAAGCAAAAGTGAGGTGAGGCAGGAGGTACGTCAAACTGCAGAAAAAAAAATGTTGGACAAATATATAAGCGAGATGTGTGTGACGTACTGACTGATATGCTGTATTGTACTGTCACCTGCCTATGCATCCAGAGTCTTTTTTTTTTTTTCATGTACATTTTTTGTTGGTCTCTCCGGTATATTTCTTTCCCTAAGATATTTTGAGCAGTGTCTCCCATTAGTTGGTATGCATTTTTATTCCCTGGGTCTTCATGGCAGACACATCACAGGGTTAAATTATCAACATGCTTTACCAAAGCCACACCGGTCTTTTCTCAGCATACTGGAGCACTTTTTGATGTGTGGATATTTACAACTGCTACCACATATGCAAACTCCCTTGGCATAATATTTACATGTTCCCTCTTTTTTACAATTTCTTGCTGCACTTTCACCTTTGTCTGGTGAATTTTCTCTTTGGTCTCCCTGTCTATCATGCCCTGAGGATATTTCTATTGCTTCTGTGTTGCTGCCTATTTCTTCCTGAATGTATCTCGTGTACACTGTTTTGCTCCAGTGATTCTGATTCGTTTGTGTTGCTCTGCAACTCTAATTTTACCTCCCATGTCTTTCTCTGTTTTGTGTTTCAGTCACATCTGTTATCCTGCATCAGTGCTACTGTCTCACCCGTGCTACTGTCTCACCAGTGCTACTGTCTCACCCGTGCTACTGTCTCACCCGTGCTACTGTCTCACCAGTGCTACTGTCTCACCCGTGCTACTGTCTCACCAGTGCTACTGTCTCACCAGTGCTACTGTCTCACCCGTGCTACTGTCTCACCCGTGCTACTGTCTCACCAGTGCTACTGTCTCACCAGTGCTACTGTCTCACCCGTGCTACTGTCTCACCCGTGCTACTGTCTCACCAGTGCTACTGTCTCACCCGTGCTACTGTCTCACCCGTGCTACTGTCTCACCCGTGCTACCGTCTCACCCGTGCTACAGTCTCACCCGTGCTACTGTCTCACCCGTGCTACTGTCTCACCCGTGCTACTGTCTCACCCGTGCTACTGTCTCACCCGTGCTACCGTCTCACCCGTGCTACCGTCTCACCCGTGCTACTGTCTCACCCGTGCTACTGTCTCACCCGTGCTACTGTCTCACCCGTGCTATCGTCTCACCCGTGCTACCGTCTCACTCGTGCTTCTGTCTCACCCGTGCTACTGTCTCACCCGTACTACTGTCTCACCTGTGCTACTGTCTCACCCGTGCTACCGTCTCACCCGTGCTACTGTCTCACCCGTGCTACTGTCTCACCCGTGCTACCGTCTCACCCGTGCTACTGTCTCACCCGTGCTACTGTCTCACCTGTGCTACTGTCTCACCAGTGCTACTGTCTCACCCGTGCTACTGTCTCACCCGTGCTACCGTCTCACCCGTGCTACAGTCTCACCCGTGCTACCGTCTCACCCGTGCTACAGAGTCACCCGTGCTACTGTCTCACCCGTGCTACTGTCTCACCCGTGCTACTGTCTCACCCGTGCTACTGTCTCACCCGTGCTACTGTCTCACCCGTGCTGCTGTCTCCCCGTGCTACCGTCTCACCCGTGCTACCGTCTCATCCGTGCTACAGTCTCACCCGTGCTACTGTCTCACCCGTGCTACTGTCTCACCCGTGCTACTGTCTCACCCGTGCTACTGTCTCACCCGTGCTACTGTCTCACCCGTGCTACTGTCTCACCCGTGCTACCGTCTCACCCGTGCTACCGTCTCATCCGTGCTACCGTCTCACCCGTGCTACCGTCTCACCCGTGGTACCGTCTCACCCGTGCTACAGTCTCACCCGTGCTACTGTCTCACCCGTGCTACTGTCTCACCCGTGCTACTGTCTCACCCGTGCTACTGTCTCACCCGTGCTACCGTCTCACCCGTGCTACCGTCTCACCCGTGCTGCTGTCTCACCCCGTGCTCTGTCTCACCCGTGCTGCTGTCTCACCCGTGCTACCGTCTCACCCGTGCTGCCGTCTCACTCGTGCTGCTGTCTCACCCGTGCTGCTGTCTCACCCGTACTACTGTCTCACCCGTGCTCTGTCTCCCCCCGTGCTACCGTCTCACCCGTGCTACTGTCTCACCCCGTGCTGCTGTCTCACCCGTGCTACTGTCTCCCCGTGCTACCGTCTCACCCGTGCTACTGTCTCACCCGTGCTACTGTCTCACCCGTGCTACTGTCTCACCCGTGCTACCGTCTCACCCGTGCTACCGTCTCACCCGTGCTACCGTCTCACTCGTGCTACCGTCTCACCCGTGCTACTGTCTCACCCGTGCTACCGTCTCACCCGTGCTACTGTCTCACCCGTGCTACCGTCTCACCCGTGCTACCGTCTCACCCGTGCTACCGTCTCACTCGTGCTACCGTCTCACCCGTGCTACCGTCTCACCCGTGCTACTGTCTCACCCGTGCTACCGTCTCATCCGTGCTACCGTCTCCCCCGTGCTACCGTCTCACCCGTGCTACCGTCTCACCCGTGCTACCGTCTCACTCGTGCTACCGTCTCACCCGTGCTACTGTCTCACCCGTGCTACTGTCTCACCCGTGCTACTGTCTCACCCGTGCTACCGTCTCATCCGTGCTACTGTCTCACCCGTGCTACCGTCTCATCCGTGCTACTGTCTCACTCGTGCTACTGTCTCACCCGTGCTACCGTCTCATCCGTGCTACCGTCTCCCCCGTGCTACCGTCTCACCCGTGCTGCCGTCTCACCCGTGCTCCGTCTCACCCGTGCTACCGTCTCACTCGTGCTACCGTCTCACCCGTGCTACTGTCTCACCCGTGCTACCGTCTCATCCGTGCTACTGTCTCACCCGTGCTACCGTCTCATCCGTGCTACTGTCTCACCCGTGCTACCGTCTCATCCGTGCTACCGTCTCACCCGTGCTACCGTCTCACCCGTGCTACCGTCTCACCCGTGCTACCGTCTCACCCGTGCTACCGTCTCATCCGTGCTACCGTCTCACCCGTGCTACCGTCTCATCCGTGCTACCGTCTCACCCGTGCTACCGTCTCACCCGTGCTTCCGTCTCACCTGTGCTACCGTCTCACCCGTGCTACTGTCTCATCCGTGCTTCCGTCTCACCCGTGCTACCGTCTCACCCGTGCTACCGTCTCACCCGTGCTACCGTCTCACCCGTGCTACCGTCTCACCCGTGCTACCGTCTCACCGGTGCTTCCGTCTCACCCGTGCTTCCGTCTCACCCGTGCTACTGTCTCACCCGTGCTACCGTCTCATGCAAGTTTCTTTCCATATATATTTCTTTTACATTTATGTCATTTTGCCAGTTTGTTCAACTCTTAACCATCTCATCTGTGTCTTCCTTCATTTCTCACCTCTGTCCTCCTTCATTTCTCACCTGTGTCCTCAATCATTTCTCACCTGTTTCCTCCATCATTTCTCACCTGTGTCCTCCATCATTTCTCACCTGTGTCCTCCATAATATCTTTATTTCCCTATCTTTAAATTTCTCTATGAGAGATATACTTTTGTGTTCAGTGTTATCATTTACTTCTTGTGTTGCAATCTTCCGCAATTCCTTGTCCCTCACAGAGTCAAAAATAGGCTGATAGATGGGTGGTTGGGAGGTAGGTAAGAGGGTGGGTGAGTAGGGTGGTTTATAGGTTAGAGGCTACTAAGGCATACTACTGATCCACACTACACTTCACAGTTCCTCCCTCAACCTGTATCAATACACTGTGAATAGGATACTTTCCCTCCGCTGCACTATACTGTGGTCTTTATATGTATCATACACCTAAAAGTGTATTTGACTGCCTCATGAGGGAACGACGGCCTCTGCTTCCCCTCGCTCCAACACGTATTTAATTTATATTTGTTTGTGCTCCTTTAACCGTGTAAGTAGCTCGTGTGACTTAGTCTACTCGTATCATTACTATTTCTTAAATTTATTCCCGTGTTTGGGTAATAACACAAAGGAAATCGCTTTCGATAATAACAACTGTGTAAAAAAGGCAACTCCTGTCCAGCAATTTAAAAAAAAATGTTCTCAGTTGCCCCTCTCTCCACTGTAACATATTTCCCTTTCCTTTTCCCCATAAAATACGAATATTCACAGAGTTTAGAGAACCCACTTGCTTTACTTTACAAGCTCATTGGCATAACTTCCTTGCTTCTATCGCGTCAAAGTCTTTCAATAATGCAGTGAAAAGTATGGAGTCCGACACACACGCCACATGCAGGGAACCCAATGGAATTTCAAGGACCCATAGGAAATAAGTCAGTTTGAATTTTTTTGTGGGGTTATACTAGGTAATTTACACATATGTTACTATGCAATAAGATCACAGTAAACAGGTGATATCACAATATGCAGAACAACCACAGTAAAAAAAATATGGAAATTACAATGGATTTCGTGATTTCTCACTTTATCAAGGAACTATAATAATGTGAGAAATCACGAAAGCCCTTAGAATTTCACTATTTTTTTCACATTGGTTATTCTGCATATGTTACTATGTACGATAATTGTACTCAAGTGTACCTGTGCTTAAATAAACTAGTTTATGTACCTACATGAAACCTGCATGATTAAGTGCTTGTCGTGAGCGTCTTGATATATTTGTTTTGTCTTTACCAGATTAATTGATTGGTTCACTATATATATATATATATACTTATGCATTCCTGGCCTACTAGTCTTCAGTGTTCTGGTGCGGCTGGAGAGCAGCGAAGGAGTCCGTGAGAAGACCATTGTTATTCTCATGTTGTTGTAAAGACTAAGTTATAGCCTACTGCATTGCAACTAACTCAGCTTGCAGTATTGAACAGTGCTGAGAGAGCGTCTATGCCTTGGATTTGTAGGCAGTATATAGAAGCGGTATTTGGACATCTGTTACGGAATCGTTTCTCTGCCAGTGGCTTTCTCAACCGATGCACAGACAGGACGTAGGCAGAGTATATACTGCAAGTATCAGGTCAAATGGTGTATGTAGGGAGGAGCTACTTGATGACTGAGTCCAGTTTGGGCAAAACCAGCCTGGTGAGAACGTTGGAAATCACAAAACTGCCAAAATTTTGTGTATTTGGTATTCGTAGTAGTAATATGAACAGATTGTATGCAGCGCCTGTGGTGCTGGTCGAGGTTTCCCCTGATAACAAATTAGGCGTCATCGAAGTTTACGAGGTGGTTATGGGGATTCTATTGTATAGTGCAGGCTTTGTTTAAATCGCCTCTTTGACATGCGCATTGGTGTTTTCTGATGCGTTGTTCGTATGATCTGGATTTTTCCCCCTGAAGGGAGGTTCCTTGACGGTGGTTAGGGGCTCTTGATCTAGGGAATTGAATCTATGCTCCAGTTCCCTGAATTGAGCCTGAATACCTTCCATCACCCCCCCCCATCCTTTACAGGCGCTGAATAATCCCTACGTGTTTAGCGCTCCCCCATAATTATAATAATAATAATAATCTGAATTTGTGACGTCAAGCAAGTGGCATGGCGTGAATGTCAGCACTAGTTTTCTTGTAAGTTTTCTCTCGGTTTTACTCTTGGTAAAAAGGCTGGAAACGTTGTATGAAACCTGGCTGACTGGAAGTCTGGCTGACTGGAAGTCTGGCTGACTGGAAGTCTGGCTGACTGGAAGTCTGGCTGACTGGATGATTCTTTGGTTTTTCTCCTACGGTAGTGAATACGTTGGGTACTGAAACTTAGCTTAGCCTTATGAATATACTTCCATTCTTTTTCGAAAAAATCATTGCTAGAGTTCACATAGGTTCTCAAAATAGAATCCTATATTCGACAAAAAGTGAAACTCTTCTATAAACTGCCCTTTGTGACACTAACCCATTTCCTCAGTGAAACTGAGGCTTCGAGCCATGGTCTGAAGTTAGCCACAGGAGTACACAAAAACAAACTGAAACTCAGACTTATCACCAAGAATCACCATTAAAGGCATTTTAGTTTTCATTGGGTTTTATCCAAGGTTTAATCACTGCCACTCTTGTTAATATTGCAAACCAGGTACTCCAGCGCTGCTTCTTGACCACTCTTGAAAATCTGGCCTCTGACTAATCTTTCATTGTCGCTCTTGCCGATAAGGAAGGTGGTGACAGTGCTATGTGATGTAGGTCAACTGTGTTTGTGAGGTCAAAAGGGAAACCTAACTAACCAGTGTAAATTGTCACACCCCTTGCCTTGGTAGATAGGTGTTAGACACGCCTGTGGGTGGAGACTGGCGAAATCTACCTTTGGTGTGAAAACATGTGGTGTGACCCATGGAGGGTGGACCCCAAAACCTGGGGTTAAGGGGAGATGCAGGCATGACGATATATGCTCTAGGAAACAGCTAGAGCAGGAGATTCTGGCGGAGTTCTGGCCTGTGTGCAGATCTCTGGGCTTGAGATTTGGGCAGAGCTCTTGCTTGTGTGCAGAGCTGTGCGAGGGGGCTGCTGGAGTCTTTCTGGGGGAGACTGTTGGAGACTGGGCAGAGTATTGGCTTGGAGCTATGCTCGTGCTGTGTATGTCTTGGGACCTGTGGCTAGAGTCTGACTTGGTTCCTGTGGTGAACAGTCCCTCTGAACTTATTGTAAGTAAATATTCTGTTCCGTCAGTTAAATTGTAATCCTTGTCTCACTGCTTATATACAATCCCCATTTATCTAAACCCAATAGTGTTCTCTTGTTCCCAAATATATTATTGTACAAGGACTTAATAATAAACTGTGTTTGAGTAGAATAGTAATATCCACTGTCCCCGTTATTCTTTATTTTATTATTTTATTTCAAGTACTGAGAGGGTGAGTAGTGTAGAGTTAATGAGAGGTCGTGGTGGTCACCACTGACCTGTCATATTACCTACCAACCCCCTTCCCTCCCACTCCTGCCTCTACTTACTTGTCCCCTTATCCCCATTATTATTACCCGGATTCCCTTACCCCCTCATATGACAACTGCTACAGTTCCAGACTGACTGATCTTCTATTCGTTTATCAAATTCTTCCTCCACAAAATACGACGCCTTAAAACAAAAACAAAAACTTCTCTACCTGCTTCTCAACAGCTCGAAACCAGCATGCAGGTAAAGTGCTTCTTTTATCTCTGTCTATTTGATCATTGATGCTGTACCCAGAAGACTAGCAGAATTGTTGGCGAAGCTCCTCTACAAACTTCTAGGAGCGATAAGTCCTGCTATCGTGAAGCGCTTGTGTGATTTTTCAGACAGGATTAAGAACACTAGTATCAGGAAAATGAAACTTGTTATTTATGACTTCATTGCTTTGTCCTACCAAGAAGACACTAAGGACCTGGACTTCCTCTTCCAGTTAAGAATTTCGTTGAGATTGTCAAGCTCTTCATCAGCTTTAAACTGTTTCATGTTATGGGGACTATGTACAGGCAGTCCTTTGGGATGGCCATATGCTCACCCCTTAGTATAGTCCAGGTTAGCTTGTACATGAAGCACCTGGAGGAGAAAATAAAACCGCACATCTAGAGTGGCATTGCGTTGGTGAGCAACATGGGCGACATCCTAGCTATCATGCACAGACTAATCAAAACCGCCAAGCTCCTTAACAAAGAAAACTCTACTGAACCGTCAGTCAAATTTACTCTGAAGAGTGAAGACTATTGGCGTTCCTTTTCTTGACGTATTTCTATGCTGGAACGACACTAAATAGTATTTCATGGTCTACAGGAAGCCCACGAAAATAAAATATTAAAGTGTACTTAAATGTTCCATTCTGCTTATGTGTCTTCGTCAAAAAGTGAGTTGTTGAAGGCAGCTCACTCTCTCTCTCTCTCTCTCTCTCTCTCTCTCTCTCTCTCTCTCTCTCTCTCTCTCTCTCTCTCTCTCTCTCTCTCTCTCTCTCTCTCTCTCTCTCTCTCTCTCTCTCTCTCTCTCTCTCTCTCTCTCTCTCTCTCTCTCTCTCTCTCTCTCTCTCTCTCTCTCTCTCTCTCTCCCTAACTCTTTCTCCTCCCTCCCACCCTCTCTCTCCTTTCTTCCCTCAATTCTTCCTCCCTCAATCTTTCCCTCCCTCCCTCTCCATCCCTTCCTGCTTTTGTCTCTCCCTCCGTCTTCACCGTTCTGCCTCCCAGCTTCTCTCCTTTCCTCCCTGCTATCCTCTGTTCCTACCTCCCTACTTTCCTCCCTCCTTCATTCATCCCTCCTTCCCTCCGTGCCTCCCTGCAACCCTCTTTCCCTGGCTCCCTGCTTCCAAGTCACCCTCTTTCCTTTCCTCTCTGCCACCCTCCCTCCCTGGCTCCCTGCCACGCTTCCACCCTCTCTCCCTCCTTAAAAACACTGCCACCCTCCATCCCTTCCTATCTCCCTTCCTGCTACCCTATCTCCCTCCCTCTCTCCATGCCACCGTTCCTCACCCACTCCTTCCCTGACCTCCTCCCTCCCTGCCTGCTTCCCTGCCTGCTTCCCTCCCTGCCTTCCTCCCTACCTCCCTCCCTGCCACCTGTGTGTGGACAATGTTCTTCTCTGGAACAGTAATGGAAAATCGATAATTATGACAGACACTTTAAACCTGGTACCATTTTCACTACTGGTGGTCCAGCATCACTACTGGTGGTCCAGCATCACTACTGGTGGTCCAGCATCACTACTGGTGGTCCAGCATCACTACTGGTGGTCCAGCATCACTACTGGTGGTCCAGCATCACTACTGGTGGTCCAGCATCACTACTGGTGGTCCAGCATCACTACTGGTGGTCCAGCATCACTACTGGTGGTCCAGCATCACTACTGGTGGTCTTGCCTCACTACTGGTCCAGCATCACTACTGGTGGTCCAGCATCACTAATGGTGGTCCAGCATCACTACTGGTGGTCCAGCATCACTAATAGTGGTAAAACATCACTACTGGTGATCCAGCATCATTACTGGTGATCCAGCATCACTACTGGTGGTCCAGTATTACTACCGGTGGTCTAGCCTCGCTAATGTTGGTCCAGCCTCGCTACTGGTGTTCCAGCCTCGCTACTGGTGGTCCAGTATTACTACTGGTGGTCCAGTATTACTACTGGTGGTCCATCCTCACTACTGTTGGTCCAGCATCACTACTGGTGGTCCAGTTTCAATATTGGTGGTCCAGTCTCCCTACTGGTTGTCCAGTCTCACTACTGGTGGTCCAGTTTCAAATCCTGCATCACTACTGGTTTTCCAGTATCACTATTGGTGGTCCAATCTCAATAATGGTGGACTAGCATCACTACTATTGGTCCAGTTTCAATATTGGTGGTCCAACATTACTACTGTTCTCCCTGTGTAGACCTCACATCCTCCACATGGAAGCCCATACAACCCGACACTTTACTCACGTCTCTTTTAATTTGTAAAAATGTATTGAACATTACTATACCAGGCAATGACCTGAGGAGTGAGTCCAGGCACTATATGGCTTTCAAAATATTTCATGAAAAGGACTGATAAAAGTGAACTGGCCCTGCAGTATCTGAGAGAGAGTTAGAGCTAACGAAGGACTAGCGGTAATGTTGGGTTATTACATATAGAAGGAAAAGACGGAATATTAATGTATAAATTCAAGGATTATGTGGATTAAAAGAATGGTCGGATGCGAAAAGTGGGTTTTACTAAGTGGAGAAAAGAGGAGTGTACAGAAAAGAGAGAGAGAGAGAGAGAGAGAGAGAGAGAAGAAGAGAGAGAAAAGAAGAAGAAGAAGAGAAGAAGAAGAGAGAGAGGATTTTTAACCAAGTGAGACAGTAATTGTGGTGGAGGACCTATATGCTACAATGGGGGAAATGGTTGTAGAGGGCTCAGTAGGTAAGTTTGGGGTGCCAGGGGTAAATGATAAGGATGGGGCCTTCAATTGAACTTTGTATAGAAAGAAGTTGGTAATATGTAATACGCATTTAAAGGAAAGAAGACTATTAAATAAATACACAAGATATGATACAGGGAATAATAACAGCAGTTTGATGGAAAAAGATTTATGAGTAGATTTCTGTATACAGATATTTTTAGTGGAGCAGTTGATATATCGGATCATTATTTGGTTGTAGCTACAGTGAGAGTAAAAGGTAGGGGAGGGGATGTTAAAGAAGAATGGCATCAGTGAGCAAGAGAGAAGAGTAAGTTTATTAAAAGGAAGTAAGTAGTTAAGGTAAGATATTAGCAACTATTGGGAAACACATTCACTAGTGAGAGTATATGTAATGACTAAGACTGTAGCGCTGTAGAGTGTAGCAAAGCTTGTGGATGTATTAGAGTGGATGCGGGAGGGAAGAGGAGCGATAAGTAGAATAATGAGGTAAAGACAGCGGTAAGAGAGTAAAAGTTAACAAAGGAGAAGTTTTTGCTAAACAAACGTGATATCAGAAGGATGAGTATATGGAGAGAAAAGAGAGATTAAGAGAGTGATGAGGAAATGCAGAATGAGAGCAAATGAGAGGGTGGGTGAGGTTCTGACAACAAATTTTGTTGAGAATAAAAAAAAGTTTTGGAGTGAGATAAATAAGAACAGCTAAAAACACAAGATGGGAGTTATAAGATAGGGAAGTGGAGGCATTGGGAAGATCGAGGGAATATTTTAAGGAACTGTTAAATGTTGATGAAGAGAGGAAGTCAGTAATTTCTTGCACTGGACAGGGAGATATAACAATTTTTAGGAGTAAAGAAGAGGCAGATGTGAGTCTGGAAGAGGTGCATGAGGCAGAGGATGAAATGAAAGGGGGTAAAGCAGCTGAGATTAATAGGATGAAGATAGCAATGTTAAAATCTGGGGGGATATAGTTTTGGAAAAAGCAATGTATACAGAGAGCATACATAGTTCTTTTGTATGATGGAAAAGTGGATTAAAGAGAGTAAAAAAAATTACAGAGGAATTAGCCTGCTTACTATACCAGGTAAAACGTATGGTAGAGTTATTATTGAAAGAATTAAGGTCACTGCATTTGCATTTATGGATTTTGAAGAGGCATATGATATGGTAGATAGTAACCATGTAGCAAATATAGTAAGTGTATGGAATAGATAGTATACATTACTTAAAGCAGTAAAAGAAGTGAATTCCAGAGTGCTGGGGAGAGGTGTGGGAATAAAAGATAAAGAATCTATCACGAAGCGGAAGTTGTCACAGTTGCTTTTTTGCCGATGATACAATGCATTGTGAAAATTGTGAAGAGAAGTGGCAAAGGTTGGTGGACTAATCTGAAATGATATGTAAAAGAAGGAAATTGAAAGTGAATATCGGAAAGAGAAACATGATGGCAACAAAAAAAAATAGGAAATGAAAGACGATATTAGATTGGAAGAAAGGAGTACGGAGGAAGTTAATGTGTTCAGGTATCTGGGAATGGATCTGTCGGTGGACTGGCCTTTGAAAGATTAGGCAAACCATAGAACTGACGAGGTAGAAAAGGCGAGTGGTGCACTGAGGAGTATGTGGAGACAGAACGTTATCGAGGCAAAAAGGGGAATGTATGAGAGTATAATGAAGCATGGGTTGTGATTGTTGCAGCGATGACTAGGCTGGAGGCATCGGAGATGTGTTTGAGGTCAATGTGTGGTGTGAATATTTTGCAGAGATTTCGTAGTTTAGAGATTAGAAGGAGGTACGGGGTTACTACACGTATTATCCAAAGGACTGAGGAAGTGTTGCTGAGTTAGTTTGGACATTCAGAGACGATGGTACAAAATAGGATGACTTGGAGGGTCATCCTAGGAACTGTAGGAGAGAGGGGGTAAAGGAAGTTTTGTATATGAGGGGCTTGTACATCCAACAGGCGTGCGTGAGCGTGTTAGATAGGAATGAGTGGAGGCAAGTGTTTTTTATGACTTTACGTGCTGTTGGAGTGTGAGCTAGATAACATTTATGAAAGGATTCAAGGAAACCGGTTAGCTGTAAATGAGTCCTGGAGGTGGGAAGTACAGTGCCTGCACTTCGAAGGATGAGTGGGGATATCGCAGTTTGGGGAGGAATTTCGGCGCACCATTTTCATGACAGTGATGGACTGAGTGATAATGAATGTGTTTCTTCTTTTTTGGGTCACCCTACCTCGGTGGGAGACGACTGGTGTAATCTTTTTTTATTCAAGACACAGAACTTTATAAACCCAGGGATTTGGAACATACGAAGCTGTAGGTTTTGTAAAAAAAAAAATAGAATACTTTCGACAGGCACTTGTAACGGCCAGTATCAGGGCTAAACATTTTCGTGTTGCTTACCTGGATATCTAGTAAATGGAAATTCGACAATTTGACCACAGTAGGCGTCTTCAGTCGAGTACAGAAAGTAGGCAGAAGCAGTAGAGATGTGAAGACGATGTAATCAGTCCATCACCCTTGATTTCAGGTTGTCAGTCCTTCAGCCTGGAGAAGAGTTCTGTTCCATAGTCTGAAGAAGCCTACTGTGTAGGCGAAACGTTTCTTAATAAAGTTGCCTAACTGTTGCCTATGTGTCTTACCTACCAACCTGTCGGTATTGTATACCATTTTGATATTCATTCAGCAGAAAGATCTGTTAGGGACGATGGAACTCCAATAAATTAGACTAGGTATAAGTTGGTAACCTCAGAGTTTATAAAATCTTAATAATTTTTGTTTTTGGCTGCTTCTTGTTGAATTTTGAACTCTCAACAGGTAATTTCTTTTTACTAAGAACCCCAATGAAAATATCTCACACTGACTTTATTTGGTATCATAGGATAAACCTAAAATATATTTTTTTTATTTTCCTGAATAAAGCCTACGTATGTTTTTTTAAGGTAGTTTTATTGACAACAACTTCTTCACCCTCTTCTCAGATGTCGTTAAAATAATAACCTTGTCAGCCTTCAACTGTAGTATAGCTGTATTGTAATATTTGGAGTTATACGTTTTTGTAAGTAATCTTCAAGCATTATTTATATCCTACTGAGTAGTTCCTTGATAAAACTGTTTGCCATAAATTTATCAGACTCAATATTGTAATCCAAATCAATGTTGTTCGCGGATCTGAGAGAACAAACGAGTCTGAGCCTAATACACTTCGAATTCATATGATGTACTAGGTAGACAAAAGGATTAAATTATTTCGTCTCTGATGAAGGAGAATTTTTCCTAATCAATATTTTTTCAGAGTCGAATACATTTTAGTTGCAAATTGTTTATGTGGGAAGCCTTAATTAATGCTGTGGGTATTCTGCGGTGAAAAAAATACTAGGTTATTTGGGCAATTTTCATAATGTCGCAAATACTTGCGTCACTTTAGTGAATGGCTCATTAAATCTGTCGTGTAGGAAATATTCCATATACCGGATATTTTCGAAAACATTTTCCAACTAGGCTGACGTATTTGCCGAAGCCATAATCTTGAGTGCCTTTGCCCATATGAAATTTTTTCCTCTTTTACACTATTGCGTGCAGTTTTGGTCAACATATATAAGGATACCGACACACACACAAATGTGTCCAGCAGCGAGCGACATAGATAATACACTAACCAGATTATCTCAGGTTTATTCAGACATATTAAGTAAATACACAACGAAAGGTTTGCAAGATCTGAAATCATTCAGCCACTAAAGGCGAGGATTGAATGAAGACGTAAGTAATACAAGAATTATAAATTCTTAGATGCAATGGTAATTTTAGCAAGGAAAAAAAATATATTGTCAACTCCATCAGTGGTTTTGTAATAACAACCGAACATTTTCAGCTAAGTGGCACGAATTGTTTTATTTTTCTTGGATCGTGTGGTCAATATACAGCCTCGCAAGCAAGAGTAATACTGTGAATGTGCTTTAAAATATGTTGGATAAATAAATGCAATCTCTGAATCGGTAAAACATTATTTGTTCAGCTTTAGTCTTTGCAGTCATTATTATTATTATTATAATTATTATTATTATTATTATTATTATTATTTTTAATATTATTATAATAATTATTATTGTTTTATTATTATTATTATTATTATTATTATTATTATTATTATTATTATTATTATTATTATTATTATTATTATTATTATTATTATTATGTTGATCATGATGAGGATGAGGAAAATGGAAGTTTTTGAAGCTTGAGTTATTTATTGTTTGGTACAGAGTTTGTAACTGTGTTGTTCATGCTCTTGGTTTCCTATTAAGTGTACTAGTATCACTCACTAGGCAGGTCTGGATATCCTATCACATGGTGCAAAAGGCGTCCTCTTAAGCTGACCCTCAAGTGGTCCCCTAAGTTGATCATCAGAGGTCTCGTAAAGCTGTGCACTCTGAGACAGTAAAGTTAAATATCTGCGGATTGTTGAGTTGAACATAAAAGATCTGAAGAGTTTAAACATGTGGGGTCAGTAGTGTTAAACATATCAGATTATCAGAGTTAAACATCAGGGATCATTAGGGTTAAGCATCTGTTATCATCAGGGTTAAACATCTGTTATCACCAGAGTTATACATCGATATATATATATATATATATATATATATATATATATATATATATATATATATATATATATATATATATATATATATATATAGTAAGATATGCCTAGCATGAACCAGTCGGTCTACTTCAGAGGCCCATAAAGCATTATGTTGTCAGCCTATAGTGGAGACAGACAGCTTAAACTGTCATAAAAGAGAATCTTCAAAAAAGATTGGACCTCTATAGTACTTGTGCACATATTCTTAAGAATGAGAGCTATGTTTGAATATACCCATTGGAGACATGTAATGGGAGGCGCTATGCATCTCGTTCTTCATCAAAGGTCTTCTTCATTATACGATCTCATTTGGAGGATGGAAAATGAGAGGATAGTCAGTTGCACAGTACTCACTTGGAGGATAGTCAGGTGCAGGATATTCAGTTGGAGGATACACAGCTAAGGATACTCAGTCGGAGAGCGAAATATACAGGCTCCTCACCTGTGGTGTTTGTGTAAGCTTCAGGGTCAACAGTGAGGGAGTTTCCAATCATACTTCAGAATGACTGATAAACTACTACGAAAATGTTAGTCTAGTCATTCCCTTCATATGAATCAAATGGGAGTTTCAATAGACTGAAGGAACTGGAGAACGCCTGTCCTTGAATCAATATAATCCATAGGAAGTTAGCAATTATAACAAATATAACAATACAAATCTCAGTGGTTCTTGGTTATTCCGTCAAACACGACATTTTCATTTCCAAGCATTTATATATAATATTTTATTAGCCAGACTTACTGGCTCGCCGGCTTAGTTACACGAACCTTGTGTTTATATATAGACAGTATGTATAAAACACTGATAAAGTTCCCCGTGAGCGATATGATTCATAATATCATATTCTAAAGCTCCATATGTACCTTATTTACGACTTAGGTTACTCAGCAAGAATTGTGTTGCCAGCCCAGCACAGCGTAAATTGTAAATTCTGCAGTGACGCTGCAAAAGTCAGCTAGAACGTCATAAAAGTTGTGTTATACTTATGGTTAATAATGCTTATTAAAAATAGAATGACCAAATATAGGTTGGGTGAATTTAGACTCAAAGTAAAAATATCTTTATGAATATATATATATATATATATATATATAAACATCTAGGTTTTTCTTCTTTTTTCTTATTCGTTCTTGTTTTTCTTTATTTCCTCTATCGTCCATGGGGAAGTGGAAAAGAATCTTTCCTCCGTAAGCCATGCGTGGTGCATGAGGCGACTAAAATGCCGGGAGCTATGGGCTAGTAACCCCTTCTCCTGTAGAAAATACTAAAAAAAACATAAGAAGAAAAACTTTATAAATCTGGGATGCTTGAATGTGCGTGGATGTAGTGCAGATGATAATGTTATGATGAATGAAATGAAGTTGGATGTCCTGGCTCTGAGCGATACAAAGCTGAAGGGGGTAGGCGAGTTTCAGTGGGGAGAAATAAATGGCATTAAGTCAGGAGTATCTGAGAGAGTTAGAGCTAAGGAAGGGGTAGCAATAATGTTGAAGGATCAGTTATGGAATGAGAAGAGGGAATATAAATGTAATAATTCAAGGATTATGTGGATTAAAATAAGGGTCGGATGCGAAAAGTGGGCCATAATAAGTATGTATGCACCTGGAGAAGAGAGGAGTGTAGAGGAGAGAGAGAGATTTTGGGAGATGTTAAGAGAGTGTGTAGGAACTTTTGAACCAAGTGAGAGAGTAATTGTGGTTGGGGATCTAAATGCTAAAGTAGAAGAAACATTTGAAGAGGGTAAGTTTGGGGTGACAGGTGTAAATGATAATGGGGTCCCTATGATTGAATTTTGTATAGAATGAAGTTTGATTATAGGTAAGACATTTAAAACAAAAAAAAAGAGGATAAATAATTACAAAATATGATGTAGGTCGTAATGACAGTAGTTTGTTGGACTAAGTATTGATAGATAAAAGACTGTTGGGTAGACTTCATGATCTACATGTTTATTGAGGGGCCACATATATATCAGATCACTTTTTAGTTGTAGCTACAGTGAGAGTAAAAGGCAGATGGGATACAAGGAAAATGGAAGCAGCAGGTAAGAGAGAGGTGAAGGTTTATAAACTGAAGGAGGAGGGAGTTAGGGTAAGATATAAACAACTATTCGAGGATAGATAGGCTAGTGAGAATATAGTCAATGGGGTTGAAGATGTAGTGTTAACAGAGTGATCAGCAGAAGTTTGTGGTTACAGGAAAGTGGGTGCGGGAGGGAAGAAAAGCGATTATTGGAATGATGATGTAAAGAGATTAGTAAGAAAGAAAAAGTTAGCATATGAGAAGTTTTTACAAAGTAGAAGTGATGCAAGGAGGGAGGGGTATATGGAGAGACAAATAGAGGTTAAGAGAGTGGTGAAGCAATGTAAAAAGAGAGCAAATGAGAAAGTGGGTGAGATGTTATCAATAAATTTTGTTGAAAGAAAAAGGTTTGGAGTGAGATTAATAAGTTGAGGAAGCCTAGGGAGCGAATGGATTTGACAATAGAAGAGGAGAGTTCTTAAATGGAGAGTTAGAGGTATCAGGAAGATGGAGGGAATATTTTGAGGAATTGTTAAATGTTGATGAAGACAGGGAAGCTGTGATTTCGTGTATAGGGCAAGGAGGAATAATATCTTGTAGGAGTGAGGAAGAACCAGTTGTGAGTGTGGGGGAAGTTCGTGGGGCAGTGGGTAGAATGAAATGGGGTAAGGCAGCTGGGATTGATGGGATAAAGATAGAAATGTTAAAAGCAGGTGGGGATATAGCTAATGCTAGTTGCAATCACCATACTGCAGTCACTGATTGCAGTCATCATTTATTAAATAACAAAAAGACACAATACCGTGACTGGAACAATACACAAATAACACATAGGAGAGAAAAACTTACCAAGACGTTTCGGTCCGACTTGGACCATTTACAAAGTCACAGTATGACTTTGTAAATAGTCCAAGTCGTAAGCTTGTCTCTCCTATCTGCGGGTTATTTGTGTATCATTTATTAAACAAAAGCACCAACCACTCCAAAACTATATTCCCATCTGTTTTTAACATTTCTGTTGTGGTCCCATCAATCCCAAATGCTTTACCCTCTCATTTTTACCCACAGCCTCATGCACCTTCCCCACAATCACATCTGACTCTTCTCCACTCCTAAAAGATGCTCTAAGTCCCTGGACAATGCAAGAAATCACAGCTTCCCTAAATTCATCAACATTTAGCAGTTCCTAAAAATATTCCCTCCGTCCAGATGCCTCCAACTCTCCATCTAGTTACTCTCGTCTTCTGTTTTAACTGTTAAATCCATTCCTTCCCTAGGCTTTCTCAACTTATTAATCTCACTCCAAAACTTTTTCTCACTCACTCTCATTTGTACTGTTTTTACATTTCTTTACCACTCTCTTATCAGTTTTTCTCTCCACATACTCCTCCCGCCTTATATCACTTTTTCTTTGTAAAAACCTCTCATATGTATATATATTTATATATACGTTGGATCCCCTTGAGGTGCGAAGTATAGGGGCTATAACCTCGGAGAAGTAAATATACTATTTTCTAGGAAAGAGTTTTGAGATTTCTCCTCGGCGCTATTTGAGAATTTTTTCCTACCACTCCACATTTCATTTTTCACATTTACTTATTTGGTCAGTTATACTGAGGATTTTAAATACATACAGAATTATGCAATAATACTGGAAATTAATTTAAATTATTGAGCTCCTCAAATTCCCTCAGACGCCGGCCGGAACCCGGGATGCTGCCAACCTTTTTCGCTTTTGAAACGTCGACGCTGAGGCGATGGAAGATAAAGATTGCTGTCACCCGTCGGCGTTGGATTTCTGGTGGTCTCGATAAGTTTTCAATGTGGCTCTTTGAAGAATCCCCTGGACCAGGGACCAGGGGTCTCAAACCTTTTTGTGATATAGGGGTACTAGTGGGCTAAGTTATTTTTTTTCGTCTGAAATGATCAGCACCGCCCTGCTGACCAGTACTAAATGATCAGCACCGCCCTGCTGACCAGTACTAAATGATCAGCACCGCCCTGCTGACCAGTACTAAATGGGATGTAGGTGTCGGAGTGGATGCACATACGTAGTCCCAGAACAGTTGTCTACCACTCTTCTGTTTGTAATTCCATCACGGCAATTGTCAGATGTGTCTTGGGTAAATAAATCTCAAGGTTTTCTCTCGGGTTGGCACTGGGCTGTAGTAAAGCTTCTCTTAATGATCTTGATGACTCCCTTGTGTCTAACACACCACTCTCTGAAAGTTGCTCAGTTCAGACAATACAGAATACATTGATCAGCTGCTGAATTGCCGCAAAAACACTTGTACTCGTTGAGAATATGAAGTAGCAGGGCGAAGAGCCTTTGCAATGTGAAGCATCCGTGGTCAAGATGTGTCAGTTACAGACAAGGGAACTGTTAGGAGAAAATCGCCTATATGATGTGTAGTCACAGCCAAAATGCGAGGTCTTTCCCTTTCTGAACTTACGCCGTCTAACATAACTGCAGAAGTCTTTTCTACACTGAAACTGTCCCACCTGGATTATTTGTGAGCTAAAATTTCAACTGGAGTTGTTGTCTGAGCTGAAAGGGGTATCTTTCACGTAGGTGCCAAAGGTGTAGCTGCGGTCATCCACTTCAGCTGAATTACAAATATTTACATGTAAAATTTCCTTTACCAGTTCGTTGGACTCACTGGAGGAGGATAATTCATTTATCAGTTCGTTGGATTCATTAGGGTAGGATAAAAAGATAAAAAGGTAATCCAAGATGCTGAATGCATGCCCACACTTTCCTATCTCACTGGAAATGTAGCTTTCTCTCAAAGTGGTTCGTCCAAGTAAAGGCTTGAAACTGTTTCTAACATGCTGGTCCTAAACGGTCTCACTTTGTGACTGGCAAAGGATGGAGAGCATCGCAAAAATGTAAGATAGCTTTGAGAGGGATAGAAATCATTGCAATGATAATCACTGATACATTCAACTAAGGAGTACCTTTGTTTGCGTAGAAGTAATGTGCTTTCACCCCTGTGTTCTCACCGCATGATTTACCCTTGCCTCTCCCAGTGTTCCTGTACCGTGCTCTCGTAGCGTGTAATAGTTTGCAAAATCGTAAACTTTTATGCACTGGTGCCCCGCCTCCTTGGCCCTCTCCCGCGAATCCATTGTTCTCCCCGCTAGCACAGTCTTTCAGCTCTATGTTTTTCTTTACGCCAACCATAAAGAGCGAATCTTCTTTTACCGCTCAGTACACCGGGGACGGAAGAGGTCCTTTGTAGAGTCTACATTATGGGTATTAACATGTACCTCGCAGAACCAGGGCCAGTGCAGCACTTTCCGGCTCCCAGCTGGCTGCTTTGGGCGTCTGACTCCAGCTTAATCTCTGGTGTTCGGCTTTGGACACTAGCTGGGCGTTTGTAGATCTAAGAGCCAGCTGGATCATTGTGGCTTTCTTGCACTTACTGGGCGTTTAGTGCGTCTGGCACCATTATATTACATTATTACATACAAGGGAGGAGCGCTAAACTCACAAGCGTTACATAATAGCGCTTGGGAGAATGTAAGGCAATCAAGATCAATCCATGGATCAAGAGCCTTCCTTCGCCGTCATCAAACCATTGAGTGGTTCTGACACTTTCTGGATATACACTGCCTTTGACACCAGAGGGTTCTGCATGATTCTGACACTAGATAGATGACTGGGGTTTCTGACAACAGAAGTATCTTTGGACCTTATGACACCAGCTGGATTTCTGACATTTCTGGCACCAGTTGGGTATTTGTGGTTTCCGACACCAGCTGGGTCTTTGGGGTTTCTGGTACCAGTTGGTTTCTTAAGGTTTCTGGTGCCAGTTCCTGAGTCTGCCTCTTAACGATTTTCTAATTGGATATTTTAGTTCTGACATACAACTGAATCCTTGATTGAAATTAATGGTCCTCTGAGAGTGTGCTTTTGTTGCTATTACTTCTATGTTGCTCGCTGAATGACTCTCTCTCTCTCTCTTTCTCTCTTTCTCTCTCTCTCTATCTGTCTGTCTGTCTGTCTGGCTGTCTGTCTCTCTGTCTCTCTCTCTCTCTTTCCTCTGTCACTCATCTCACATTTTTATCTATCTTTCCCTCTAGACTTCTGCTGACCTCCCCTCGTTTCCGTCTTTTCACCACTACTCTGCGTCTTTCATTTGTCACTGCTTCTTCTTCGTTCCCCTCTCCGTCCCATCTTCTTCCCCTCTTTCCCTCTCATTATCTGTTAGTTCTCCCTTTCCCCTCGGTTTCTCCCCTCGTTTGTCTTGCACTTAACATCAGTATTCACTTATATTATTTTCTGTAAATGCTGCTAGCTAATATTACTATTATTTTCACTTGCAATTCTGTGTTACTGGAGATATTACATATATATATATATATATATATATATATATATATATATATTATATATATATATATATATATATATATATATATATATATATATATATATATATATATATATATATATATATACTATATATGCAGTGATATCTCGGTATACGTCCTTAATCCGTTCCAGGATCTTGGACGTATACCAAACGAATTTTCCCATAAGAAATATAGGGAAAACAATTAATCCGTTCCCATGAAAAAAATCTTATTGTTATTGGCATATTATACATTGATGGGCTCGTATAAAATAATTTAAACACTACTTAATACTAAAATATGTAATTTAAACACTGTTTAATACTAAAATACATACATAAATACAAAAGAATTAGATGAAATAAATGCACATTTAACCTCACTTTACTTTGCTGAAAAGAGTCGAGTGCCTACTAGGATAGTGCTGACAAGGGAGGAGGAGGAAATTTTATTGTTTGGAAGGAGAGTCCCCTTCTCTTTTCTATCTCTTTTTCCTATTTGGACCTGGTTGAAGCTCACCAGGTTTGACGTGTACTAAAAATCTGTCCAAATAACTTTGCTTCTGCCTTCTCCTCAGGATGTTTTGGAAATGTGACATTGTCTGGTCACTCCAGACAATGCTATTACGACTTGTTTGGGCTTTGTTGGGGTGGTACTTCTCTGCAAAGTTTTTGACGTCCATCCATTTGGCAAAAATTTCCTTGAAAAATGAAGTAGGGGCTTCCTCTATCTCCTCTTCCGAGTCTGAAGGGAGTGTGTCCATCTTAGTCTGGTGCTCCTTCTAAAGTTCCTGCAGCTCCTCAGTGGTCAGCTCTTCCCTGTGCCCCTCCACTAACTTCTCCACATCACCATCACTCACATCCAGATCCATGGACCTGCCCAGAGAGACAATATCTTCCAGTATATACACAGCCTCGAAGCCCTCAAAGTCCCTTTCAGCCACTGCTTCTGGCCACAAATTAAATCCAAGCAGAGTTCATTGTTCTGTATGAGACTTCCTGCCAGACTTTGTCAATGAGAGGTAAACAAGGGTAGCGTGGCGCAGTGTCGTGACTCATTTTGATCCATGCAAGTTTTAGCACACGAGTCGTATTCCAAACAAAGGTTGTATACCAAGAAAATTTTTTCGCGTCAAAACAGGACGTATACCAAGTTGGACTTATTCCTAAGTGTACATATACCGAGGTACCACTCGGTATATATATATATATATACAGTGGAACCCCGCTTTTTGAGTGGTGCGGAAATTGAGCAAATCGGATTTGGAGCACTTTTTTCGCCGAAATTCTTCCCCGGATGTCGAGCATCCGCTCGGAAATCGAGTGTATGAGACGCGTCCACTCGCTGGCGACGCCGCTTCCTCACGCGTTTCACACTCGGTGTGCGTCTCTCTCTCTCTCGTTGAGTTGTGAATACATACTCTGCGCGTTCATCCATTCATCCCTTCATTTTTGTGCTTGTTTATTGACTGTGACTGTGAAATATGCCACCATGGGGCCAAAGAAAGTTCAGAGTGCCAGCCCTTTGGTAAAGAAGGTGAGATACAGAATTCAAGAGAGAACTTGTAGCAAAATATGAATGTGTCGTACGTGTGGCCAACCTCTCCAGGATGTGTGGCAAGTCGACATCAACAATCTGTTCCATCCTGGCGAAGAAAGCAGAAATTAAGGAAGCTGATGTTGCGAAAGGAGTAAATATGCTAACAAAACAGAGATCACAAACAATCGAGGATGTGGAGAAGTTGTTGTTGGTGTGGATCAACGAAAAACAGTTAGCGGAAGATAGAGTTTCGGAGGGGATAATTTGTGAGAAGGCAAGGCAGTTGCATGCGGATCTCGTGAATAAAGTGCCTGGAACGAGTGCTGCTGTTAGTGAATTTAAGGCTAGCAGAATTCAAGGAGTACGTAGAGGCTGAAGGATTCATCCCCCAACAAGTGTTCAATTGTGACGGAACAGACCTCTTTTGGAAGAAAATGCCAAAGAGGACCTACATCACGCAGGAGAAAAAGGCACTGCTAGGACACAAGCCTATGAAGGATAGGCTAACTCTTTTGTTCTGTGGTAACGCTAGTGGGGATTTCAAAGTGAAGCCTTTAATCGTGTATCACTCTGAAAATACCAGAGTGTTCAAGAAAAACAGTGTTATGAAGAGTAAATTGTGTGTGATGTGGAAGGCTAACAATAAGGCATGGGTCACGAGGCAAATTTTCGTTGAGTGGGTCAATGAAGTGTTTGGCCCGAGAAAAGTGCTAGAAATACCTCCTGGTAAATAAATTGCCACTTAAGTGCCACCTGGTAATGGGCAATGCTCATGCTCATCCTCCAGACTTGGAAGACCTAAAGTTTGAGAAGTGTAATTTCATCACAGTGAAGTTCTTGCCCCCCTAATACCACTCCTCTCATCCAGCCCATGGACCAGCAGGTCATTTCAAACTTCAAAAAACTCTATGCCAAAGCAATGTTTCAAAGGTGCTTTGAAGTGACCTTGGACACTGAATTGACCCTAAGAGAATTATGGAGGAATCACTTCAATATCCTCAATTGCATAACCGTTATAGATAAGGCTTGGGAGGGAGTGACTTCCAGGACGATTAACTCTTCTTGGAGAAAATTGTGGCCAGAATGTGTCCTCCAGAAGGATTTTGAAGTGATTGAGGCTGACCCTGAGGACCCTACGCCTATTGAGGAATGTATTGTCTTTGGGGAAGTCCATGGTGTTGGATGTGAGTGTTGAGGATGTGGAAAAGTTGGTGAGGACGACGAGGAAGAGCTAACCACTGAAGAGCTGCAACACCTTCAACTGGAACAGCAACAGACCGCAGCTGAGGATATTGCTGCAGAGGAGGGGGAAGAGAGAGGGGGGGGGGAAGAATGTGCCTTCTTCAGTGATTAAGGACATGTGTGGAGTGAATTGCAAAGTTTTGCGGAGAATTATCACCCTAACAAAACGGTTGCAAGCCATGTCTGCAACATGTTCAATGACAATGTGTTGTCCCATTTTAGGCAGATCATAAAGAGACGCCAGAAACAGAGCTCTCTGGACAGATTTTTAGTGCGACAGGAGTCCAGTGCCAGTAAAAGATAAAGAAGAGAAGTAACCCCAGAGAGGGCTTTGATACCTGAATTCTTTATGGAAGGGGATTCCCTTTCCAGACAACTTCTCCTCCCTCTCCCCTACTCGCCTTCTTCAATATGCCAACAAGAGTCTTCAATAAAGGTATGTAATGTTTATATTTATTTAAATTGATTTATCATTGTTTTGTGTATGTAAAACTATATTTATTCTGTAAAAAAAATGATTTTGTTGTGAATATTTTTGGCTGTCTGGAACGGAATAATTGGATTTACATTATATCTTATGGGAAATATTACTTCGGTTTTCGAGCATTTCGCATTTCGAGCAACCTTCTGGAACGTATTAAATAAGAAAACCGGAGTTCCACTGTATATATATATATATATATATATATATATATATATATATATATATATATATATAATTAAAACAATATATAGGGAGGTACCATTATTTCGTATTTTTATCCATGCCCAGCAGACATTTCTACCAATATGTTCACTGCTCTTTTTCACCTAAGCACTTTTCTCCAAGGACTGTGATCTTGTAAGCCACCTATCTACCAATGCTTCCACGCAGCTACAGCCTTTGCCACCACTTAACCTAGGATAACCTGCCTTGAGGAGTCTGTTTTTAGGAAGGCCCTATAAACTACTTACCCTCTAAGACATAAGCATTGGAAAACTAAGGCACATTTGCTTTGATTTTAAGAGACTAAGTTTTACTTTGGTTCCCCACTCCTCTATCTACGGGTAGAGTGTCACGCATTTATAAGGAATGCAAACTGGAACTTTATCAACCATTGACTAAGTGGTAGATAGGTATTAATAAAGGGGTATAAAAAAAAGTTCTTGAGGATATCTCTCCAAGAGAGAACAAGCAATAATGGATTCAAATTAGATAAGTTTAGATTTAGAAAGAATATAGGATAATATTGGTTTGGAAATAGAGTAGTTGATGAGTGGAACAGTCTGCCTAGTAGGGTTATTGAAGCTAAAACCTTGGGTAGTTTCATATTTAGATTGGATAAATACATGAGTGAAAGGGGTTGGATTTGAGTGGGACTTGCACATGAGTAAATATAATTATCAAAGCTTATTATTTGGGTAGCGTTGAAGGTGGGTTGGGCAAATGTTCTGTTAGTTTGATGGATTGTGACGTTTCGTCAGTGAATATAACCAAGTGTTGAACATGTGTCTTGTTGAACAACTTGTCCTTATTGTGCACCAATGATGTACTAATCCGTCTGTTATTAACTCTGATAAACTGTTAAGGAAGGTCAACTACCAGATTAATGGTAAGTCAGAGGCATCCTTTCCTCTCCTTTTCCCTTACCCTCACTTCTCTTCCCGTCCCCTTCCCTCTCCTTCCCTTCTCCTCTTATCCCTGATTTCCGTCTTATCTTATTTCACTCCACACATCCCATTCCATCCCTCTTCTCCCCTCTTATCCCTTCCTTTACCTCTTCTCTTACCTCCGACCTTCTCGCGTCATCCATCACTTGCTTCCCCTCTTCCTTGTCTCTCTTTCATGTCACTTTCCCTTTTTCTTTTCCCTTCTCACCTATTACTTCTCTCCTCTTAGTTGTCATCTTTTCCTTCCTGCAGCTTCAGGTTTCAACCCTCTCCTCTCCTCACCTCGCCTCTCGACTTTTTCCTCATCTCTCCCTTCTTCTCTCACCTCTTCCCTCACCTCTCCCGTAACCTCTCATTTCTTTCTTCACCTTTCACCTCCCCTCACTTCTCTACCTCACTTCGGTTCTCACCTCTCATTCTTGTCTCCCTCATCTCCCATCACATCTTTCCTTATTTCTCTGCAATACATCTCTCACCTCTATCATAATTTTTCCCCTCAACCCTGACCTCATATTTGCTCTCCCCTCACCGCCCTTTCACTTCTCCCCCTCTTCCTTCCTGCGACTAGAACACCCCCTTCCGCAACCCTCCCTAGCCCTGCTTTCCATCCTCCCCGTCCCTTCTCCCCTCCATCCCTCCACTCCAACCCTCTCCTCCTCCCTCCCCATCCTCACGTCTCACACGTCGTCCTCTACACGTGTCACTGCATACACGTCACTCCTGACATGTCACTCCTCACATGTCACTTCTCACATGTCACTCCACACACGTCACCCCTGAAACATCACTTATCTCACGTCTCTCCTGACACTTCCCTCCCTTATTCCTAACACCTTACATCTTACACCTCACTCGTCACCATTCACGTTTCCCCATCACTCGTCATCCCCACCTAATCTAACCTAACCTGTTCCCCTCATACTTCATTCCTTAAACCTAACAATGGGTAGCCTTTAAACAAAACACGCTAGCCGGTTCTTAACAACGGCAGGTTGGAACAAAGGGATGCCTTAAGCCCAACAAAGGTAGGTGTTCATCGTAGACCTTGCCATAGGGAAACTTCAATCCTGAAACAATGAGTACTCCATACAAAGGGTAGCTCTGAATAAAGGGTAGCCCTGAGTAAAGGGTAGCCCTGAGCAAAGGGTAGCCTGACATTTAGCAAAGTTCAGACCTCAAGTCATGGTCTTACGACACCTCGCGCGGCCAGAATATTTTAACTTTTTAAACTAAAAAATACATTTCAAAGGGATGTGCAGTGCTTTATAACACTGCGATACGCACTGTTTTACGCAAGTCATTATGCTCGCAGCATTTCCGAGAATTCTTTAATCAGCGATAAGTACCCAATGCAATATCCACTAAATACAATACATAGTAATACAATAATTAATATATTGCATACCTAATGCAATTCATCCTTTATACAATGCACAGTAATACAATACCTGCTTAATACAATGCTTACTTAATACAAAATGTGCTTACTTCATACAAAAACTGATTGAATGTGGGCACACAATCTAAGTTAGAATACATGCGATCCCTCGTCAGGAGTGTCGTATCGACTTAATAAAGCCCACTGACTGGGCAAAACGTCATCATAAAACCCCTCTTTATACTGCATATGTGTCATTTTTTTCTTTGAGTTATATACATCACCTCTGAGAGGAGAGGAAGAATTAATCACCTGCCTGGTGCCGGCTGCTCTGCGACTAACGCCTGACTCAGCTGGGCGCCAGAATATTGTTTGGTCTGGCATGGCGTGTATGGTATTGGGTGTTTTCTCCCAGAACTCTCAGATCTGAGTCGTCTGATAAAAATATTTATGTGTGCATTTATGATGTTTATATATATATATATATATATATATATATATATATATATATATATATATATATATATATATAATGTTCGTGTGTGTATACAGATGAGGTCCGCCTCTATGTGAACGTGTGCCCTCTCGTGGCCTCGGATTAGTGAATAAAAAAAACTAAAGTAAAAATATTGAAATTTCCCATTAAGGATGTTTGAATATTCTGTTTCTCCTATCACTCTGTCCACATTATTAGGTGTATCTTTACACCTGTCAGAATAGGAAAAACACATGTGATCTAAGTTGCTTTGATAGTGGAATGATTGTTGGTACCAGACGGGGTGGTCTGAGTATCTCAGAAACTGCTGACCTCAGTGAGTGGCAGTTCTGGGGCATAAACGCCTTGTTTATAAAAGACGTCAGAGGTGAATGGTCAGACTGATTAAAATTAGGAGGAACCCGAGAGGAACTCAAATAACTATGAACTACAACAAAGGTATGTAGAAGAGCATCTCTGAACGCACAACACATCGAACCTTGAAGTGTATGGGTGGGCAACAAGTTCAATTCAAGTTGGCTAAGAACAGGAAATTGAAGATTTACTCATCTGTATACACACACGAACATTATATATATATATATATATATATATATATATATATATATATATATATATATATATATATATATATATATATAATTTACATCAAGGTTAAAAAAAGTTAAGTTGATGAAACATTAGCTAATGAAATAAAGTTAAAATATTAAAATCACAATAGAAAATTGAAAGAACGTCACTGTAAAGTCATAAAAAATCAACGAATAAAAACTCTTTCTTATGAGAGAAGCTCGGAAAAATAGGGAAGAAAAATAGTTTGTGTGAAACGAGGACGAACAGGAAAAGCTGGTTCACATGAGTGCTGAAGCGACTACGATTTTTCTCTAGAGTGAAAACCAGCTGCTTAATCAGAAAAACTGGAGAAAATGAAACTGAGGGAGTCATCTTTATGTTGTTAATAGTATTCTGATTTTAATTATGAACTTTTTGCTTACTTACTCCAACGAAGAAGAGTGAGTGACTTTGTCTCTCTAGTAAACATGGAGGTATTTAACTTTCTGTTTATCTGTTTCTTTGTATGAGATAAAGAAAGTGACAGATAAATAGCTAGATTGCTAGATAGGTAGATAGAGAAAGAGAACGAGAGAGAGAACGAGAGAGAGAGAGAGAGAGAGAGAGAGAGAGAGAGAGAGAGAGAGAGAGAGAGAGAGAGAGAGAGAGAGAGAGATAAAGAGAGAGAGATACGAACAGACAGACAGATAGAGAATAAACGAATGCCAGCTGCTCTGAGCTACATCAATCAACATCTTAAATATATTCCAGCCTTTGGAAAACGATGGTAGTTTATATTTGATTCTGAGGAAACACAAATGATGGTGTCTAGGCACCATGATGATGGTGTCTTGGCACCATGATGATGGTGTCTGGGCACCATGATGATGGTGTCTGGGCACCATGATGATAGTGTCTAGGCTCCATGGTGATGGTGTCTAGGCACCATGATGATGGTGTCTAGGCACCATAATTATGGTCTCTAGGCACCATGATGATGGTGTCTAGGCACCATGATGATGGTCTCTAGGCACCATGATGATGGTGTCTAGGCACCATGATGATGGTGTCTAGGCTCCATGGTGATGGTGTCTAGGCACCATGATGATGGTGTCTAGGCACCATGATGATGGTCTCTGGGCACCATGATGATGGTGTCTAGGCACCATGATGATGGTCTCTAGGCACCATGATGATAGTCGCTAGGCACCATGACAGTATTGCTGGAGCAGTGGTAGGAATGACTGTAAGAATGCTAAAATCTAGGAATAAGGTAAAAATTCCAAGGGTGAAATAAGACTCCAAAATATCTATGAAGAATCAACTGGTAAATCTTGCAAGCAAGGAAACCAAGAAGATTACAGCACTAAGGCGTATTTCGTATCTGCTCGATAGGAGAGGCTGCAAAACTCTACGAAACTCAAGTGTGCTCACTCCTAGAGTATGCAACACATTATTGGACTGGTTGCTCCACCCTCCGCTGTCTTATCTACTACTTCTGGACAGAAAAGAGAACCAAACAAGATGACTTATCTTTCCTGGACTCGGCCTGGATGGATCTGTCACTTCAGCAGAGCTATCAGACATATCCTGGGAATCAGACATGCGAGCCCTAAATCCCCACCAGTGTCTAGAGAAGCTGAATATAGAATCATACAAGGTATGTATGAAGCATGTACCATTGAGGAAACCCAGAAGAAGATCAAACATAGAGAGAGAGCGTAGGAGATGGTACAGAAGAAGAAAACGGGTTACTGAACTGCTTAAAAGCACAAATATGCTGCAACAGAGGAAAGATAGTCTTTGCCGAGAGAAACCAAACCATACCACGGGTGGGGTTCGAACCCGCGGTCAGAGAGTCTCAAAACTCCAGACCGTCGCGTACGCCACTGGGCCAGCTAGCTTCAATAAGATTCATCCAACTAGGTATATTTCTACACCATAGGAAGGTTAGCATAGGCACCACTGTGTCCACAAATGCAAGTTTTTACAGACGAATCTCCCGCTAGCATGGCCGTGACAAACTCTAGCTCAAGTCCCCTCAAAGCCGTCAACATGACTCACGAAATCGTGTCATTACGATTTCGTGAGTCATGTTAGCCGAGAGATCAGTGAATTAGAGCAAAAACTTAGGATGTCATACCTAACAGAAGAGGTCCAAAGGGAACAAAGGGCCATACAGAATATTTCAAGAAACACAAATATTTCTATTTCTATGCAAAATCCAAGCTAAGAACTACCTGTAGAACTACCATTATTGAGAGGAGATTCGTATACTGAAGATGAACAGGAAATGAGTGAAATCCTAAAAGAACAGTATGAGTCGGTGTTCAGCAACCCACTAAATGACAGCAAGGTAGAAAATGCAGAAATATTTTTCACTCCAGCAGAAGGCCGCGCAGACCAACTAGTACAATGGATAACATGTCCACTCACTCAGCACTTGGACCAGATTCATGGAATGGCCTATTTATAAAGAAGTACAAAATACCACTAGCACGAGCGCTCAGTATTCTTTGGAGAAAGAGCTTAGATCTAGGTGAAATACCGGAGGCCTTAAAGAGTGCAAACATAGCTCCTTTGCATAATGGAGGTAGTAAAAACTAGCTGAAAATTACAGACCAGTAGCCCTAACTTCTCACATCATAAAAATCTTCGAAAGAGTGATGAGATGGCAGATTACAAATTTCATGAACCAGCACAACCAGCATAACCCGAAGCATGGTTGTAGAGCAGGACGATCATGTCTTTCACAGCTGCTGAACCATTATGACAGAATTACGGATTTACACAGATTTTGCAAAGGCGTTTGACAAATGCGATCATGGGGTGATAGCGCACAAAATGGGCATTACGGGGAAGGTAGGCAGATGCATTTTCGGGTTCCTAACACACAGAACACAAAAAGTAGTAGTAAACAGAGCAAGATCCAGCATCAGAGAGGTAAAAAGCTCAGTGCCCCAAGGCACTGTCCTGGCACCTCTGCTGTTTCTCATCCTCATAGCAGACATAGATAAAAACACCCGGCACACTTTTGTATCATCATTTGCAGATGACACTAAAATAAGCATGAAAGTCACTACGGTAGAGGACACTGAAAAATTACAGGAAGACAAGTAGGGGTTTCCAGTGGGCAGTGGAGAACAACATGACGTTCAGTGGTGGTAAGTTCCAGCTGCTTAGGTATGGAAAGAATGAAGAACTCAAAAGGAACACTATATACAAACTCAAGAGGGTCACCAAATAGAACGAAAGGAACACGTAAAAGTCCTGGGAATAATTATGCCAGCTGACCTTTCTTTTAAAGACCATAACAAGACAAAGATCACGACATCCACAAACATGTCTTGGAAAATCAGCCTGCACCTTATATGCACAAGGTCAGGGTCAAGGGTAGGTTTTAGGTTACGCTTTAGCAGTTGTTTAGTAAGGTAACGATACAACTGCCTAGAAACAGTCTTACATATCCTATTTATCCGTGCGCCTTATATGCCGGAAAATACGGTAACAATAGGAAAACACTGGAGCTCCAACCTCCGACTACTGGAAAAAAATAAAATGTTTTTCTTGATAACCTACAATATTCACAGCATCAACGACTGTTTACCCGGATCTTACAGCCACCATGAAAGGAAAATGGATGGGAAGAAGAATCCACAAGACTGCCAGATATTTGGCATCACGAGACGAATCTGGCACCGAGAGACAAATATCTGGCACCGTGAGAGATATATGGGGCACTGGGAGACTTATCTTGCAATGTAAGACACACACACACACACACAAAACACACACTCACAAACATATATATATATATATATATATATATATATATATATATATATATATATATATATATATATATATATATATATATATATATATATATATATATATATATATATATGCTAGAATTCGCAAGAGCAGGCGAAATATTCACAAACACTGATCTCTGGCCGACGGAGACTCGAACCTACGAACCTCATGACAAGGTACGCAGTGCTTTGCCGACCCGACCGTACCACACTGGTCGGTCGGCAAAGCACTGCGTACCTTGTCATGACGTTCGTAGGTTCGAGTCTCCGTCTCCCAGAGATCAGTGTTTGTATATATATATATATATATATATATATATATTCTCTACGTCCACAGCAGGACTCAAACCTGCAAACTCAGTATCAGAGTCCACAGTACTTTACCACGGAGGCAGACCTCAGGTAAAGTATGGGCGCCTAGCCATAGTGCGACGATGTTACCCCCCATGCCCCGGGGCACCCGGCTGTTTCAAAGTTATTTCATCAAATCCTGCCACATGCAGGATTAGAAATGCTTAACAATTCGCAAACAGGCGCCTGTTTGCTAATTGTTATGGCAGGTGTAGTGGCAAGTGTGGTGGCAGGTGTTTTGGCAGGTATGGTGGCAGGTGTAAGGCAGTTGTAGTGGCAGTTGTGATGCCAAGTGTGGCGGCAGATGTGATGGCAGGTGTTGTATGTATAGAGGGTTTCGGGGGTCAACGCCCCCGCGGCCCGGTTTGTGACCAGGCCTCATGGTGGATCAGGGCCTGATCAACCAGGCTATTACTGTTTGTTGCGCGTAAACCGACGTACGAACCACAGCCTGGCTGATCAAGTACTGACTTTAGGTGCCTGTCCAAGGGTCTATTGGTAATCCCTTTTATGTATGCTGGGAGGCAGTTGAACAGTCTTGGGCCTCTGACACTTATTGTGTTGTCTCTTATCGTGCTAGTGGCACTCCTGCTTTTCATTGGGGGATGTTGCATCGCCTGCCAGGCCTTTTGCTTTAATAGAGAGTGATTTTCGTGCGCAAATTTGGCACTAATCCCTCTAGGATTTTCCAAGTGCATATAATCATGTATCTCTCCCGCGTGCATTCCAGAGAGTACAGGTCGAAGAACTTCAAAAATTTCCAGTAATTAAAGTGTTTTGTCGTACTTATGTGTGCCGTGAAGGTTCTCTGTACATTTTTTAGGTCAGCAATTTCACCTGCCTTGAAAGGTGCAATTAGTGTGCAGCAATATTCCAGCCTAGATTGAACAAGCGACCTGAAGAGTGTCATCATGGGATTGGAATCCCTAGTTTTGAAGGTTCTCATTTTCCTTCCTGTCATTTTTGTAGCAGATGCTATTGATACAATGTTGTGGTCTTTGAAAGCGAGATCCTCTGACATTATCACTCCCAGGTCCTTTACATTAGTTTTTCGCTCTATTGTGTGGTTGGAATTTGTTTCATACTTCTTTATAGCTTCAATTTCCTCACGTTTTCCATATCGGTGTAATTTAAATTTCTCTTCATTGAACTTCATATTGTTTTCTGCGACCCATTTAAAGATTTGGTTGATGTCCGCCTGGAGTCTAGCAGTGTCTTCAACGAGTGTCATCTGCAAAGGAAGACACGGTGCTGTGGCCTACATCCCTATCTATGTCACATATGAGGATGAGGAACAGGATGGGGGCGAGTACTGTGCCTTGTGGAACAGAGCTTTTCACAGTAACCGCCTCAGACTTTACTCTGTTTACTACTACTCTTTGTATTCTGTTTGTTAGGAAATTATATATCCATCTACCAACTTTTCCTGCTATTCCTTTATCACGCATTTTGTACTCTATTACTCCATGGTCACACTTGTCGAAGGCTTTCGCAAAGTCTGTGTATACTACATCCTGGACCTTGTCATAGTGGTCCTGGGTTGTGTAAGCGATGGGTATCTAGATGAGTGGCAATCTTGCTTCTTAGAACCGTTTCAAAGATTTTTATGATATGGGACGTTAGCGCTATCGGTCTGCATTTCTTTGCTATTGCTTTACTGCCACCTTTGTGGAGTGGGGCTATGTCTTGTTTTTAGCGTGTGTGGGATGACCCCTAGGGGATTCTAGCAGTTCTTGATGAACACGAAGTTCCACGAGTCTGGGGCAGAGTGCATTAGCATGTCATTTATCGCCTTTTCGAAGTCATGTAATGTTAGGATAATATCAGATAAATTTCAATCTTCCAAATTCTGAGTCTCGGTCATAAAACATTCATTGAGGTCTTCGACTCTTAGCATGGTTAGCGGCTCGCTAAAAACTGAGTCATACTGAGACTTTAGTACCTCACTCATTTCCTTGCTGTCATCTGTGTAGAACCCATCTCGTCTAAGTAAGGCTCCAATACTAGATGTTGTTTTCGACTTAGATTTGGCATAAGAAAAGAAATATTTTGGGTGGCAAGTCTGTTATCATTGATGGTGGCAGGTGTTGAAGTAGGTGTTGAGGTAGGTGTGTTGGCAAGTATGGTGGCAGGTGTGTTGACAAGTGTGGTGGTAGGTAGGATGTACTCACCTAATTGTACTCACCTAATTGTGGTTGCAGGGGTCGAGACTCAGCTCCTGGCCCCGCCTCTTCGCTGTCCGCTACTGGGTCTCTTCTCTCCCTGCTCCATGAGCTTTATGTGTGGTGGCAGGTGTGGTGGCAAGTGTGGTGTCAGGCGTGGTCGCAAGTGTAGTTTTAGGTGTGGTGGCAGGTGTGGTGACAGGTGTAAAGGCAGGTGTTGTTGTCGGTGTTGTGGCAGGTGTGGTGGCAAGTGTGTTGGTACGTATGGTGACAGGTGTGGTGGCAGGTGTGATGGCAGAAGTAGTGGCAGTTATGGTGGCAGGTGTGGTGGCAGGTATGGTGGCAAGTGTGTTGGTAGGTGAAGTGGCAGGTGTGGTGGCAAGTGTGTTGGTAGGTGTGGTGGCAGGTGTGGTGGCAGGTGTGGTGGCAGGTGTGGTGGCAAGTGTGGTGGCAGGTGTGGTGGCGGGTGTGGTGGCAAGTGTGTTGGTAGGTGTGGTGGCAGTTGTGGTGGCAAGTGTGGTGGCAGGTGTGGTGGCTTGTGTGGTGACAAAGTGGTGGCAGGTGTGGTGGCAGGTGTGGAGAAAGGTGTGGTGGTAGGTATGGTCGCAAGTGTAGTGGTAGGTGTATTGGCAGGTGTGATGACAGGAGTGGGGGATAGGTGTGGTGGCAGATGTGGAGGCAGGTGTGGTGGCATGTGTGGTGGCAGGTGTGGTGGAAGGTGTGAGGTAGATGTGATGGCAAGTGTGGCAACAAGTGTTGTGACAGATGTGATGACAGGTATGGTCGCAAGTGTGGTGGTAATTGTTTTGGCAGGTATAGTGACAGGTGTGGGGTTAGGTGTGGTGGTAATTGTTTTGGCAGGTATAGTGACAGGTGTGGGGTTAGGTGTGGTGGTAATTGTTTTGGCAGGTATAGTGACAGGTGTGGGGTTAGGTATGGTGGCAGGTGTGGTGGCAGATGTGGTGGCAGGTGTGGTGGCAAGTGTTGTGGCAGGTGAGGTGGCAGATGTGGTGACAGGCGTGGTAGCAAGTGTGGAGGCAGGTGTGAGTGGCAGGTGTGGTGATAACTGGCGAGGCAGGTGTTGGAGAAGATCATGTTCCCACGTACACAGTGGTGGAGAGTCACACTATCTTGTTCCCACGTACACAGTGGTGGAGAGTCACACTACCTTGTTCCCACGTACACAGTGGTGGAGAGTCACACTATCTTGTTCCCACGTACACAGTGGTAGAGAGTCACACTATCTTGTTCCCACGTACACAGTGGTGGAGAGTCACACTATCTTGTTCCCACGTACACAGTTGTGGAGAGTCACACTATCTTGTTCCCACGTACACAGTGGTAGAGAGTCACACTATCTTGTTCCCACGTACACAGTGGTAGAGAGTCACACTATCTTGTTCCCACGTACACAGTGGTGGAGAATCACACTATCTTGTTCCCACGTACACAGTAGTGGAGAGTCACACTATCTTGTTCCCACGTACACAGTGGTGGAGAGTCACACTATCTTGTTCCTACATATTCATGGTTGTAGAGAAAAGGCTATCGTGTTCCCTCGTTCAGTGGTAGAAAGTTACACTACATTGTTCCTATGACCAATGTAACTTTTATCAAGTAATCACTCACCTGTTTCTATTCCAATGTAATATCCCATCACTCAATCGATCAATCAGATATCTTTCATTATCGTTCGTCCTTCTGTCTTCCGTATATTTTGATCAATCACAGATGCATCTGTGGTCACAGTGGTGTCTATGCTAACCTTCCTATGGTGTATAAATATACCTAGTTGGGTGAATCATATTGTAACCAGCTGGCCCAGTGGATAACGCGTCGGTCTGTAGGTTTACGACTCGACCGCGGATTCAAGCCCCACCCGTGGTATGGTTTCTCTCTTTTCTGTATTTATATCAACCATGTAATTACATCTCTCCGTATTATTATAATAATAATGTAAGGCACCGACAATAGATAAGTGAGACACATGTCCAATAGTTATGTTTCTTTGTTTCCGGAAGGTTTCACCTACATAGTAAGTTTCTCCAGTCGAATACAGACTCGACTAAATATGGAGAGAGCAGGAGAAGTGGAGAGGTAAAGATAATGTAACCAGTGCCACAACCTTGAAGTTGTTTTGAGGTTGTCATGTCAACTTCCTCACTGCCTCTGTTATCTCCATGTCTAGTTATCTCTGTATTCGACTGAAGAAGTTTACTCTGAAGGCGAAATTTTTTTTGGGGGGAAATACCTGAAAGTTGTACATGCGTCTTACTCAACAAGTTTCTCTTCGTTTCAGTTCTTTGACTTTTTTCCACGTCAGATGTTTTTTTCAGCAAACTTGTTGTTCCTTGGTTGCAGACATCAAGACGGTGTTTAAGAAGGGCAAGATCGCCAGTCTGATCGCCATCGAGGGTGGTCACGGCATCAGCAACAGCTTCGGCTCTCTGAGGATGATGTACGAGCTTGGGGTGCGTTACCTCACCCTCACCCACGCCTGCAACACACCCTGGTGAGTGTGTGTGTGTGTGTGTGTGTGAGAGAGAGAGTGTGTGCTGGTGCGTGTGCGTGTACGGGGAATATTATTTTGCATCCTCTGCCGAACCTCTTCCTTTTCATTGGGAATGATTCAAGTGTACAGATTTGGGACCAATCATCCCTAAAGCGCTGTCTAGGTTTAGTTTACAGTATCTCTTTCCTATCAACATTCCAAGGGATGCAGGTAGAGGGGCTTCAAAAGTTCCCAGTAAATTGTGTGAGCACTGAAGGTTCTACACACATTCTCCAGGTTTGCAGTATTCCATCCTGGAGAGAATAAGTGACTTTAATATTATTGTGAACACAGGTACAATTAGAAAGCTTGTAGTACCTGACCGTAGGACAAGTTACCAGTAGAGGAATGATTAAGAAGTAATAGAGGCAAAGGAAAATACCAAAGAGAGTTTTATGAATCCCTGTATTTTCCCACCTCCAGAATTTGCAATATTTGCAGAGTGTACAACAGAGCAGCAATGTAGTCAGATAGCATATTAGAAAATAAAGTCATAAGATAGCAAAACGTGAGTTCATTCACTTCCATTGTCTGAAACTCGTGTAGGAGAGACCAATATTTGTAATCAGCCAGAGCTAGTGAGAGACTGTCCTCCAGATTAGAGTGTAGGTATGAGGTCAGGTTGTCTGGAGGTCAACCCTTCACCCTGATTGGTTGATGTATATAACTAGTAGCTGTTCACAGTGTACTCGAGGCTGCCTGACGACCCTACTGCAGTGCCACAGTGCCAGTGTTTCTCTTCGTTCTCCAGAAAGTCTGCAGCCTCTGAGAAGTTCAGTAATTCTCTATCATCGTCTGTAGAGGGAGCGCCTCTCTTTCTAACTGGGATTTTCTCCTCCTCTTTCTTAATGGAACGTGTCAAGAGCAACTGAGCTCATCCTCTCCAGATAATATTTCAGTTTAATGTCACTCACATTTTCTTACAAGAATATTTCATAAACTGTCTATTGTGACCTATTAACAAGTTTATCGTTATATAACACCATTGATAAAGGTGTGTGTGTGTGTGTGTGTGTGTGTGTACCTGAGTACTTCTTAGACACGGAAGTACACAACAATACACAAGGAAATATAGAGAAAATGGCCCATAAATGAGTATCAGATAAAGAAATAGGCTCTTCCGCGCCTACAAAACACTAGCAGGCAAGCAAAAAAATAAAGAAAATCTATTCAAGCCACAATATGGAATCGATAAAAAAAGGATAATGAACTTTGGCAGCTAACAAGATCACAGAGTATTGAATTCTCGAAGAGCAGCGGCTGGAAGCTCTCGCTTCACACGGTGTGTATCTGGGTTCGATTCCCAGCGAGGGTAGAAATATTTGGCGTGTTTCTTTACACCGGTTGTCTATGTTCACTCATCAGTAAAATGGGTACCTGGGTGTTAGTCGACTGGTGTGGGTCGCATCCTGGGACAAAACTGACATAATTTGCCATACTATATAGTAGTATGTCACTGATGTCAGCTAGGCCTGTATACCTTGTACTTGTACTTGTAGAAATAAAGATATTATTATTATTATTATAGGTAGACTGATAGGCTTAGCGGCGGGTCGGTAGGCTGACAGATGGAGCAGAGGGTAGGTAGACTGTCAGCCTGAACTGTGGGTAGGTTGCCTGACAGGCTGTCTCTCTCTCTCTCTCTCTCTCTCTCTCTCTCTCTCTCTCTCTCTCTCTCTCTCTCTCTCTCTCTCTCTCTCTCTCTCTCTCTCACACACACACACACACACACATGCACACACACACTGAGGGCCCGGGTTCAATTCCCGGCGGGGCCGAAACATTTCGAAGTGTTTCGTTACACACACACACATACATACAACAGGCCTAGTGTCTAATCGACATGTGCCTAGGACAAAATGGAAACTAACACACACACACACACATGCACACACACACACACACACATGCACACACACACACACACACATGCACACACACACACACACGTGGGTGAGTACAATTAGGTGAGTACACACACATACACACACACACACACACACACACACACACACACACACACACACACACACACACACACGTCATGAGCAAAGACAGAAAGAACAGAGGTGGAGGAGTTGCGCTGACCATCAAAAACCAGTGGAGGTTGGAGGAGTTGGAAGGAATGGACGGAAGATAATCAATGGAGTACATAGTAGGAGCACTTCAGACTGGGGGTCCCTAGGTGGTGATATGCTGTGATTTACAACCCACCACTGAATAGCAGGAGGCCAAGACAAGAGTATGATAACAAAATAGAGCAATGGTAAATACACTAGCTGAGGTTGCCAGAAGGGCCAACATGGGCAGGGTAAAGCTATTAGTTATGAGTGATTTCAATCACAAGGGAATTGATTGATTGGGAAAACCTGTAACCACACGGGAAGACCAGAAACTTTGAGGGTTAAGATGATAGAGGTGGAACTGGAAAACCTTGTTCATCAACATGTTACTGACACTACCAGAGGGAGAGAGAGAGAGAGAGAGAGAGAGAAGAGAGAGAGAGAGAGAGAGAAGAGAAAGAGAGAGAGAGAGAGAGAGAGAGAAGAGAGAGAGAGAGAAGAGAAAGATGAACCAGCAAGTAGACCAATATTCACCTTAGTACCTCAGACATTAGGGACATCACGTATGAAAGGCCCCTCGGAGCTAGTGATCACTTGATCCAGAGCTTCGAATACATAGTAGAACCTAAAGTAGAGAGGGAAGCAGCAAGAGTAGGATATAAGAATCCAAACTATAAAAGAGGGGACTACACTGGTATGAGGAACTTCCTGTATGAAGTACAGTGGGAAAAACTGTGAATGTAATGATAGAATACGTGACAAAAAATGGCCTAAAGGCCTGTAAAATAAGCAGAATCAATGGAAAGACCAGAATGAGCCCTTGGTTCACCCAAAGGTGTGAAAAGGCCAAAATAAGTACGTTAGAGAACGGAAAAAGTATAGAAGACAAAGGACCCTGGAAAATAAGATTAGCCGAAGAGCCAGAAGTGAATATGCATGGGAGGCCTAACGGCTATACGAGAATGACAGCATAGAAAGCCAAATCTGACCCAAAGACGTTGTTCAGTTACATCAGAAGGAAAAAACAGTTAAAGACCAGGTAATCATGATGACGAAGGAAGGAGAGGAGATCACAAGAAACGACAAATAAATATGTGAAGAGTTAAACATGAGATTTAAGGATGTGTTTTCAGTGGAGACAGACATGTCTACAGTGGACCGGAAAGGTAGGGTACACCAACAAGTGCTGGACACACTACACACAACCGAGGAGGAAGTGAAGAAGATGTTAAGTGAGCTAGATTCCTAGATACATCTCTCCGTGGGTCCTGACAAAGAGAGCATAGACGCTGTGTGTGCCAGTAACAACATTCATCAACACATTTTTCTAAACAGGGCAACTACCTGAGGAGTGGAAGACAGCAAATGTAGTTTCAATCTTTAAGAAGCGAAACAGGCAAACTGCAGACCAGTGTCCCTGACATGTATTGTATGCAAAGTCATGGAGAAGATTATTAGGAAAAGACTAGTGGAGCACCTAGGAATAAATGATCTTATACACGATAACCAACACGGTTTCAGAAAGGGAAAAGCCTGTGCTTTAAGACAATGCAGGAGAGAGAGAGAGAGAGAGAGAGAGAGAGAGAGAGAGAGAGAGAGAGAGAGAGAGAGAGAGAGAGAGAGGATGGATCAGACTGCATTTTCTTGGACTGTAAGAAGGCTTTCGACACAGTTCCACACAAGAGATTAGTGCAAAGGCTAGAGGAGCAGGCAACAATAACAGGACAGGAACTGCAATGGATCAGAGAATAAATGACAATAAGGAAACAACGAGTGATCGTACGTGACGAGGTGTCAGAGTGGGTGCCTGTGACGAGCGGGGCTCCACAAGGGTGAGTCCTAGGTTCGGTGCTGTTTCTGGTATATGTGAATGACATAACGGAAGGGATAGATTCAAAGGTGTCTCTGTTCTCAGACGAGGTAAAGCTAATGCGGAGAATTCAAGTAGACGAGGATCAGGTAGAATTACAAAGGGACCTAAACAGGCTGCAGGCCTGGTCCAACACCTGGCTCCTGGAGTTTAATCTCCACCAAGTGTAAATTCATGAAGATTGGGGATGGTCAAAGAAGATCGCAGACAGAGTACAGGCTAGACGGCCAAAGACTGCAAACCTCACTCAAGAAAAAGTATCTTGGAATGAGTATAATACAGAGCACATCTTCTGAGGTGCACATCAACCAAATATCTGCTGCAGCATATGGGCACCATAGCAAGGTTTCGTTCAACACCCTGTACACCGTGTATGTCATGACCATATTGGAGTATGGAGCACCAATATGGAACCCACACCTGGTCATGCACGTCAAAAAATTAGACAAAGTGCAAAGGTTTGCAACAAAACTAGTCCCGGAGCTAAGAGGTATGTCCTACGAGGAGAGGCTAAGGGAAATAGATCTGACGACTCTGGAGGATAAGAGAGATAGGAGGAACATGATAACATTCAAAATACTGAGTGGAACTGACAAGGTGGATAGGGACAGAATGTTTCAGAGATGGGATACAGCAATAAGGGGTCACAACCGGAAGTTGAAGACTCAGATGAGTCATAGGGATGTTCGAAGTTTTTCTTCAGCCATAGAGTTGTCAGGAAGTGGTATACTCTGGAGAGTGATGTAGTGGACGCAGGATCCATATATAGCTTTACGAAATTCATGGAGCAGCGAGAGAGTAGACCAAGTGGTGACCAGTGAAGGAGCTATGATTCGACCCCTGCAACCACCAATAAGTAACAACAATGAAGTAAGAGCACACACACACACACAAGATTGCAAGAAGGCGTTTGACACAGTTCCACACAAGAGATTAGTGCAGAAGCTGGAGGACCAGGCAGGGATAACAGGGAAGGCACTGCAATGGATCAGGGAATACCTGTCAGGAAGACATTACCGAGTCATGGTGCGTGACGAGGTGTCACAGTGGGCGCCTGTGACGAGCGGGGTTCCACAGGGGTCAATCCAAGGACTAGTGCTGTTTCTGGTATATGTGAACGACATGACGGAAGGAATAGACTCAGAAGTGACCCTGTTTGAAGATGATGTAAAGTTAATGAGAAAAATTCAATCGAATGAGAACCAGGCAGAACTACAAAGGGGTTTGGATAGGCTACAGGCCAGGTCCAGAAACTGGTTCCTGGAGTTCAACCCCACCAAGTGCAAAGTCATGAAGATTGGGGAAGGGCAAAGAAGACCGCAGACGGAGTACAGCCTAGGGGGTCTGAGACTACAAACCTCACTCAAGGAAAAAGAGTATAACACCGAGCACATCTCCTGAGGCGCACAACAAACAAATAACTGCTGCAGCATACAAGCGCCTACCAAACCTAAGAACAGCATTCCGACATCTTAATAAGGAATCGTTCAGGACCCTGTACACAGCTTACGTTAGGCCCATACTGGAATATGCAGCACCAGTTTGGAACCCACACCTAGTTAAGCACGTAAGGATACTAGAGAAACTGCAAAGGTTTGCAACTAGACTGGTCCCGGAGCTAAGGGGTATGTCCTACGAGAAGAAGTTAAGATAAATCGACCTGACGACACTGGAGGACAGGAGAGATAGGGAGG
>WNWK01001366.1:285000-290140 GCA_009830355.1 Cherax destructor
TGAAGAGCCAGAAACGAATATGCACAGGTACGAAGGGAGGCTCAGCGACAATATGAAAATGACCCAAAGCTGTTGTATAGCCACATCAGGAGGAAAACAACAGTCAAGGACCAGGTAATCAGGCTGAGAAAAGAAAGGTGGGGAGTTCACAAGAAACGACCAAGAGGTATGTGAGGAGCTCAACATGAGATTTAAAGAAGTATTTACACAGGAGACAGGAAGGACTCCAGGAATTCAGAATAGGGAGGTATACCAACAAGTGCTGGATGAAATACACACAACCGAGGAGGAGGTGAAGAAGCTGCTATGTGAACTCGATACCTCAAAGCGGTGGGACCGGGCAACATTTCTCCGTGGGTCCTTAGAGAGGAGCAGAGATGTTGTGTGTGCCACTAACACAAATCTTCAACACATCCATTGAAACTGGGCAACTACCTGAGGCGTGGAAGATGGCAAATGTAGTCCCAATTTTTAAGAAAGGAGACAGACACGATGCATTAAACTACAGACCTGTGTCACTGACGTGTATAGTATGCAAAGTCATGGAGAAGATCATCAGGAGGAGAGTGGTGGAGCACCTAGAAAGACACAAGCTTATAAACGACAACCATCACGGTTTCAGGGAAGGAAAATCCTGTGTCACAAACCTACTGGAGTTTTATGACAAGGTAACAGAAGTAAGACACGAGAGAGAGGGTGGATAGACTGCATTTTTGGACTGCAAGAAGGCGTTCGACACAGTTCCTCACAAGAGGTTAATGCAAAAGCTAGAGGATCAGGCACACGTAACAGGAAAAGCACTGCAATGGATCAGAGAATATCTGACAGGGAGGCAACAACGAGTCATGGTACGTGACGAGATGTCAGAGTGGGCACCTATGACGAGTGGAGTTCCACAAGGGTCAGTCCTAGGACCTGTACTGTTTTTGGTATATGTGAATGACATAACGGAAGGGATAGACTCAGAAGTGTCCCTGTTTGCAGATGATGTAAGTTAATGAGAAGAATCAAATCAGTCGAGGATCAGGCAGGACTACAAAGAGACCTGGACAGGCTGCAAGCCTGGTCCAGTAACTGGCTCCTTGAATTTAACCCTGCCAAATGTAAAGTCATGAATATCGGGGAAGGGCAAAGAAGACCGCAGACAGAGTATAGTCTAGGTGGCCAAAGGCTGCAAACCTCACTCAAAGAAAAAGATCTTGGGGTGAGTATAATACCGAGCACATCTCCTGAGGCACACATCAATCATATAACTGCTGCAGCATACGGGCGCTGGCAAACCTAAGAATAGCGTTCCAATACCTCACTAAGGAATCATTCAAGACTCTGTACACCATATACGTCAGGCCCATACTGGAGTATGCAGCACCAGTCTGGAACCCACACCTGGTCAAGCACGTCAAGAAATTAGAGAAAGTGCAAAGGTTTGCAACAAGACTAGTCCCAGAGCTAAGGGGATTGTCCTACGAAGAAAGGTTAAGGGAAATCGGCCTGACGACACTAGAGGACAGGAGGGTTAGGGGAGACATGATAACGACATATAAAATTCTGCGAGGAATAGATAAGGTGGACAGAGACAAGATGTTCCAGAGAGGGGACACAGAAACAAGGGGTCACAATTGGAAGTTGAAGACTCCTATGAGTCAAAGGGATGTTAGGAAGTATTTCTTCAGTCATAGAGTTGTCAGGAAGAGGAATAGCCTAGAAAGCGACGTAGTGGAGGCAGGAACCATACATAGTTTTAAGACGAGGTTTGATAAAGCTCATGGAGCAGGGAGAGAGAGGACCTAGTAGCAATCAGTGAAGAGGCGGGGCCAGGAGCTATGACTCGACCCCTGCAACCACAAAAACAAATAGGTGAGTACACACACACACACACACTTTCAACCATAGTTGAAAGTGTAAACCTCATCTTGCCCAGCTCCCTCCTTCCGTGCCTCATATTCCATTTTGTTAGACCTTGCCACATAGCTTCCATGTGAGCACACTGCCCACTTTTATTATTCTCCAAACATATTTTTTATTTCGAAAAAAAAGAGGATATCGTAGACAGACCTTTATTTCTTGAAGAAAATGTTTGAATACATAGAAGCAGGAAGGTGTGGAATAAGTATACAATGAAATATATATATATATATATATATATATATATATATATATTGTTTCGACGGAATTCAGGAGTGTATGTGAAAGTTTGGTGTCCCCGTCCTCCCGCATTTGTTGCAGATATTTACAGTGCGGTTAAAGTGGAGTTTGTATTTGAAACTGTTTTATTACAGGACCATTTTCCAGTTTGTATTATAAGTTATTTTACGCAGAGACCATTGTCCAGTATACTCCTAGACATAGTCAAGTTAGTGAGGGGGATTTGCTTTATACTAAAGCTTCAGCTTCAGCCACGCAGCTCTTGCTGTCAAAGGCTCTAGCTAGAGTCCAGGGTAAAGCTTATTAGGTGACTTAATTTTTGGACAAGCACTAGAAGCTTATAATAAAATACTTTGAATAATGGATCGAAAAATCTCCTGAAAGAGTATTTAAATTTTCTCGTTTGTTACAGGTGTTGCAAAAATTGTTGCAAAAATTTATATAAATTATTATATAACGATAATTCATGCTTAGCTACATGAACGTTATAACATGCAACATTGCAATTACATAACAAGCATATATATATATATATATATATATATATATATATATATATATATATATATATATATATATATAGTATTGTAACAAAGAACGAGTGGTATTTAATCAATAACAACACTGCTACTAGCCGGGGATTCCAACCCGTGTTGTTTTAGCCCGCCTCACGGTGAGCGTAAATTCATGACTCTCTAACCAACGGGGCCATACAATCCTACAAGAATCACGCATCCAGCAGAGCTAGGTGTTGTACCGTGATCCGAGGACATACGATGGTGTGGGTGCCTCAGACCTAATTTAATTCTACTCCCCGTTTATTGTACTAGCCTCCACAAGCAGTATATATAGTATTATAACCACGAGCGAGTGGTATTTAATCAATAACAACACTACGACCAGCCGGTGGATCGAACCCATGTTGTTTTCGCCAGCCTCATGGAGAACGAAAATTCCACGACGCGCTAACCCACTGGACCATACAACCTAGGATTGCTTATATATATATATATATATATATATATATATATATATATTTATATCGTAATTAAATCACTTAATGTTACAGGTGACATAATTGTCAAATTAAAATGTTCAGAACTTTATCACATAAGATCAAATTGATCTATTCTTTGTACTCTTTAAAAAAGAAATTCTACTAAAAGAACATCATATACTCTAAGAAGAACAGTAATAATAACGCCTATGTCACAGATATTTTGATGTATGGTTAAAAACCATCTAGCTAACCTGCCTGAAGGTTACTTTTGCATTCACTTCTTTTAAAACCCCACCTATGAGTATGCCACAAAAAACCATAGTGACATAATACATCCTTGTCTAAGGTCTAATCTTACGGGAAAAATAATTTCCCCATTTCTAGTTCCTATAACCCCCCTCTTTTTATCCATATTAATCCCCTTTTTTACTATTTAATTAAGAAACCCCCAATTCTATTAAATATTTTAATCATCTGTCGCATTGTTTTCCCTTTCCACCTCTACCTTTGGCTTTTTAAAATTTAAAAAAATGCAATGAAAAATTTCCCTTACCTTTTTAGATATAGTTCATATGTAAACACTTTTCTACACTTTCCAAATTTCCTACCCCCCCTCCTTTTTTCCTCTGAAATCCTACCCCCATGATTACCCATACCCTTTCAAAATAATTATATTATATTCCCTTATTACCTTCCCTTTTTTAAATTCTTACACTCTTTTTAAAAACCCGTTTTCCTGATACATGTTAAACTATGAAATCCTTTTCCAAAACCCCTTAGGATTTTCCCCTTTATGCACATATTGAAAAAATGCACCATAAATTTAAAACTATATTCTCATTTGTTTTAAATTTCTTCTTAATCGATATACCCCACTGTTTTTGGCCCCTTTCATTTATCCAATAGTTCAAGCATCTACACACTACATCGGGTTTTTTCCTCACCCTAAATGGTGTTAAACCCCCGTCCAAACAACAAATTACTGTCTCGCCCCTCTCTTCTTCAACATTCAGCAACAACTCAAAAAAAGTCCTCCATCTTTTCCGTACCTCACCTACATCTAATGGTTCTTTTGTTTTTTTAAAAAACCATTTGTTATTCAGGGGTTTTTTAACGTATTGATTCAAATCCCAAAATTTTTTTTATTCTCAAGAATTTTATTTCAAAACCCCAATATTTCTTTATTAGCTCCTTTCCCCCCGTCACCACTCTTTTTAACCTCTCTCCCTTTCTCTTTTATACTCCTACCACCGCATATCACTTATTCATTTAAAACCTTTCATTTGCCAATTTTTTTTCCCCCCTTTTCCCTTTCCAATTAAACAATTGCTCCTCTTTTCCCCCCTGAACCCCAAACCCCCCCATATTCCCAAACTTCTAAGGGGCCCCAAATTTTAAAACCGCATTAGTAAATCTACCACATTTTCCCTACCATACCCCCCTTATACCTTTAAACAATTTTTTCCCAGTAGTTGATGATATCTTTCCCCATATCCCCTTTTTAAATTTTTAAACTTACATTTCTCTCTTTCACATCGATGACTTTCTCTTTTTTTTCCCTTTTACATTTTATTTTCAAGCTTCAAAAAATAATGAATATTTTATCAGCCCCACTTTAAAAACAGGCAGTCAAAAAAATTTTATCATTCAACCTATTATTCATTTTTTTTGCATTTTAATGTTTTAAATTTTTTTTTTATTCTTTGGGTTTTGATCTTTTAAAATTCTGGGCTCATGATTTTAAATATCTAAAAACCCTTTTGTTTTATCAAATAAGGATTTTAATAAAATACAAATTAATGATAATAAAAAATTTAAATTTTTAAAAAATTGTTAATTATTAAAAATTTGGGAATAATCACAAAAAAAAAATTCCGTTTTTAAGAAATATTGAACCAAATCAACATGAATCAAATCAAATGATTTTATTAAAAAAAAAATGTTTCCCAATGGTTACCAACATTTTGAATCAAAGGAAGGGGGGACCACTGATTT
>WNWK01001367.1:0-102500 GCA_009830355.1 Cherax destructor
GCCAGGTGTGCCTCATATTTGATTCTGCCATAGAGGGTATTTAAGAGGCGCCTAAAATAAATAAACTTGACAAATGAACAAAATAAATATGTCTTAGAATTGCTTATATTATCAGAATATAGGTTGCAAATGTTGCAGTGTCTCAAATTTGATGCGTGGCCTGGTAAAGGGTTAATAATTTAGAAATTACAGAGGAACTCGGCTCAAGTAACCATAAGACAATTAAATTTAGCATTGAATGGATGTATGATAGTAGGGATAATTCAGTAACGGTCCCAGATTTTCGTTTAGCAGATTATAATGGACTTAGAGAACACTTATCAACTATGGACTGGGGTAACGAGGAGAGGTATCAATATGACAGATTTCTTAACACTATACAGGCTGCCCAAAGAACATTTATCCCGTATAAAGAAATTAGATCAAATAGAAATGACCCAAAATGGATGAATAATAGGCTCAAATATCTTTTAGGGCAGAAGAAAGGAATTTATAGGCGCATAAAAAGAGGTGAGGGTCATCTTATAAATCAGTATACTGACATTAAGAGGGACGTTAAAAAAGGGATAAGAAAAGCTAAACGGGACTATGAAATTAAAGTTGCTAGGGATTCAAGAACTAACCCAAAAAGTTTTTTCCAGGTTTATAGAACAAAAGTTAGGGATAAGATAGGTCCCCTTAAAAATAACTCTGGGCATCTTACTGACAAGGAGAATGATATGTGCTCTATTTTTAATAATTATTTTATCTCGGTTTCATGCACGAAGATACTAATAATATCCCAGAATTTAATTTTTACAGAGGCCCAGAAGAAGATAAATTATGTAATATCACAGTCACTAGCAAAATGGTTATGAAACAACTAGACTGACTGAAAAAAAATAAATCGCCAGGTCCTGATGAGCTTTTTGCAAGGGTTCTTAAGGAAGCGAAAATGGAACTCTGTGAACCAATATCTAACATTTTTAATTTATCTCTTCAGACAGGTGTAGTGTCTGATATGTGGAAGATGGCTAATGTAATTCCTATTTTTAAAGCAGGGGACAAGTCACTACCGTCAAATTACCGTCCAATAAGCCTGACCTCAATTGTAGGCAAATTACTTGAGTCAATTATAGCTGATATTATTAGAACATAAGAAAGGAGGAACACTGCAGCAGGCCTGTTGGCCCATACTAGGCAAGTCCTTCACAATCTATCCCACTAACAGAATATTTGCCCACCCCAATTTTCAATGCTACCCAAGCAATAAGCTTTGATAATTCAATTTACTCATCCTTCAAGAAATTGCAACCAAACTGTCTTCCTTTTACATATTTTTCCGTGCAACAGTTAGTTACATTTACGGGCTACTGACAAATGACTCGTACAATTTTACAATGCAGATAAAAAAAATATATTAAAAACGCCAATGAGATTTTCGTAGCCTGACATATGTACTGCTGTTCACTGCAGACACGATAATTTGAAGAATAGCCCAATTCCCTATTTGTTCCTCCATGCATGTGACATTGAGGTCGAACAAAAGGGGCGTGAAAGTAGTATATTATTTGGATCAGTAAGTCAGAGCCAGTATAAACCAACATATCACCACTAACATCCGGTCAAGCGCTTGTGTACGATGACCATAGTAGTTGAGAGATTCCTATGTTTATAGTTTAACGTGGATGTCGAACTAACGGTTATTGTTAACATAGTTATGAAGACATAAGAGGAGCGCTATATTAACATTTTGTCTATTAAACAGGTCTTACTCTCACACCCAACCTTTCATACTAAACTCATTTTTAAAACTACCCAGAGTCTTCCCTTCAGTGACGCTACGTGGCAGTTTGTTTCAGTGCACATTTTGCTAATACAGTATATATCTGCCTATGCGTTTATTGAGTTTGCAGTTTACTGGTGATTTTATAAAGACAATACATGCACAAAGCAAGTGTTCTGTTTTCTAAGGCAATCTCTAGTACATTGTGTTTTGCAAATTGACTCAGTGCAAACGTCCAGCTGTAATAGAATTTATGAACACTGGTGTGCCAGTAGATGAATGGTTCAGAGAACCGACAAGTTGATAAATTAGACACATATGCAACACATGGGTATAAATATTGGTAAAATTACCGACAATATAAGAACATAAGAACATAAGAATGGAGGAACACTGCAGAAGGCCTACTGGCCCATACAAGGCAGGTCCATATCAAAACCACCACTACCTAAGAATTTATTCCCGTACTCACGACACCAATCAAACCCAGCCCCTCCCACTCTATATTTGTCCAATCTCTTTTAAAGACACCCAAGGTCCCAGCCTCTATCCAGTACTCGGAAGATTGTTCCAGCATCTACAACTCTGTTCGAAAACCAGTACTTGCCTATGTCCTTTCTAAATCTAAATTTATCAATTTAAATCCGTTATTTCTGGTTCTTACTTGGTTCGATATCCTCAGTATTTTATTAATATCTCCTTTGTTTATGCCCATCATCCACTTGTACACCTCGTGACAATTTATTGTGGCAACGGTGTCATATTTGACCAATGTGGAAGTAGGTCGTGCCCAAGGGTTAGGCAAGTGAAGAATTCCAATCTAGATAACCATAATTTGATTAATGATACTCAGCATGGATTCACGAGGGGCCGTTCCTGCCTATCTAATTTATTAACCTTCTTCAGTAAAGCTTTTGAGGCTGTTGATCACGATAAATAATTCATTATTGTTTATTTAGACTTTAGTAAGGCTTTTAAGAACATAAGAACATAAGAAAGGAGAAACACTGCAGCAGGCCTGCTGGCCCACACTGGCAGGTCCTTCACAATCCATCCCACTAACAGAATAATTGCCCAACCTAATTTTCAATTCTGCCCAAGAAATAAGCTTTGAAGATTCTATTAACTCAAGTACGAGTCCCACTCAAATCCAACCCTCTCACTCATGAATTTATCCAACCTAAATTTGAAACTACCAAGGTCCTAGCTTCATAACCCTACTAGGCAGACTGTTCTACTCATCAACTACCTATTTCCAAACCAATATTTTCCTATATCCTTTCTAAATCTAAACTTATCCAATTTGAATCCATTATTGCGGGTTCTCTCTTGAGAGATATCCTCAAGACCTTATTTATATCCCCCTTATTAATACCCATCTTCCACTTATATACCTCGATCATGTCTCCTCATTCTTCGTCTTACAAGTGAATGTAATTTAAGGGTCTTCAATCTTTCTTCATACGGAAGATTTCTAATGCTATGAATTAACTTTGTCATTCATAAGAACATAAGAACATAAGAAAGGAGGAACACTGCAGCAGGCCTGTTGGCCCATACTAGGCAGGTCCTTCACATTCCATCCCACCAACAGAACACTTGTTCAACCCAACTTTCAATGCTACCCAAGAAATAAGATTTGATAATTCTATTTACTCAGTGCGATCCCACTCAAATCCAACCCTCTCACTCATGAATTTATCCAACCTAAATTTAAACTACCCAAGGTCCTAGCTTCAATAACCCTACTAGGCAGACTGTTCCACTCATCAACTACCCTATTTCCAAACCAATATTTTCCTATATCCTTTCTAAATCTAAACTTATCAATTTGAATCCATTATTGCGGGTTCTCTCTTGGAGAGATACCCTCAAGACCTTATTTATATCCCCCTTATTAATACCTATCTTCCACTTATATACCTCGATCATGTCTCCCCTCATTCTTCGTCTTACAAGTGAATGTAATTTAAGGGTCTTCAATCTTTCTTCATACGGAAGATTTCTAATGCTATGAATTAACTTTGTCATTCGTCGCTGAATGTTTTCTAACGAATTTATATCCATTCTGTAAATGGAGACCAGAACTGAGCTGCATAATCTAGGTGAGGCCTTACTAATGATGTATAAAGCTGTAATATAACCGCTGGACTTCTGTTGCTTACACTTCTTGATATAAATCCCAGTAATCTATTTGCTTTATTTCTTACGCTTAGGCATTGCTGACTTGGTTTGAGGTTGCTGCTTACCATAACCCCCAGATCCTTTTCGCATTCTGTAGGCTAAGTTCTAACATTATTAAGCTGTAGATGAATGGTTAGAGAACCGACTAGAATTGCTTTAAATTGAACCATATGCCATCACAATTGGGTATCTTTAGTTAGGAAACGTTGATCGAACCACCTATTTCGTTCATCAGTCAATACAAAGTAGAAAGGGGATGAGAGGAGTGGTTTGAGGTTACTTCAGTCCCACCCGAACATTGTTCACCATTCAATCTTGTTTAAAAAGTGTCACAAAAAGCCTCTAGTAGGTGACCACTAATATGTTAACTAGGTGAGATGCAGCTGAGGCAGGTCTGTGGTATCAACTCACTAGTCGAAGTAAGTCCTGTCCAAGGTCTTGGGATCTTGATACAAAGGGATTCTTCAACATTTGTCCAAACCTTTTGGGACAAGGACTTACTTCGACTAGTGGTTGATACCACTATGACCTGCCTCCTCCTGCTGCATCTCACCTAATTACAGCATAAAAGCCACCTCTAGGGCCTTTGCTACACTTCCAACAAGATTGATGGACTGAACACATCGACTCCAGGCCGAGGGACTGATAACCTCAAACTCCTCCTCTCCTTACACCTTTCTACTTTGTTTTGGGACGATGAAGCCACTGTGTGGCGAAACGTTTCCTCAATAAAGATACCCAAGTGTTGCATATGTGTCTAATTTAACATTATTAAGCTGGTAGGTGCTAGGTTATGAACATTCCCGAGCTTTAGAACTTTGCATTTATCTACATTGAACTGCATCTGCCATTTTTCTGACCAGGAATTGAGTTTGTCTAAATCCTCCTGAAGTTCCGTGACATCTACGTCTGAATCGATTATCCTACCTATCTTCGTGTCATCAGCGAATTTGCTCATATCACTAGTAATTCCTCGTCAAGGTCATTTATATATATTATAAACAACAACGGGCCCAAAACCGATCCCTGTGGAACGCCACTTGTTACAGATCCCCACTCAGATTTAACCCCATTAATGCACACCCTCTGCTTCCTATTGGTGAGCCATGACTCGATCCATGAAAACACTTTTCCTCCAATGCCGTGAGCAGCCACTTTCTTTAACAGTCTCTGATGTGGTACTCTATCAAAAGCCTTACTAAAATCCAAATAAACAATATCGAATTCTTTATCATGATCAACTGCTTCAAAAGCCTTACTGAAAAAGTTAATAAATTAGTTAGGCAGGAACGGCCCCTGGTGAATCCATGTTGAGTATCATTAATCAAATTATGCCTATCGAGATGGCTTCTTATGTTATCAGCTATAATCGACTCTAATAATTTGCCTACAATTGAAGTTAGACTTATTGGGCGGTAATTTGATGGTAACGACTTGTCCCCTGCTTTAAAAATAGGAATTACATTAGCCATCTTCCACGTATCAGACACTACACCTGTTTGAAGAGATAGGTTAAAAATGTTAGTTAAAGTTCACAGAGTTCAATTTTGCATTCCTTAAGAACCCTTGAAAAGCTCATCAGGGCCTGGCGATTTATTTTGCTTCAAACGGTCTATCTGTTTGATAACCATTTCGCTAGTGACTGTGATACTACATAATTTATCTTCTTCAGGCCCACTAAAATACCTAATTCTTGGGATATTATTAGTGTCTTCCTGAGTGAAAACCGAGAGAAAATAATTATTAAAAATAGAGCACATTTCATTCTCTTTGTCAGTAAGATACCCATAATTATTTTTAAGGGGACCTATCTTATCTCTAACTTTTGTTCTATACACCTGGAAAAACTTTTGGGTTAGTTTTCGAATCCCTAGCAACTTTAATTTCGTAGTCCCGCTTAGCTTTTCTTATCCCCTTTTAACGTCCCTCTTAATGTCAATATACTGATTCGTAAGATGACCCTCACCTCTTTTGATACGCCTATAAATTCCTTTCTTCTGCCCTAAAAGATATTTGAGCCTATTATTCATCCATTTTGGGTCATTTCTATTCGATCTAATTTCTTTATATGGGATAAATGTTCTTTGGGCAGCATGTATAGTGTTCAGAAAACTGTCATATTGATAGCTCTCTTCATTACCCCAGTCCACAGATGATAAGTGTTCTCTAAGTCCATTGTAATCTGCTAAGCGAAAATCTGGGACCGTTACTGAGTTATTCCTACTATGAAACTTCCATTCAATGCCAAAGGTAATTGATTTGTGGTCGCTTGCGCCGAGTTCCTCTGTAATTTCTAAATTATTAACAAGGGTTTCCTTGTTTGCCAGAACTAAGTCAAGCAGATTATTTCCCCTTGTAGGTTCTGTCACAAACTGCTTCAAAAACAATCTTGAACTACTTCTAAGAAATCGTTAGATTCTAAATTCCCAGTCAAAAATTCCAATCAATTTGACTAAAGTTGAAGTCACCCAGAATAACTACGTTATCGTGCATTGTGGCCTTAACAATTTCCTCCCATAGTAGTCTCCCTTGGTCCCTATCTAAGTTTGGGGGACGGTATATCACACCTAAAATCAATTTTTCATGCCCCTCTGAAAATTCTATCCAGACAGACTCTGTATGTGTTAATTCAGACTTTATACCCATTTTTATACAACAATTTAAATGATCACGGACATAGAGTGCCACCCAACCCCCCTTCCCGATACTTCTGTCTACTTGGAACAATTTAAAACCCTGAATGTGACATTCGGCAGGCAAGTTCCGATTTTTCATATTAAACCATGTTTCAGTTATTGCAAAACATCAATATTACCTGTACTTGCAACTACTCTCAACTCGTCCATCTTATTCCTAGCACTACGACTATTGGTGTAATATACACTTAAAGACCCTCCTTTCTCTTTACCCTTCCTGCTCATTTCTGTTTTTCCTTATACCTATTACTGTCCTTGTCACCTAGTGCCACTGGCTTTCCAATATCCACCTTATTCTGCCTATTACTAGTTCCCCTAGAATTTATAACATTACTACACTGGGACTTCACTGTTTTCCCCCCATAACCCATACCACTAACTTTTTCTAGTTTAAAGCCCTAACAGCTCCCTCCACTGCAGTTGCCAGTGCCCCCACCCCAGACCTAGATAAGTGAACCCCATCCCTGGCATACATGTCATTTCTGCCATAGAAGAGGTCCCAGTTGTCAATGAATGTTACTGCATTTTCCTTACAGTATTTGTCCAGCCAGCAATTGACACCAATTGTCCTGGACAACCATTCATTTCCAACTCCTCTCCTTGGCAAAATACCACATATGACAGGGTTCCCACCCTTCTTCCTAATTCTGTCTATTGCTGACCTATAGCTGCTAATCAGCTCCTCACTCCTACGTCTGCCAACATCATTGCCTCCAGCACTGAGACAGATAATAGGATTGCTCCCATTACCTCTCATGATGTCGTCCAGACGGCTAACAATATCCTTCATCCCAGCCCCAGGATAACACACCCTATGCCTCCTATTCCTATCCTTAAGACAAAATTCCCTATCCATAAACTTAATCTGACTATCCCCAACTAAAACAATGTTCTTACCTCGACTGGCGGTGTGCATGACGTTCTCGACGGTCTTTGTAGAGATGAATATAAATGCTCTGGAAAACGTACAAAGGAGGATGACAAAGTTGATCCCATGTATCAGAAATCTTCCCTATGAGGATAGACTGAGGACCCTGAATCTGCACTCTCTAGAAAGACGTAGAATAAGGGAAGATATGATTGAGGTGTATAAATGGAAAACAGGAATTAATATAGGGGATGTAAATAGCGTGCTAAAAAATATCTAGCCAAGACAGGACTCGCAGCAATGGTTTCAAGTTGGAAAAATTCAGTTTCAGGAAGGATATAGGAAAGCACTGGTTTGGTAATAGAGCCAGCTTGTGCTACTAGGTCTTATGGCGTGCTCTTTCCTTAAGTGGAAATGACGTGACTAGGTGGGTCATTGGTCTAGGCTGGAGAGTGACATGGATTTGCCTCGCATGGGTCAGTAGGCCTGCTGCAGTGTTCCATGTTTCTTATGTTCTTATGGCAGGGATCCTCTAAAACATGGCAGGGATCCTCTAATACATGGCAGGGATCCTCTAATCATGGCAGAGGCCCTTTCATACATGACAGGGGCCCTCTCATAGATGACAGGGATCCTCTCATACATGACAGGGATTCTCTCATGCATGACAGGGGCCCTCTCATACATGACAGGGATCCTCTCATACATGACAGGGATCCTCTCATACATGACAGGGGCCCTCTCATACATGACAGGGATCCTCTCATACATGATAGGGGCCCTCTCATACATGACAGGGGCCCCCATGCGTAGGGTCAGATATAAACCAAGAAGCCAATAAAACTATTTTGTATTCAGTTATCGGAGAAATTTTTTTAGATTGCTTTTTCGCTGCCATGAAACAAAGTTTGCTTCCTCTTTGTCTCATGTCTGTGTCCCATGTCTGTGTCTCATGTCTGTATCTTATGTCTGTGTCTCATGTCTGTGTCTTATGTTTGTGCCTCATGTTTGTGTCTCATATCTGTGTCTCATGTCTGGGTCTCATGTCTGTGTTTCATGTCTGTGCTTCGTGTCTGTGTCTCATGCCTGTGTTTCATGTCTGTGTCTCATGTCTGTGTGTCATGTTATTTCATGACTCTGACTCACATTTATCTCATGTATTTGTTGAAGTATAAGACACATGTGCAACACCTGGGTGTCTTTATTGCAGAGATGTTTCGCTCCCATATAAGGCTTCTTCATTTCACTCCAGGTGAAAACACTGGACACCATAGTAGTACATCAACACAATATTTTGCCAGGTCATATTCGTTCCTTTTTTCACTCTTGTGTGGTATGGGATGTGTACTATAATTGTTAAATTGTATTCGTAGCCTGTAAATGTGTGTGTGTGTATGTTCTCACCTATTTGTGGTTACAGAGGTCGAGTCATAGCTCCTGGCCCCGCTTCTTCACTGACCGCTCTGGGACTAGTCTTGTTGCAAATTTTTGAACTTTCTCTAATTTCTTGACGTGCTTGGCCATTTGTGGGTTCAAACTGGTGCTGCATACTCCAATATGGACCTGACGTACACGGTGTACAGGGTCCTGAACGATTCCTTACTGAGATATCGGAATGCTATTCTTAGGTTTGCCAGGTGCCCATATGTTGCAGCAGTTATCTGGTTGATGTGCGCCTCAGATGTGCGCCTCAGATGTGCTCACCCCAAGATCTTTTTCCTTGAGTGAGGTTTGCAGTCTTTCGCCACCTAGTCTGTACTCTGTCTGTGGTCGTCTTTGCCCTTCCCCGATCTTCATGATTTTGCATTTGGCAGGGTTAAATTCGTGGAGCCAGTTGCTGGACCAGGCTTGCAGCCTGTCCAGGTCTATTTGTAGTCCTGCCTGATCCTCATCCGATTAAATTCTCCTCATTAACTTCACATCATCTTCAAACTGGGACACATCTGAGTCTATCCCTTCCGTCATGTTATTCACATATACCAAAAACAGCACTGGTCCTAGGACTGACGACTGTGGAACCTCGTTTGTCACAGGCGCTCACTGTGATACCTCATCACGTACCATGACTCGTTGTTGCCTCCCGGTCAGGTATTCTCTGATCCAGTGCAGTGCCCTTCCTGTTATTCGTGCGGAACTGTGTCGAAGGCCTTCTTTCAGTCCAAGAAAATGCAATCTACCCACATCTCTTGTGTCTTACTTCCGTTACCTTGTCATAAAACTCGAGTAGATTTGTGACACAGGATTTCCCTTCCCTGAAACCGTGCTGGTTGTCGTTTATAAGCTTGTCCCTTTCTAGATACTCCACCACTCTACTCCTGATAATCTTCTCAATGACTTTGCATACTATACACGTCAGTGACACTGGTCTGTAGTTTAATGCCTCATGACTCTCTCCTTTTGACATCTTCCATACCTCAGGTAGTCGCCCAGTTTCAATGGATATGTTGAATATTTTTGTTAGTGGCACACACAGTGTCTCTGCTCCCTCTCTAAAGGCCCACGGAGAGATGTTGTCTGGTCCCACCGCCTTTGAGGTATCAAGTTCACATAGCAGCTTCTTCACCTCCTCGGTTGTATGTATTTCATCCAGCACTTGTTGGTGTATCCCTTGTTGGTGTACCTCCCTATCCTGACTTTCTTGAGTCCTTCCTGTCTCCACTGTGAATATTTCTTTAAAGCTCATGTTGAGCTCCTCACATACCTCTTGGTCGTTTCTTGTGACCTCCCCACCTTCCTTCCGCAGCTTGATTACCTGGTCCTTGACTGCGGTTTTCCTCCTGATATGGCTATACAACAGCTTCAGGTCAAACACTTGACTTTCGATGCCATGTCTTTTTCGTATTACCGCTGGGCCTCCCTTCCTTCCTGGGACCTTTGTCTTCTGTATTTTTTCCGTTCTTTGGAGAACTTAGTTTTTGCCTCCCTACACTTTTGGGTAAACAAAGGGCTCGTTCTGGTCTTCCCATTATTTCTGTTGCCCTTGGGAACAAATCTCTCCTCTGCCTCCTTGCAATTTGTTTTCACGTAGTCCATCATTTCATTTACACATTTTCCTACCAATTTTCTTTCCCAGTGAAGCTCTTGCAGGAAGTTCCTCATGCCTGTGTAGTCCCCCCTTTTGTAGTTTGACTTCTCCCATCCTATTCCTGTTACCCTCTCCACTTGTAACTCAACTATGTATTCAAAGCTCAGAACCACGTGATCACTAGCTCCGAGGGGCCTTTCATATGCGATGTCCTCGATTTCTGAGCTACTGAAGGTGAATACTAGGTCCAGTCATGCTGGTTCATCCTCCCCTCTCTCTCTCTCTGGTAGTGTCCCTAACATGTTGATGCATGAGGTTTTCCAGTACCACATCCATCGTCTTGACTCGTCATGTTTCGGGGCTCTCATGTGGTTCCAGGTTTTCCCATTATTATTATAATCAAATGAAGCGCTAAACCAACAAGGGTCATGCAGCGCTGCGGGGCAGAAAATAGTACTGGGGCTATAAACAGTTAGGTGGAGAGGGGATCAGAAGTGAGGGGAGAAAAACGCTGGAAGGGACGCTAAGGGCTATGTGTCAAAGTTCGTATAGTAAAGCAGTTGATAAGGTAAGATAAGGTAAGAGTGGCAGGGCGGCGGCTTCAGTGGAGATAAATCCTGCGACCTCGCTGGTAAACCGGACAATCCACAAGTGAAGAACCGAAATAGGGACCCGACAAACCTCACAGAGAGGAATAGGGTGTCGTTCCATGAGATACCCATGGGTAAGGCGAGTATGGCCAATGCGGAGACGGAAGCTGTGGTAAGAATATAGCCACAAACCTAAAAGCGGTTTAATACAGTACAATTTGTTATGGTGCATGTCCGACAACTGTTGTTGCCAACGGCCGTGAAGACGGGTAGAGATAACTGTAAAATAATCCCTGAACGGAATACCTCTATAGGAAACCGGAAGATCATGCACTGCTGACCGTGCAGCAACATCCGCCTGTTCATTGCCCTGCACATCAACGTGTCTAGGGACCCAACAGAAAACGATATCTTTGTTTTTGCTAGCCACTCGGTGCAACCATAATTCAATACGAAGGACCAATGGATGAGGGGAATCAAATTGTTTAATGGCTTGTAAAGCGCTGAGGGAATCTGAAATGATCACAAACGCCGAAGGAGACATATATGTAATACGGAGAAGCGCTATGAGGATGCATACAACTCGGAGGTAAAAATACTAGACGAGTCTAACAAATAACCTCTGACAACATCGTCAAGGAACACCACAGCGAACCCAACACTGTCAGAAAATTCAGAACCATCTGTATAAACAACGACGGCATGAGCATGCGACCGGTAGTGATCAAGAGAAAGAGAACGAGAAGCAGCCGTAGGTAGGAGAACTTTGGCGCACGACAGTAGGGAAGAACAGACACGAACCATCAGACCCTCCCAAGGGGGAAGGGAGAAGGCAGACGCTACATGAACATACAAGGGAGGAAACTGGAAAGAAGACCGGAGTGAAGATGAAGAGAAAACTGTTGGAGTAAGCAGAGGCGCCGAACAAATAATGGGCTTCTACTATGTCTGAGACTAACCTATATGTAGAAGGAACACGAAGGTCATGGGAGCGGACAAAGTAACGAAGGCAATGAACATCACGACGATCGGCTAAGGAAGGAACATTCCCCTCAGCATAGAGGCTTTCAACCGGGGATGAACGAAAGGTATAAACGTAGACCCTGAAGATGAAGGGGATCTAACTTAAAAATCCAGCTTAGACAAGACTAGGGTAGAATGCAAACGGAGAAGAGTCTAGTGATCTGCTCCCCATGAACGTTGTGCAAGAATTTTAAGGAGATTCAGCCGACCATGGCAAGCTGCCTTCAAAGAGGAAATGTGAGGTTTTCATGTTAACCAGCGATCGAATAGAAGGCCAAGAAACTTGACCGTATCACATTCTGGGGTACATGAGCCTTGTAAATATAATGGGACATGTGGACGTCCCGTGAAGGTAATGAAATGGGTTTTTGCACTAGAAAATTTAAAGCCATGAGAAGTGGCCCAATGGGAAACACGGTCAATCGTATCCTGAAGGGAGGCCGCCGCTACCAGGCGACAGTCAGCGCCTGCGTAAGCTATAACGAAGTCATCCACATAAAGTGACGACCAAATATGCGATGGAAGAACGGAAGGTAGGTCATTTATAGCTAAGAGAAAAAGGGTTGTGGGACTCCCTCGGCCTGAACAAAGTCTGAGGAAAGCGAGGCGCCAACACGGACACGAAAATGTCTGTCAGATAAGAAAACAGCTAGGAAGGTCGGTAGATTACCACAGAGGCCTAAGGAGTGGGCCTGGGCTAAGATGTTATACCTACAAGTGGTGTCATATGCCTTCTCGAGATCAAAAATGACTGCCAGGACGAAGTGTTTATTAGCGAAGGCATTTCGCACATTCGTATCTAAGTGGAGCAAGGGTCCAAAGAAGAATGACCCTTGCGAAGCCATATTGACAAGGAGAAAGACTATTGTGAGTCTCCAAATACCATGTCAGATGTCTATTCACCAATCGTTCCATCACGTTGCAGACTACACTGGTCAGAGCAATATGACGATAGTGAGAGGAATCAAGCCCTGAGGTGCCTGGTTTGCAATACGGAAATACAATGGCAGATTTCCATTGTTGAGGAAGAACCCCTCGTGTCCAAACAAGATTGAAAAGACGCAAAAGGGCTGTAAAGGCTGAAGAATGCAGACGTTGTATCATATGGATATGAATATCATTAGGCCCAGCTGCCGATGACCGGCAAACGGAAAGTGTGGACTTTAGCTCTAAGAGAGTAAAAGGTACGTTATATGACTCCATCCCATTGGAAGAGAAATCCAAGGGCGATTACTCCCTGGCAGACTTAGAAGCGAGAAACGAGGGAAAGAGGTGAAGTCCTTTGGAGACACGGACAAGAAAGTTCTCGATTTCCATGGAAACCTCAAGAGGTTATGCAACACTAACACCAGCAACCCGCAATACGGGACCAGGGTCCAGAGAGTACTTGCCACACAACTTCCGTACCTTCTTCCAAACCGCACACAGGGAAAGTCGAGGTAACAGTAGACACGTAGTCTTATCAACAAGTGCGTTTAGCGTCACGTATGACGCAGTGAGCGACTGCCCTTGCTCGTTTAAAATCCAAAAGACGATCTGCAGTCCGATTATATCAATAACGGCCTCACGCAGCACGTTTCAAACGCACTGCACGGGCACACATAGGAGACCACCAAGGCACGCATCTCTGAGAATGCCTGCCTGAGTTTTGAGGAATAGAACGTGACGCTGCAGTCAAAACTAAGGTCGAAATCTGGTGCATCAGCTCATCAATAGAGGATGAAGAAGGGTCCTCACAAAGAGCGGTAATCAAGTGCAATTGACGAGGAGCAGATAGAAAGATCGATGCAAGAGAGACTGAGTGCTAGAGTCAAAATAGGTGGGAGCACCCGTATTAAAACATGAAGAGGATGAGAAGTGAGAAGAGTCTCCAACTGATCACCACGAGAGTCACAGTGGGACCCTCCCCAAAGATGATGGTGAGCGTTAAAATCACCTAACAACAAGATGGTCGGCGGCAGAGACGAGATCAAGAATGCAACATCCGAAATACAGAATACACGGGAAGGGGAGAGATATAGAGAGCAAACTGTACACCACCTGTGCAAATAAATATGGACTGCAGTATAATGCAGCTGAGAACGAACAAAGACCTGTTGAAACGGTATACCAACACGCACAAGAAGCTCGCTCTCATTAAAAGTTTCATCAGGAAAGGGATCAGAAGAATGCAACAGCACATAGCCTCAAATGGGACGAAAAACTTGTGAAAGAAGTTTAGGCTCTTGTAACCCGACACATACTGGGGAAAACTGGGAGAGTAACACCTGGAGTTCTCCCTGATTACCCTTGAGGCCACGAATATTCCGTTGTAAATAAGTCATTATTCACAAAGACAGGTATGCTAACAATGAGAAGCTAGTAGGGTCAGTGAAGCCAATGTGTGGAAGCAACAGAAAGCGTGTAAGCAAGGAAGAATCAGAATGCTGTGAAGGAAAAGATTGCTGCGAGGGCTGTGAAAAATAAGAAGGGGTAGAAGGAGGTGCACAGGTGTCCATCGAGAGTTTCGTCTCTGCAATATAGTTGGAGATAACATCAAGTGTTTCAGCGGACAAGGATGATGCAGATACCATGACTTCAGAGACAGGTGATGCAGAGCAAGTAGAGATCAAGGAGACTGTGGATGGAACCAAAGAGGTCTGAGAGGGGAGGGGAGTATGAACCTGGACAGATGTGCCGCGTGGGGACATAAGAGTCCTGCGGTGGAACAGGAGAAGAAGGAGGCTGGAAGGAAACTGGGGAAGAAGTCTAGGGGGGAAGAGGAGAAAAGGGGACCACAGGAGGGGAGTGAACCTCCATCTTCGTGTGAGAGTTAGAAAGGGGGTGAGAACTAGGCACCGAGGTCGAAAAGGAGAACTTTTGGGAAATTGTAAGCACCAGAGGAATGCGAAGAGACTTGGGCTTAGGAGACAGGTACAACTTCGCAGGTGATAGGCGAGAAGAAGATGCAGGCTTGCGAGGCCTCGCAGACTGAGAAACTAGCGGGTGAGATGAAGAAGTAGAAATAAGAAGAGGTAAGGAGGTGGGGGTTTCAGAGGGTAAAACCGCAAAAGAATTAGAGACGGGGGAGACCCCGGAAGATACGACACTTGAGGAGCTGGAGGGGGGACCGCCAATGTTGGAGGTCTCCTAGCTACTCGAGAATAAGGAACACGAGGAAGATTCCCCTGAAGGCTGAGCCGAGAGACAGCCATAGCATAAGTAAGGCCATCGCTCTCCTTAAGACAACGGATCTCTCGCTCATTAAGATAGACCTTTCATCGGAGGGAAAAAGGAGGCTGAGTTTTATTGCAATTAAGACAAGTAGGGGGAAGACTGTATTTGCATGATCCGCGGCACTGCAGACCGGGCACTCCTCCACAGACCTACAGTATTTAGTGGGATGTCCGAAGCGCCAGCAATTTCGACAGTGTTGGAGTGTATATTTTGGTCAACGTGTAAACATGGTGCGTAAAGGAAGTGGGTGTCATGTAGGTCGATTCTGGTTGGAATGAGCAGAAATTGAAGAACCCTCGTCAGCAAATGGTCAGGAGTGTTCAGGACCGCGGGCGGCCCGACCTGAGGCAGGTGGGCGATCCGAAAACCGTCGTACCGTATTCGGGGAAGCCAGACGCATAGTTAAAGGCGTGCAAGAGGCAGAGGCACTAGAAGAAATGGGTGGAGCCCCAGCACCTGGAGTAGGTGACGAAGTATCACCAGCAGAAGGTACAAGGGTATGGGAAAAGTCTGGAGAATGGTCCAATAGCGAAACTTTTCCTGCTTTCTACCACTTCTCCCTACTTTCTATTAACTTTCCCAACTTTCTACTACCTCTCCCTACTTTCTACACCCTCTCGGTTCTTTCTACTAGCTCTTCCTACTTTCTACTATCTCTCCCTACTTTCTACAATCTTTCTACTATGTCTCCCTACTTTCTACACCTCTCTACTTTCTACTACCTCTCCCCACTTTCTACACCCTCTGCCTACTTTTTACACCTCTCCCTACTTCACCCTATCCCAGCTCTCTTTTACCTCTCCCTGCTTTATACACCCTCCCTAATTACTGTAAGTTGCCTCCTCCAACTTTCTGCCATTTTTCATTGATTTCTAGTATTTTCCTCTACTTTTTACCCTTTCTTTCTGTCATCTACTATCTTTTGCTTTCTACCATCTTTCTCTTTGTTCCAATTTCCTCTACCTCCCTTGCTTCTTCCGCCTTCTTTAGTTTTCTGTTATTTTCCCCATTTTTTTCAGTTACCTATCCCTGAATTCCCTGAAATCTAGAAAAATCACCTGTTTTCTATAATTTTCCCCCTGCCTTCTCCCTGCTTTTCCTTTTTTCTTCAAAATCCCCTGCTTTCTGTTAGGTTTCCCCTAACTTCTCTATTATCTAAAAAAAAATTTCCCTGCTTTCTACTACATATCCGTTCTTCTACGTTCTAATATATTCCTTTCAAATTCAAATATTTCTTTTATGTGTTATACAGATAATAATAATAATAATAATAATAATAATAATAATAATAATAAATAATAATAATAATAATAATAATAATAATAATAATATCTTTATTTCTACAATTACATGTACAAGGTATACAGACCATAGCTGACATCAATGACATACTACTATATAGAAAGCCCCTTGTTATGCTGAGCATTTCCCGCAAATTAGGTCAGTTTTGTCCCAGGATGCGACCCACACCAGTCCACTAACATCCAGGTACCTATTTTACTGATGGGTTAGCATGGACATCAGGTTTCTTAAGGAAACACGTCCTAATGTTTCCACCCGTACCGGGGATCGACCCCCGGATCTCAGTGTGTGAGCTGAGTGCGCTACCAATCGAGCTATGGACCACCTCAATAATGTAATTTGCATGAATAAAATATTACTTTTTCTTTTTAGTGTCACCTGCCTTGGTGGGAAACGGCCGAAGTGTTAATAAGAAAATATTACTAGGCTCAAAATAAAGCCACTAGCACACGATGCATTGCATTTCAGTGTGACTTTGTAAATGATCCAAGTTGGACCGAAACGTCGTCGTAAGTTTCTGTCTTATATGTGTGGGTTATTTGTGTATTGTTCCAGTCACGGTATTGTGACTTTTTGTTCTTCCCATTCTTTCTTTCATCCTGCTTTTTCCCTTTTCCCCTGCTTTCTCCACCTTTCCCCTGCTTTCTTTTAGCTTTCCCCTACTTTCTTCTCCTTTCCCCCGTTTTCCTCTACTTTCTCCTCTTTCCCCTGCTTTCTCTCCCTTTCCCCTGCTTTCTCCCACTTTCCCCTGCTTTCCCTACCTTTCCTCTACTTTCTCCCCTTTCCCCTGCTTTCCCCTTTCTTCCCTTTCCTCTGTTTTCTCTCGCTTTCCTCTTTCTCCCGCTTTCTATAATTTTCTCCTTTTTCCGCTTTCCCCTGATTTCTCCCGCTTTCCCCTGCTTTCTCCCATTTTCCTCTGCTTTCTCCCACTTTCCCCTCCTTTCTCCAGCTTTTTCCCGCTTTTCCCTTTCTCCTCTTTCCCCTGCTTTCTCCTCTTTCCCCTGCTTTCTCCCGCTTTCCCCTGCCCTTGATTTAGTTTGGTGTTCCCTGTGGGGACACTTGACGAGGCTGAGATATATTCAACTCAGGAAGATCATTTGTATTCATGATGTTCTTGTTTGTCTCCGAGCAGCTGTTTTTGTCTTCAGTGTTTTACACGCTGGAAGGAAGACAGAGTGTCCTGATCCTTGTACCTGTTTACTGCATTAGGTTCTACTTTCTGGTACCTGTTTAGTTTAGTACATTCCACTTCTTGCTACCTATTTATTTGGCTTATATTATTTATTCGGCTTATATTTGGCTTATATTTAAGTAAATTTCTCTTTAAATTTTTATTCCTGGTACCTAATTTCCCCAACAGATTCTAATACCAGGTACATGTATCTTACTCATCAACTCTGGTATTATATACCATTCTCATTTTCACTATCAGACACTGCAACAGAAGGTATCTTGGTGCAGAAAACACCTTTGACAACTTTTTCCAGCGAGAAGGGATGGATTTGAGAGGGACGTTGCCCTCTCAAGGACGACCTTCTTCTACTAGTGAACTGTATCTCACCTTCCGACAGTATATAAGTCTCCACACTGCTGCTTAAACTTCACACTGTTCCAGACAATGGAGCGACACTCTTCTCCAGGTTGAGGGACTGACCACCTCAAAACTACGTCTTCAAAGGTGATGGACTGATAACATCGTCTTCACATCTCTACTGCTGCTGCTAAACTCTTCTGTATTCTAAATTAGACACAGGTGCAACACTTGGGTATCTTTAGTGAGGTGTGGACTTATCCCCTGATTTAAATACAGGAATAATATTAGCCATCTTGCACATCTCTGGCACAACACCAGATTGGATGGACGCTTAAACATACTCGTTAATGGCTGATTAAGTTCCAACTTGCATTCCATAAGCACTCTTGAAAATAATTAATCGGGTCCCGGGGACTTATTTTGCTTCAGTCTATCTACCTGTTTAATAAGTATTTTCCTCGTGACAGTAATATTCCTTAATTGGTTTTCTTCAGGAACTGAATAATTGTTAATTTCTGGGATATCATTTATGTCTTCATGGGTAAAGACTGACAAGAAATAACCATTAAATAGGGAACACATTTCTTGTTCATTATCAGTCAGTTATCCATCCCCAATTCTCAGCAGTCCCACTAGTTCCGTGATGTCCGTCAGCTGTCCAGGTTCCTTCCTTGACTTGAGGATTCACAACAGGAGGATAATTACGAGTCCTCTTGTTTATCTCTGTCAATCGCCGTATCTCGAGGTTAGCCATCCTAAGCTCCTCCTTAAGCTGCTGGTAAAGTTGTTCAATGGAGGACATCTTGGTTCAGATTCACAGACAGTACACTAGACACGTCCTCACAGAGCTATGTACAGATCACCACTCATTTATATCCATTCTGTAATATGGAGACCAGAACTGAGCTGCGTAATCTAGGTGAGGCCTTACTAATGATGTATAAAGCTGTAGTATAACCGCTGGATTTCTGTTTCTTACACTCTTGCTTACCCTCTCCCTCCAACCTTTCATAGGACGACCATTACAGTACCTTCCGTCCAATCTGTTTCGTTCCATCCTCTCTAAATGTCCGAACAACCTCAGCAACCTTTCCTCAGCCCTCTGGATAATACTTTTAGTAACCCCCGCAACTCCTCCTAATTTCCAAGCTACGGATTCTCTGCATTATATTCACACCACAAATTGTCCTCGTACACGACATCTCCACTGCCTCCAGCCTTCTCCTCGTTGCAACATTCACCACCCATGCTTCACACCCATATAAGAGCGTTGGTGTAACTATTCTCTCAAACATTCGCCTCTCTGCTTCCATGGACCATGTTCTTTGTCTCTACAAACTCCTCAGTGCACCATACACCTTTTTCCCCTCATCAGTTCTATGATTCACCTCATGACACGTCCACTCCTAAATACCAGAACACATTTACTTCCTTCATATTTTCTCCCTCCAATCTGATATCCAATCTTTTATTACTTTTTTTTGCTAGTTTCCTTACCTTACTCTTTCCTGTGTTCACTTACAATTTTCGTCTTTTATACACCCTCCCAAATTCGTCCACCAACCTCTGCAACTTCTCTTCAGAATCTCCCAAAAGCACAGTGTCATCAGCGAAAAGCATCTGTAACAACTCCCACTTTGCGTTAGATCCCTTATTTTATAACCCCACACCTCTTGCCATCACCCGATCATTCACTTCTCTTACAACTCCATCTATAAATATATTGAACAACCATGGAGCCATCACACATCCCTGTCTAAGACCTACTTTTACTGGGGAATAATCTCCCTCTCTCCTACGTACCCTAACCTGAGCCTCATTATCCTCATAAAAACTCTTAACTGCTTTCAGTAACCTACTATCTATTTCATACTCTTGCAACATCTGCCATATGGCTCACCTATCCACCCTATCTATGCATTTTTCCAAATCCATAAATGCAACTAAAACCTCTTTACCCTTATCTAAATATCGTTCACTTATATGATTCACTGTAAACATTTGCTCTACACACCTCCTACTCTTCCTAAAACTCCTTCTTCATCTGCTCTCCATCTTACTTCTAATTCTTTCAATAATAACCCTCCTATACACCTTACCATGTTTACTCAACAGGATTATTCAAATACATTTATATTCATTGTATAGTATGGAGACCAAAACTGAGGCCTCACTAGTGATGTACAGAACTGTAAAATAACTTTTGGACCTCTGTTACTTATACTTCTTGATATAAATCCAAGTAGTCTATTAGCCTTATTGCGCATACTTAAGCACTGTTGTCTTGGCTTCAGGTTTCTGCTTATCACAACTTGCAAGTTTTTTTCACATTCTGTATGATCAAGCTCTACATCACCTAGTTTGTCTATGAGGGTTAGTTGGGTTCTCAAGGACTAGTACTTTACACTTGTCCACATTGAACTTCATCTGCCACTTTTCAGACCCAGACATTAATTTGTCCAAATCCTCCTGGAGTTTATTAGTGTCCTCCTCAGAATCAATTCGGCATATTTTTGTGTAATCAGCAGATTTATTTGTTTCACTCGTTATCCCTCTTCAAGGTCATTAATGTAAATTATGAACAACAATGAACCTAAAACTGATCCTTGTGGAACGCCACTAGTGGCTGGTCCCCATTCAGACTTAACCCCAAAACTCTCTGCTTTCTCTTTTTAAGCCATGTCTCAGTGCATGTTATAACTTTACCTCCTATACCATGAGCTGCCACTTTTCTTAAGAGTCTTCTGTGAGGTACTCTATCGAAGGCTTTACTGAAACCCAAATAATTAACATCATATTCTTTACCATTGTCTACTGCCTCAAATGCTATATTAAAGAATATTAGAAAATTTGTCAGGCAGGAACGACCTCTTGTGAGACCATGCTGAGACTCACTAATTAAATTATGCTCATTATGATGGCTTCTAATAATGGCTGTAATAGATTGTAATGATATGCCTACTATAGACGTCAGGCGATGACGTCCAAATAATTACCGCATTCTGTATGATGAAGCTCTACACCACCTAGTTTATAATTATGAGTTATTTTCATTCCCAGTGATTATGACTTTACATTAGTTCACACTGAAATGCATCTGGCAGCGTTTTCCTGGAGTTGGGATATGTATCAAACAACTGTAAAATGCGAACATGATCCCAAGAAACAAACAAGCAATGGTACTGACAAGGAACACTGATTTACAAGCAAGAGGACTGGCAAGGAACACTGATTTACAAGCAAGGGGACTGGCAAGGAACACTGATTTACAAGCAAGGGGACTGGCAAGGAACACTGTTTTACAAGCAAGGGGACTGGCAAAGAACACTGATTTACAAGCAAGGGGACTAGCAAGGAACACTGTTTTACAAGCAAGGGGACTGGCAAGGAACACTGTTTTACAAGCAAGGAGACTGGCAAGGAACCCTGTTTTACAAGCAAGGGGACCGGCAAGGAACACTGTTTTACAAGCAAGGTGACCGGCAAGGAACCCTGTTTTACAAGCAAGGGGACCGGTAAGGAACACTGTTTTACAAAAAGGGGACCGGCAAGGAACCCTGTTTTACAAGCAAGGGGACCGGCAAGGAACACTGTTTTACAAGCAAGGAGACTGGCAAGGAACCCTGTTTTACAAGCAAGGGGACCGGCAAGGAACACTGTTTTACAAGCAAGGTGACCGGCAAGGAACCCTGTTTTACAAGCAAGGGGACCGGTAAGGAACACTGTTTTACAAGCAAGGAGACTGGCAAGGAACACTGTTTTACAAGGGGACAGGCAAGGAACACTGTTTTACAAGCAAGGGGACCGGCAAGGAACATTGTTTTGCAAGCAAGGGGACTGGCAAGGAACATTGTTTTACAAGCAAGGGGACCGGCAAGGAACACTGTTTTACAATCAAGGGGACCGGCAAGGAACACTGTTTTACAAGCAAGGGGACCGGCAAGGAACACTGTTTTACAAGCAAGGGGACATGCAAGGAACACTGTTTTACAAGCAAGGGGACTGGCAAGGAACATTGTTTTACAAGCAAGGGGACTGGCAAGGAACACTGTTTTACAAGCAAGGGGACTGGCAAGGAACACTGTTTTGCAAGCAAGGGGACCGGCAAGGAACATTGTTTTACAAACAAGGGGACTGGCAAGGAACATTGTTTTACAAGCAAGGGGACCGGCAAGGAACACTGTTTTACAAGCAAGGGGACTGGCAAGGAACATTGTTTTACAAGCAAGGGGACTGGCAAGGAACACTGTTTTACAAGCAAGGGGACCGGCAAGGAACACTGTTTTACAAGCAAGGGGACTGGCAAGGAACATTGTTTTACAAGCAAGGGGACCGGCAAGGAACACTGTTTTACAAGCAAAGGGACTGGCAAGGAACATTGTTTTACAAGCAAGGCGATTGGCAAGGAACACTGTTTTACAAGCAAGGGGACTGGCAAGGAACATTGCTTTACAAGCAAGGGGATTGGCAAGGAACATTGTTTTACAAGCAAGGGGACCGGCAAGGAACACTGTTTTGCAAGCAAGGGACGGCAAGGAACACTGTTTTACAAGCAAGGGGACTGGCAAGGAACATTGTTTTACAAGCAAGGGGACCGGCAAGGAACACTGTTTTACAAGCAAGGGGACTGGCAAGGAACATTGTTTTACAAGCAAGGGGACTGGCAAGGAACATGTTTTGCAAGCAAGGGGACTGGCAAGGAACATTGTTTTACAAGCAAGGGGACTGGCAAGGAACATTGTTTTACAAGCAAGGGGACCGGCAAGGAACATTGTTTTACAAGCAAGGGGACCGGCAAGGAACATTGTTTTGCAAGCAAGGGGACCGGCAAGGAACATTGTTTTGCAAGCAAGGGGACCGGCAAGGAACATTGTTTTGCAAGCAAGGGGACCGGCAAGGAACATTGTTTTGCAAGCAAGGGGACCGGCAAGGAACATTGTTTTGCAAGCAAGGGGACCGGCAAGGAACATTGTTTTGCAAGCAAGGGGACTGGCAAGGAACATTGTTTTACAAGCAAGGGGACCGGCAAGGAACATTGTTTTGCAAGCAAGGGGACCGGCAAGGAACATTGTTTTGCAAGCAAGGGGACTGGCAAGGAACATTGTTTTACAAGCAAGGGGACCGGCAAGGAACATTGTTTACAAGCAAGGGGACCGGCAAGGAACATGTTTTCAAGCAAGGGGACTGGCAAGGAACATTGTTTTCAAGCAAGGGACCGGCAAGGAACACTGTTTACAAGCAAGGGGACCGGCAAGGAACATTGTTTTACAAGCAAGGGGACTGGAAGGAACACTGTTTACAAGCAAGGGGACCGCAAGGACATGTTTTACAAGCAAGGGGACTGGCAAGGAACATTGTTTACAAGCAAGGGGACCGGCAAGGAACATGTTTTACAAGCAAGGGGACCGGCAAGGAACATTGTTTTAAAGCAAGGGGACTGGCAAGGAACCTGTTTTACAAGAAGGGGACGGAAGGAACACTGTTTACAAGCAAGGGGACGCAAGGAACTGTTTACAAGCAAGGGGACAGGAACATTGTTTACAAGCAAGGGGACTGGCAAGGAACACTGTTTACAACAGGGACCCGCAAGGAACACTGTTTTACAAGCAAGGGGACTGGCAAGGAACACTGTTTTACAAGCAAGGGGACGCAAGGAACACTGTTTTACAAGCAAGGGGACTGGCAAGGAACATTGTTTTACAAGCAAGGGGACTGGCAAGGAACACTTTTTACAAGCAAGGGGACCGCAAGGAACATTGTTTTACAAGCAAGGGGACTGGCAAGGAACACTGTTTTACAAGCAAGGGACGGCAAGGACCTGTTTCAAGCAAGGGACGAAGGAACATTGTTTTACAAGCAAGGGGACTGGCAAGGAACACTGTTTTACAAGCAAAGGGACCGGCAAGGAACATTGTTTTACAAGCAAGGGGACCGGCAAGGAACCTGTTTTACAAGCAAGGGGACCGGCAAGGAACATTGTTTACAAGCAAGGGGACCGGCAAGGAACATTGTTTTACAAGCAAGGGGACCGGCAAGGAACATGTTTTACAACAAGGGGACCGGCAAGGAACACTGTTTTACAAGCAAGGGGACCGGCAAGGAACACTGTTTTACAAGCAAGGGACCGGCAAGGAACATTGTTTTACAAGCAAGGGGACCGGCAAGGAACACTGTTTTGCAAGCAAGGGGACCGGCAAGGAGACACTGTTTTACAAGCAAGGGGACCGGCAAGGAACACTGTTTTACAAGCAAGGGGACTGGCAAGGAACACTGTTTTACAAGCTAGGGAACCGGCAAGGAACACTGTTTTACAAGCAAGGGGACCGGGAAGGAACACTGGTTTACAAGCAAGGGGACCGGGAAGGAACACTGTTTTACAAGCAAGGGGACCGGCAAGGAACACTGTTTTACAAGCAAGGGGACAGCCAAGGAACATTGTTTTACAAGCAAGGGACCGGCAAAGAACACTGTTTTACAAGCAAGGGGACCGGCAAAGAACACTGTTTTACAAGCAAGGGGACCGGCAAGGAACACTGTTTTACAAGCAAGGGGACCGGCAAGGAACATTGTTTTACAAGCAAGGGGACCGGCAAAGAACACTGTTTTACAAGCAAGGGGACCGGGAAGGAACATTGTTTTATAAGCAAGGGGACCGGCAAGGAACACTGTTTTACAAGCAAGGGGACCGGCAAGGAACACTGTTTTACAAGCAAGGGGACCGGGAAGGAACATTGTTTTATAAGCAAGGGGACCGGCAAGGAACACTGTTTTACAAGCAAGGGGACCGGCAAGGAACATTGTTTTATAAGCAATGGGACCGGCAAGGAACATTGTTTTACAAGCAAGGGGACTGGCAAGGAACATTGTTTTACAAGCAAGGGGACCGGCAAGGAACACTGTTTTACAAGGAAGGGGACTGGCAAGGAACACTGTTTTACAAGCAAGGGGACCGGCAAGGAACACTGTTTTACAAGCAAGGGGACCGGCAAGGAACATTGTTTTACAAGCAAGGGGACTGGCAAGGAACACTGTTTTGCAAGCAAGGGGACTGGTAAGGAACACTGTTTTACAAGCAAGGGGACTGGCAAGGAACACTGTTTTACAAGCAAGGGGACCGGCAAGGAACCCTGTTTTGCAAGAAAGGGGACCGGCAAGGAACACTGTTTTACAAGCAAGGGGACCGGCAAGGAACATTGTTTTACAAGCAAGGGGACCGGCAAGGAACACTGTTTTACAAGCAAGGGGACCGGCAAGGAACACTGTTTTACAAGCAAGGGGACTGGCAAGGAACACTGTTTTACAAGCAAGGGGACCGGCAAGGAACACTGTTTTACAAGCAAGGGGACCGGCAAGGAACATTGTTTTACAAGCAAGGGGACCGGCAAGGAACACTGTTTTACAAGCAATGGGACCGGCAAGGAACACTGTTTTACAAGCAAGGGGACTGGCAAGGAACACTGTTTTACAAGCAAGGGGACCGGCAAGGAACACTGTTTTACAAGCAAGGGGACCGGCAAGGAACACTGTTTTACAAGCAAGGGGACCGGCAAGGAACACTGTTTTACAAGCTACAACCACTAACATGCATACTGTCCAAAGTTCTGAAAACACAACATAGTACGGGAAAGATTTGTTGAGTCTGTTTAAAATTCAACTTTTTATACCGAAGGCCATCACAGATTTAGGAAAGATAAAGATTATTTTCACTTACCTACTTGACTTTAATGACAGAATAATGAAAATGAAGCGAGAAATTATAATTGTGAGTTGACTGTATATTTCTGGACTGTGGGAAAACACTTGACACTGTACTCTACAGCAGATTAATTCACAAATTAGAGGAACAAACAGAGATTCGAGGTAAAATCCTAAAGTGGATCAAGGAATTCCTAAAGATGAAAAAACAGAAGATGGAGATAAGGGTCGATGCTAGAAGATGGGAAAGTGTAACAAGTGGTGTTCCCCAAGGATCAGCACTAGGATCATCACTATTCATAATATACCAGCCAGACTGTATTGACTCATATATTTTTCATTGTTTGCTGATGAAGCAAAACCAATGAGACAAATACATACTGAAGATAATAGAAATAGTCTAGAGGTAAACTTGAACAACTGCAAGACTAGTCAAACAATTATTTACTGAAGTTCAACCCAAGTAAAAACAAAGGAGAAGGATGTTAGGGTGAACATCACACCCAACATATCGCCAGAGATAAAAACTATACCACCTGCGAGGGTAACTAAATTTAGAACCAACTTCAGAATTTTATAGGACTCTACACGACATACTGTACAGTATGCTAGGCATTTCATAGAGTATGCAGCACCAGCAATGAGCCCTGCCTGCTCAAGCATGTACGAAAACTAGAATGGGTACAGAAGTTTGCAACAAGACTAGTTCCAGAACTATGGGGACTGAGTTATAGAGACTGAAGGAAATAAACCTAACGATTTAAGAAGAGAAATATTAGGGAAGACATATATATGATATTCAAAGACCCACACATAACCCACACATAGAGGGGAGCTTACGACGACGTTTCTGTCCAACTTGAAAAAATTGCAAAGTCCCACCGACCCTGTAAATGGTCCAAGTCGGACCGAAACGTTGTGGTAAGATCCTCTCTCCTATGTACGGTTTTTTGTGTATTGTTAAAGTCACGGTATTGCGACTCTTTGTTCTTTATTCAGAGACTTTGCTAGAGCAGACACACAGACTTTATGAAATGAGAGGCATAGAGACGCAGGATTATAGATGGTGTGTAGAATTAATGTGTGGGGTCATGGCTGAGTTGAGTTAATAATAATAATAATAATAATAATAATAATAATAATAATAATAATAATAATAATAATAATAATATCTTTATTTCTACCAGTACATGTACAAGGTATACAGACCATAGCTGACATCAATGACATACTACTATATAGAAAGTCCCTTGTTATGCTGAGCATTTCCCCCAAATTAGGTCAGTTTTGTCCCAGGATGCGACCCACACCAGTCCACTAACAACCAGGTACCTATTTTACTGATTGGAGAACATGGACAGCAGGTGTCTTATGGAAACACGTCCCTAATGTTTTCCAGCCGTACCTGAGGACATTCGAACTCTGGACTTCAGTGTGTGAGCTGAGGGCGCTAGCGATCGAGCTACGGGATACTTGGTTCTTGTTTCAATCGTGAAATTCAGCCTGAAGCCTGCCACTCCACTTCAGGGTAACGTCAGTCAATGAGGTACGGACCTTCATTGCTCACAGCAGGCAGTGTGAACGTGACAGGCAGCTGCTATGGTAATCTCTGGTCGTGGGAGTGCCACCTCTATACAGGTGAATGCATTCACCAATACCCACGTGGTAGTGTTGGGGGCGAGGGATACCGGAAAATACCTGTTGAGTCACAACTGGCTGGTCCAGTTAATGAGACCCTTGACTGCGGTGATCGTCTGGTGTACAAATGTAGTCACTGTAGGGAAAGTTGTCCTTCCCACTGCTGAAATGTGTCTGCGGCTCCCAGCTGCGGTTCGGCCTTTCCCAAGGTGCGGTAAAGCAGGTGCCTAAGGCATGTATTGTTTATGGGAAGTGTAACTACGGCCTTAAGTTAAACAACTATTTCTAACTTACCTAAATATATGTAGCATTAATGTTGTAATTGTACTGTATATTTAACCTAGGAGTTACGAGGCTAATTCTTAGAATTAAGTATATACAGAATTTAAACCTCTCTTAAGTGCCTCCCGTAACCCCCCTCTTCCTCTTAAGCGCCTCCTTTAACCCCCTCTTCATTACATTCCCCCTACTGGGGGTGGGCAAAATGGTTCTCGGGAATCACGAAATCCCCCCCATCCCCAGATGGAAGATAATGAAAAAAAATAAACCATACGATTGAAAGGAAATCTTTTATCCAGTCTCAGGGTAGTAAATAAATGGAATCAGTTAGAGGAATTGGCAGAGGCAAGCTCAATGCACAGTTTTAAGAGTAGACATGATAGTGCCCACGAGGTCTTGAGCCAATAATGCTCGCAAATGTAGTTTAAGAGGCAGGGCCAGGAGCTGACACTCGACTCTAGCGAGCACAATTCAGTGAGTACAACTAGGTGAGTACACACAGAGACACAGACACACACACATATTATTGGAGAATTTCATGCACCAACAAGTTAGGGATACAACCAGAGAGAGAGGAGAAGATGTTCCAGCAAGGCTGGACCTCGTATTCACCTTGAACAGTTCAGACATAGGGGATATTACACATGAAAGGCCCTTTGGCGCTAGTGATCATATGGTCCTGAGTTTCGAATACCTTGTAGAGTCAACAATGGAGAATGAAGCAGCAAAAGATGGATGGGAGAAGCCAAACTTCCAAAAAGTGGACTACACGGGCATAAGGCGACTCCTGCATGAAGTGCAGAGGAAAAGAGAACTAGAAAGACGGTAAATGAAATGATGGAACAAGTGACCACAAAGTGCAGGGACCCAGAAAAGTTCATACCAGGGGGTAACAGAAAAAAATAAAATGACCAGAGTGAGTCTATGGTTTACCTGGAGGTGTAAAGAGGCCAAAGACAAGTGTGCTAGAGTATGGAAAAAGTATAGAAGTCAAAGGACTAAAAAAAAACAAGGAGTTGAGCAGAAGAACCAGAAACGAATTAGCAGGGATAAGGAGAGAAGCCCAGATGCAACATGAGGATGATATAGCATCAAAAGCCAAATATGACCCAAAGTTGTTATACAGTCACGTCAGAAGGAAAACAAGAGTCAAGGACCAGGTAATGAGGTTGAGGAAGGAAGGAGGGGAGCTCACAAAGAGTGACCAGGAAGTATGTGAAGAGCTTAATACAAGATTTAGAGAAGTATTCACAGTAGAGACAGAAATGCATCCAGCTAACTGAGGTGACAGGGTGCACCAGCAAGTGCTGGACACACTGCACATAACCAAGGAGGTGAAAATATTGCTATGTGAACACACCACCTCGAAGGCGGTGGGCCCAGATAACATCTCTCTATGGGTTCTGAGAGAGAGAGAGCAGAGGAACTGTGAGTGCCGCTAACAACAATTTTCAATAAATCAACCGAAACAGGGCAACTGCCTGAGGTGTGGAAGACAGCAAATGTAGTTCCAATTTTTAAGAAAGGAGACAGACAGGCAGAATTAAACTACAGACCAGTGTCACTGACATGTATAGTGTGTAAAGTCATGGAAAAGATTATCAGAAGAGTGGTGGAACACATTGAAAGGATTAGGCTCATGACAATCAGCACGGCTTCAGGGATGGAAAATCTCGTGTCACAAATCTACTTGAGTTCTACGACAAGGTAACAGAAGTTAGACAAGAGAGAGAGGGATGGGTAGATTGCATTTTTTTGGACTGTAAGAAGGCATTCGACACAGTACCACACAAGAGACTGGTTCAAAAACTAGAGGAGCAGGAATAGTAGGGAAAGTACTGCAATGGATCAGGGAATACCTGCCAGGAAGGAAACAACGAGTGTTGTTACGTAATGAGGTGTCAGAGTGGTCCCATGTGTTGAGTTGGGTTCCACAAGGGTCAGTCCTAGGTCCGGTGCTGCTTCTTAAATATGTGAATGATATGATGGAAGAAATAGATTCAGAAGTGTCTCTGTTCGTTGATGATGTGAAACTAATGAGGATAATACAAGCGGACCAGCATCACGAAGATTACAAGGGGATCTGGAAGGCTGTAAGTCCTGTCCGACAAATGGCTTCTGGAGTTTAACCCCAGCAAGTGCAAAGCTATGAAGCTTGGGGAAAGACAAAGAAGACCGCAGACGGAGTACAGGCTAGGGGCTCAAAGGCTGCAAACCTCACTTAAGGAAAAGGATCTTGAGGTGAGCATTATACCGAGTACGTTCCCTGAGGCGCACATCAACCAAGAAACTGCTGCAGTATATGGGCGCCTGTCAAACCTGAGAATAGCATTTCGACAGCTAAGTAAGGAGTCATTCACGACACTGTACACCGTATACGTCAGGCCCATACTGGAGTATGCAGCACCAGTATGCAACCCACACCTGGTCAAAAACGTCAAGAAGTTGGAGAAATTTGCAATAAGACAAGTCCCGGAGCTGAGGGGTATGTCTTATGACGAGAGGTTAGGGGAACTCATTGTGATGATACTAGAGAATAGGAGGGATGGTGAGACATGATAACGACGTATAAAATGCTGAGAGGAGTTAACAAGGTAGACAGGGCAAGAATGTTTCAGAGATGGGACACAGTAACAAGGGGCCACAACTGGGAGTTGAAAACTCAGATAAGTCATAGAGTTGTCAGGAAGTGGAATAATCTGTAGAGTGATGTAGTGGAGGCAGCATCCATACATAGCTTTAAGAAGAGGTATGATAAAGCTCATGGAGCAGAGAGTGACCCTAGTAGCGACCAGCGAAGAGGTGGAGCCAGAACCTGTGACTCGACCCCTGCAACCACATATAGGAGAGTACACACACAAACACTGTCAAGTGGATCCTAATAAAAAGATAACGTGGGGATATGAGTTATCAGGCCACAACGCAAAATGAAAATAAAAAAAATAAAATAAAGCTGCAGGTGAAACTAATTTTTTTTTTTATTTTCTCAATAAAACTGAAATACGTTTTGAAGTCTAATTCCGCAAAAAGTAATGAAATATTCTTAAAATTACCAATATTTTTTCCTTAACTTACTTTTTCGAAATCAATTATTATTATTATTATTATTGGTATTATTATTATTATTATTATTATTATTATTATTATTATCATTATGATTATTATTGTTATTATTATTATAATTATAATAATAATAATTAATTATTATTATTATTATTATTATTATTATTGTTAAACCCATAAGGGTCATACACCAAGATTACTGGTATGAACCTGTGACCTGTGATAAATAATTTGTGATGGTCCCTCAGGTGTGACTTGTTATAACAATAATTATGAGATGCAGAGTATACCAGGAGGTCAAAGACCTCGCAGAGGGGGCGTTGACCCCCGGAACACCTCCAGGTATAATCCTGGTATACTCTTGGTATACTCCAGGTATACTCCTGGTATACTCTTGGTATACTTCAGGTATACTCCAGGCATACTCCTGGTATACTCCTGGTATACTCCAGGCATACTCCAGGCATACTCCTGGTATACTCCTGGTATACTCTTGGTATGTAGATTCCTGGCATACTCCTGGTATACTTCTAGGTGAACACGGACAGTAAGTGTAAGGAAACACCCCCAGTATGTCCATCCGGCCGGGAATTGAGCCTCGGACACTTAGTGTGTGAGGCGAGAAAGTAGCCTACCAGGCCACGGGACACCAGGATACTCTACCAAAATGTGGCCAAACAATGAGCACAAGGGTGAGGAGAAGAGGCAGGCAAGAGGAGAGGAGAAGAGACAGGCACGTCGTGCCTCCATTGTGGTTGTGCATAGTGAGAGAGAATCTGGTGCCTACAAGTGGCTGTAGGTGTCGTATACTCTTGGCATGTATCTAAATTGCTGAAGGACCATTAACAAACAGAAGAGCAGGTGACAGCCAATCAAAATTGATGCCTCTTTGTATTATCGAGAGAGACATCTCACCTACACTCATGTCTTGTCACAAATTGATGCCTCTTTGTTTTATCTAGAGAGACATCACACCTACACTCATGTCTTGTCACAAATTGATGCCTCTTTGTTTTATCTAGAGAGACATCACACCTACACTCATGTCTTGTCACAAATTGATGCCTCTTTGTTTTATCTAGAGAAACATCACGCCTACACTCATGTCTTGTCACAAATTGATGTATCTTTGTATTATTTAGAGAGACATCTCACATACACTCATGTCTTGTCACAAATTGATGCCTCTTTGTTTTATCTAGAGAGACATCTCACCTACACTCATGTCTTGTCACAAATTGATGTATCTTTGTATTATCTAGAGAGACATCTCACCTACACTCATGTTTTGTCACAAATTGATGCCTCTTTGTATTATTTAGAGACATCACACCTACACTCATGTCTTGTCACAAATTGATGTATCTTTGTTTTATCTAGAGAGACATCTCACCTACACTCATGTCTTGTCACAAATTGATGTATATTTGTATTATCTAGAGAGACATATCACCTACACTCATGTTTTGTCACAAATTGATGCCTCTTTGTATTATTTAGAGACATCACACCTACACTCATGTCTTGTCACAAATTGATGTATCTTTGTATTATCTAGAGAGACATCTCACCTACACTCATGTTTTGTCACAAATTGATGTATCTTTGTATTATTTAGAGAGATATCTCACCTACACTCATGTCTTGTCACAAATTGATGCCTCTTTGTTTTATCTAGAGAGACATCACACCTACACTCATGTCTTGTCACAAATTGATGCCTCTTTGTATTATCTAGAGAGACATCTCACCTACACTCATGTTTTGTCAGAAATTGATGCCTCTTTGTATTATTTAGAGAGACATCATACCTACACTCATGTTTTGTCACAAATTGATGCCTCGTTGTATTATTTAGAGAGACATCTCACCTACACTCATGTTTTGTCACAAATTGATGCCTCGTTGTATTATTTAGAGAGACATCTCACCTACACTCATGTCTTGTCACAAATTGATGTCTCTTTGTATTATTTAGAGAGACATCTCACCTACACTCATGTCTTGTCACAAATTGATGCATCTTTGTATTATTTAGAGAGACATCTCACCTACACTCATGTCTTGTCACAAATTGATGTCTCTTTGTATTATTTAGAGAGACATCACACATACACTCATGTCTTGTCACAAATTGATGCCTCTTTGTATTATTTAGAGAGACATCTCACCTACACTCATGTCTTCTCACAGCTAAAACGATGATGAAACTTTTAAACATATAATCATTGTCTTTGCTTCATAATATACGAATGTTTGAAGTTCCTCGTATGTTTCAGGGGCCCAGAGGACGTGAAAATAGCAGTGTCAATGTTTACAGTGTGCATAGTACCACTGAATTTAACGTGAAATATCCTGCGCACTAAGTGTGTAAAAATCGAGAACGAGCGATAAGGGATGTATAATAACAACCACAGGGGTAGTTGAATGATAGCTCTAGGCTTTTCGTGTTGCAATCAACACATCATCAGGAGCTTGCAATGTTGCAAAAATATAGTAGGAAATCAACACAGATTCATCCAGGGAAGGACTCTCTCCAGAGACTCGGTGGTTCCAATACCTAACATCACTCCAACCACGAAATTCTTATAGAATTTCATGGTTGAAATTCTATAAGAAATTCTTATAGAATTTCAAGGCGGTGTTAGTCAGGAACAGATCACCCACAACTCCAAAGTCAGGTCATTTTCCAGAATGGTTTCTCATATACCACTGTGGGTGAAATACTTTTTGGTATATTACAAACCATTCTGGAAAAATACCCTGACTTTGCTCACTCTAAATAAGGGATTCCCATTTTTTTTGGCCTGTGTGATGTAACTCATGTCTGTATATAACACATTACGATTGTGACCAGATATAAACATGTAAATAATGCAATACCGCTGTGACATGATTATCTATAAAAACTATGTGCCTCTGCAACATTGAGGTACAGTCCCTGGACCCATTATGTACCTTTGTAATGTTGAGGTACAGTCTCTGGACCCATTATGTACCTTTCTAATGTTGAGATACAGTCTCTGGACCCATTATGTACCTTTCTAATGTTGAGGTACAGTCTCTTTACCCATTATGTACCTTTCTAACGTTGAGGTACAGTCCCTGGACCCATTATGTGCCTCTGTAAACTTTTGATTACCCCCCACAGGATGGTTATGGTGTGCATAATAAAAATATTGAACAACTAAAAACAATTAAATATATACAGAGGGTCATTAGGTGGCCAATAGGTTCAGAGCAATGAGATTACATTACTATTACAATAATAGTAACAAAACTACGTTAGCTAGAAAAATATTTATGTTACTTTAAGTCAAGAATGCGAGAAAGCATCAACAATAAATTATTACAGCCATGTTGATGCTTTTTACAAATTGTGAATGGCTTTGTCAGGAGAGTCCGTCTCGTTACCCTCAGCTGCTTGACTTCACAAAATTCGCAAATGTTGAAGGTTTTCGTCGCTAAATTTAGTAACGGGGAAGCTTGAAGTGCCCAAGTAAATGTCAAATGGCTCTAATAGCCCACCAGAGCTAAAGCCTCTCTCTCAAGAGGGACGCAAATTATATAATGCCATTTGCGCTTAGAAGAAAAATAGCATTTAGGATGGAGTTTGTCACTGACTGAGGTCTGTACACAGCCAGTCCTCTCAGTCACTCGTATCATGGAACTTTAAAAACAGTCAAATAGGTGACTCTTGGCGGAGCTGTGAACAGCTGATATATGACTGTTTTATGAGACACGAGCAGTGGCTCACTGTTTTCTGTTCTTATCGTCTATCTTATATTTACAGATTTCCATTGTAACCTAACCTGACGTAACCCAACCTAACCTAACCTAGCCTAACCTGACCTAGCCTAACCTAACCTAACACAACCTAGTCTAACCTCATCTAACCTAACCTAACACAACCTAACCTTACACAACCTAACCTAACACAACCTAATCTAACATAACCTAACTCAACCTAACCTAACCTAACACAACCTAATCTAACATAACCTAACTCAGCCTAACCTAACCTAACCTAACACAACCTAATTAAACCCATCGTAACTTAAAAATGGGTTGCAAACCCTCTGTGAAAGTGTGACATAGTCAATGAAGAAGCTGGTCCAGTGGTTAACGCACTGGACCATGTTATTACGATTTAGTGTGTCACGTGACATAATTATTATGAAGATGGGTTGATGGAGAAGCGCAGCTCCTGTCACATAGTCTGGCATCTATTTGTAGGGTGAAGGAAAGGTCCAAATTAGGGCTCTTAAGAATAGAAGGCAAAAGTAACTAGCCTCTTAGGAAGTCAAAATCATAATTAGGAGATATAAAATGAGAGAATTTGGTGCATAAGCAGCGGTTGGAACATGTAATACCGAGAAGTTGCATGATTCTCTTCCTATCCATAGGTACAGGAATGTTAGGAACAGCCACCAGCTTAGCATCAAGTGGAACAGCCACAAGCTTAGCATCAAGAGGAACAGCCACCAGCTTAGCATCAAGAGGAACAGCCACCAGCTTAGCATCAAGAGGAACAGCCTCGCCTTCAACAATAACAAACCCAGGCTATTTAAATCTTAGCCTTTCCAAAAATCACACTTAGCTAAGTTGACTGTGAAGTTGTATTGTAGTATACAAACCTCTTAATTAAACAGTACTTTGAGTTGGGTCAGGTGTTTCTCCCACCCGCTACTATGTACCAGAGGGTCGTCTATTATCCTCCATCCGTTATTATATACCTGAGGGTCGTCTATCATCCTCCCCCGTTACTATATACCTGAGGGTCGTCTATCATCTTCCACATGTTACTATATACCTGAGGGTCGTCTATCATCCTCCACCCGTCACTATATACCAAAGGGTCGTCTATCATCCTCCACCTGTTACTATATACCTGAGGGTCGTTTATCATCCTCCACCCATTACTATATACCTGAGGGTCGTATATCATCCTCCACCTGTTACTATATACCTGAGGGTCTTCTATCATCCTCCACCCGTCACTATATACCAGAGGGTCGTCTATCATCCTCCACCTGTTACTATATACCTGAGGGTCGTTTATCATCCTCCACCCGTTACTATATACCTGAGGGTCCTCTATCATCCTCCACTTGTTACTATATACCTGAGGGTCGTCTATCATCCTCCACCCGTCACTATTTACCAGAGGGTCGTCTATCACCCTCCACCTGTTACTATATACCTGAGGGTCGTCTATCATCCTCCACCCGTCACTATATACCAGAGGGTCGTCTATCATCCTCCACCTGTTACTATATACCTGAGGGTCGTTTATCATCCTCCATCTGTTACTATATACCTGAGGGTCGTCTATCATCCTCCACCTGTTACTATATACCAGAGGGTCGTCTATCATCCTCCACCTGTTACTATATACCTGAGGGTCGTCTATCATCCTCCACCCGTCACTATATACCAGAGGGTCGTTTATCATCCTCCACCTGTTACTATATACCTGAGAGTCGTCTATCATCCTTCACCCGTCACTATATACCAGAGGGTCGTCTATCATCTTCCACCTGTTACTATATATCAGAGGGTCGTCTATCATCCTCCACCCGTTACTATATACCTGAGGGTCGTCTATCATCCTCCATCTGTTACTATATACCTGAGGGTCGTCTATCATCCTCCACCTGTTACTATATACCAGAGGGTCGTCTATCATCCTCCACCCAAGACTATATACCAGAGGGTCGTCTATCATCCTCCACCCGTTACTATATACCAAAGGGTCGTCTATCATCCTCCACCCGTCACTATATACCAGAGGGTCGTCTATCATCCTCCACCCGTTACTATATACCAGAGGGTCGTCTATCATTCTCCACCCGTCACTATATACTAGAGGGTCGTCTATCATCCTCCACCCGTTACTATATACCTGAGGGTCGTCTATCATCCTCCACCTGTTACTATATACCTGAGGGTCGTCTATCATCCTCCACCTGTTACTATATACCAGAGGGTCGTCTATCATCCTCCACCCGTCACTATATACCAGAGGGTCGTCTATCATCCTCCACCCGTTACTATATACCAAAGGGTCGTCTATCATCCTCCACCTATCACTATATACCAGAGGGTCGTCTATCATCCTCCACCCGTTACTATATACCAGAGGGTCGTCTATCATCCTCCACCCGTCACTATATACCAGAGGGTCGTCTATCATCCTCCACCCGTCACTATATACTAGAGGGTCGTCTATCATCCTCCACCTGTTACTATATACCAGAGGGTCGTCTATCATCCTCCACCTGTTACTATATACCTGAGGGTCGTCTATCATCCTTCACCCGTTACTATATACCAGAGGGTAGTCTATCATCCTCCACCCGTTACTATATACCAGAGGGTCGTCTATCATCCTCCACCCGTCACTATATACCAGAGGGTCGTCTATCATCCTCCACCCGTCACTATATACTAGAGGGTCGTCTATCATCCTCCACCTGTTACTATATACCAGAGGGTCGTCTATCATCCTCCACCTGTTACTATATACCTGAGGGTCGTCTATCATCCTCCACCTGTTACTATATACCTGAGGGTCGTCTATCATCCTCCACCCGTTAATATATACCTGAGGGTCGTCTATCATCCTCCACCCGTTACTATATACCTGAGGGTCGTCTATCATCCTCCACCTGTTACTATATACCAGAGGGTCGTCTATCATCCTCCAGCCGTCACTATATACCAGAGGGTCGTCTATCATCCTCCACCCGTTACTATATACCAGAGGGTCGTCTATCATCCTCCACCCGTCGCTATATACTAGAGGGTCGTCTATCATCCTCCACCTGTTACTATATACCAGAGGGTCGTCTATCATCCTCCACCCGTCACTATATATCAGAGGGTCGTCTATCATCCTCCACCCGTCACTATATACCAGAGGGTCGTCTATCATCCTCCACCCGTCACTATATATCAGAGGGTCGTCTATCATCCTCCACCCGTCACTATATACCAGAGGGTCGTCTATCATCCTCCACCCGTCACTATATACCAGAGGGTCGTCTATCATCCTCCACCCGTCACTATATACCAGAGGGTCGTCTATCATCCTCCACCCGTCACTATATACCAGAGGGTCGTCTATCATCCTCCACCCGTCACTATATACCAGAGGGTCGTCTATCATCCTCCACCCGTCACTATATACCAGAGGGTCGTCTATCATCCTCCACCCGTCACTATATACCAGAGGGTCGTCTATCATCCTTAACCCGTCACTATATACCAGAGGGTCATCTATATCCTGAAGAGTGCGAGAGACTAGTTGAACAATCCATTGTGGATAAATAATTCAGAAACTTCTTAAGTACAAGGTGTGAGAGAAGTTGATAATATCCTCATAGAAGATCTAGGTGGGTGACATGCAAAGCTTCCGCACAAGATTACTGATGTCAAGCCACATGGTATGTGTGTACAGAGATGGGTTGTACATGCAGAAAGTCCACGTTAGAGGCAATCCATCCGATATGGAAACTGCATTTATTTTACAATAAACCGTACACACTAGGATACATTGGGAAGCCAAGAGACTAGTAGTGTTCTATCAGCCCAAATAATAGAGGAAACTCAAGCTCTCTCTGAAGTGCTGTTATTTGGAAGGACTCCTCTTATTTGGAAATTAATTGCCTGGTGACGCACCCTGCACATCAGAATCATGAACACTAAGGGAATATACATGAATAAAACCCAACTTTTTCCACGTCAATGTTATCAAGAATATCATCAAGACATCGTAGTTCCAGAATTCCCCCAATGCACCTCTATACCTCCAGAGACGTCAGGCACAGAGACGTCAGGCACAGAGACGTCAGGCACAGAGACGTCAGGCACAGAGACGTCAGGCACAGAGACGTCAGGCATAGGAGCCACTGTAAGACCAGGTATAAGGTTAGAGTAAACAAACCATACCAATGGTGGGGATAGAACCCTCGATCAGAGAGTCTCAAAACTCCAGAGCGACTCTCAGATCTCGGGTTCTATCCCCGCCTGTGGTATGGTTTGTTTGCAGTCATGTCGATTTCCTGAGTCATGACGGCGGCTTTGAGGGGACTTGGGCTAGAGTTCGTCACAGCTACGCTGGTGTGGAATTTATCTGTTAAAACCTGCATTTGTGGTTACAGTGGTGGCCCATGTTAACTTTGTTATGGTGTACAGAAATGTACCTAGTTGGATGAATCTTACTGTAGCCAGCTGGTCCAGTGGTTAACGCACTGGCCTGTGTTAGGACTCTCTTGCCATGGGTTCAAGTCCCACTCTTTTCGTGGTAAGTCATTATGTCATTTTCCACAACCTCCAGGAAACCATCTTTCCTGACTTGTTTACCTGGAGAGAGTTCCAGGGGTCAACGCCCCCCGCGGCCCGGTCCGTGACCAGGTATGTAATGGTACTAATTACTGAGCAGCACTTTATCACCAGCTTTGATAGATGGTGGAACAACATTTATCATATTGCTGTTTTATACTTTAGCTGCAACTACAGGAAGTTGTTCAATGATAATTCCTCAGAATGCTATCAAAGTTGCTGCATTAGTGAAGGTGACGATTTATCAAACCAGACCTCCCGTGGCCTGGTGGCTAAATCTCTAGCTTCACACGGCGAGTGTCTGGGTTCGATTCCCAGCGAGGGTAGAAACATTGGGCGTGTTTCTTTACACCGGTTGTTTATGTCCACACATCAGTAAAATGGGTACCTGGGAGTTAGTGGACTGGTGTGGGTCGCATCCTGGGACAAAACTGACTTAATTTGCGGGAAATGCTCAGCATAACAAGTGGCTTTCTGTATAGTAGTATGTCATTGATGTCAGCTATGGTCTGTATACCTTATACATGTAACTGTATAAATAAAGATATTATTATTTTTATTATTATTATTATTATTATTATTATTATTATTTAATACAGCAAGCAGACCACGAACCTGGTGTTCGTACATCAGCACACAAGAACAATAAACTAGGTTCGTCTCTCTATATAGCTATAGCAGAGGTTTGATGCTGTACATTTCTCAAGATTAATGGACTGAACACATCGAATCCACGCTGAGGGACTGATTACCTCAAACTCCTCATCTTCCACTGTTATTTAATGTATTGGACCGAAGAAGCCACTGGCTGGCAAAACGTTTCCTCATTAAAGATTTCCAAATGTTTCACTAGTGTCTCAATCTTCAATAGCAGAGACATCCCCTCATTCCAGTCTCTAGAATAATGTAAACCACATCACGGGTGGGGTTCGAACCCGCGGTCAGAGAGTCTCCAAACTCCAAACCGCGGTCTTGAGTTTCGAGACTCTCTGACCGCGGGATCGAACCCCACCCGTGGCATTGTTTGTTTGCAATCGTGTCATTACGATTTCGTGAGCCTAGAATAATGTCATGAATTTCAAGGTCTCATGAAATATCTAGAACACTAGAGCCCGTGTTCTAGGTGGGAGAGAACTTCACGAAAGATTTGAGAGTAAAGTTGAATTCGTGATCAGAATAAATCTCGTGGAACACCAACCTGGGAGATTTTTTTTACCAGCCCTCGTACTACAGCTAGAGAATTTATTTTTCTCAGAGGAATTTCTTCGGGATATCAGATAGTTGCATCCATGTTTGTGAAAAATATAATGTTTTCCACTCTTAGTTCTTAGTAGAGAACCAACTAGTTCATTATAAGTCGTAAGAGTGGTTCACCAAAAGCAGGAATTGGTAAGAGAGGTGTGGGTAGTGGTGTGTGTGTAAGCTTATTATCAATAACATACCAGGTGTGGGAACTTCCCACATGCCAGGTGTGGGAACTTCCCACATGCCAGGTGAGGGAACTTTCCACATGCCAGGTGTGGGAACTTCCCACATGCCAGGTGTGGGAACTTTCCACATGCCAGGTGAGGGAACTTTCCACGTGCTAAAAATATCTAGTATTGACAGGACTCGCAGCAATGGATTTAAGTTGGATAAATTCAGATTTAGGAAGGATATAGGAAAGCATTGGTTTGGTAATAGAGTTGTCGAAGAGTGGAACAAACTCCCGAGTACAGTTATAGAGGCTAAAACGTTGTGTAGTTTTAAAAATAGGCTAGATAAATATATGAGTGGGTGCGGGTGGGTGTGAGTTGGTCCTGACTAGCTTGTGCTACTAGGTCAGATGCCGTGCTCCTTCCTTAAGTGAATGTAACCTGACCTGGATGGGTCGGGGCATTGGCTTAAGCCGGTGGGAGATTTGGACCTGCCTCGCATGGGCCAGTAGGCCTGCTGCAGTGTTCCTTCTTTCTTATGTTCTTATGTTCTTATGTCAGGTGTGGGAACTTTCCACATGCCAGGTGTGGGAACTTCCCACATGCGCAGTGACAGTGTCTTTGATCTTAGGCAGCGAGAAGTGCTTAGCTAGTTTGTCAAGAGTTTTTCATATTGATGTTGCCTTGTTTTGCTACTTACTGAAGCTGCCTTTTATTGCACTGTACTGAGACTGTCTTGTGTTGCACTGTACTGAGACTGTCTTGTGTTGCACTGTACTGAGACTGTCTTGTGTTGCACTGTACTGAGGCTGTCTTGTGTTGCACTGTACTGAGACCGTCTTGTGTTGCACTGTACTGAGACCGTCTTGTGTTGCACTGTACTGAGACTGTCTTGTGTTGCACTGTACTGAGACCGTCTTGTGTTGCACTGTACTGAGACTGCGTTGTGTTGCACTGTATTGAGATTATCTTGTGTTGCATTGTACTGAGACTGTGTTGTGTTGCATTGTACTGAGGCTGTCTTGTGTTGCACTGTACTGAGATTATCTTGTGTTGCATTGTACTGAGACTGCGTTGTGTTGCACTGTACTGAGGCTGTCTTGTGTTGCACTGTACTGAGATTATCTTGTGTTGCACTGTACTGAGACTGCATTGTGTTGCACTGTACTGAGGCTGTCTTGTGTTGCACTGTACTGAGATTATCTTGTGTTGCATTGTACTGAGACCGTCTTGTGTTGCATTGTACTGAGACTGTCTTGTGTTGCATTGTACTGAGACTGTCTTGTGTTGCACTGTACTGAGACTGTCTTGTGTTGCACTGTACTGAGACTGTCTTGTGTTGCATTGTACTGAGACTGTCTTGTGTTGCATTGTACTGAGACTGTCTTGTGTTGCATTGTACTGAGACTGTCTTGTGTTGCACTAAAACAGATGCACTAAACCCGTAGGAGTCAACCAGCTTCAACCCAAGTAAGTATTGCTCCTATTCACTGGATCAAGATCTTCACAAAAGGATCTGTTTTGTGAGAAATGAGAAATCCTCCATGAAAGTCAAAATATTTCTCATGAGAAGTCAAGAAATGGGAAACATTTTTCATTAAATCGGAAATTTTGAAGGACGATTTTTGAGAATTTTATTTCATGAAATTGGTGATTTTGAAGGATTTTTTTTTCAGAATTTGATTTCTTGAAATTGGTGATTTTGAAGGATTTTTTCTTGAAATTTTATTCCTTGACGATTTTGAAACACAGTTCATAAGAATTATATTTCTTGAAATTAATATTTTTGAAGGAGAATTTAAAAGAATTACATTTTTGTCAAAATTTGTGAATATACAGGATGATTTATGGGAATCTGATTTCTAAAATTGGTGATTTTGAATGAAGAGCCAATTGGTGGAAGTTGAGTCATTAGGTGTGTGTCAGGGAGGAGTTATCTTCTTGCAAGACGTGATTACTGTGCCACAAGACCTCTGCAACTCTGTAATTAAGTGCTTGTTGGTGCCAGCCCGCCAGCTGAAGCTCTGAAGCCTCGGACTGGTGAAGCTTGGGTGCTTTCCCATAACCACCTATTTGTACTCACCTATAAGGGTCGAGTCACAGCTCCTGGTCCCGCCTCTTCACTGATTGCTACTAGGTTCACTCTCTCCCTGCTCCATGAGCATTATCATACCTCTTCTTAACGCTATGTATGGATCCTGGCTCTGCTACATCACTCACCAGATTGTTCCACTTCCTGACAACTCTGTGACTGAAGAAATACTTCCTAGCATCCTTGTGACTCATGTGAGTTTTCAACTTCCAGTTGTGACCCCTTGTTGTGTCACATCTCTGGAACATGATGTCCCCATCCACCTTGTCAATTCCTCTCAGTATTTTATATGTCGTTATCATGTCTCCCCTATCCCGGTCTTCAGGCTATGCTACATGCTGATTGGCTGGTGATACGTGGATTGTTTCTCGTGCTCAGTCGATGCTGCACGCTGATTCGTTGAGGCCCCAAATTTCCCTCTCTTTCGATGCTGATTGGCTAATTCTGTGTTATCTTCTTCCCTCACACTCAGGCAATGCTATTAAGTGATTGGTTGAGACGTGCAATTCCTCTCTCTCCATTAGCGTTGATTGGCTAGCGCTAGGACCCCATTTCTCTTCTGACTGACTCTCATTGGTTGTTGAAACGGATGGTCTGTCATGTCTGATTCTTATTGGTTAGTTGATCAAAGGGTAAATCTCTTGCGAGATGTTGATTGGAGGATCTGTTAATGACTTCGTCTGTTGAAGCAGCGTTTAGTTGTGTCACTGTTGGTAATACTGGTGTGAAACACGTTTTAAAACAAGGTTTTAGTGGGACAATGTTTACCTCTTGAAGTTTTTTTAATTCACAAATAAACATCACAGAGAAGGATGAAACCTATCACGACGTTTCGGTCCGACTTGGATCCTGAAGTTTCACAGAAGACTGAAAGCGCAAGAAACATTCTCTGGGATGTGTTGACCCGAGGGTATGTGGAACTATGTTGACCCGAGGGTATGTGGTACTATGTTGACCCGAGGGTATGTGGAACTATGTTGACCTAGTGGTCTATGTTGACCCGAGGGTATGTGGAACTATGTTGACCCGAGGGTATGTGGTACTATGTTGACCCGAGGGTATGTGGAACTATGTTGACCCGAGGGTATGTGGTACTATGTTGACCCGAGGGTATGTGGTACTATGTTGACCCGAGGGTATGGTATAGGACGGTATGTACTATGTTGACCCGAGGGTATGTGGTACTATGTTGACCCGAGGGTATGTGGTACTATGTTGACCCGAGGGTATGTGGTACTATGTTGACCCGAGGGTATGTGGTACTATGTTGACCCGAGGGTATGTGGTACTATGTTGACCCGAGGGTATGTGGTACTATGTTGACCCGAGGGTATGTGGTACTATGTTGACCCGAGGGTATGTGGAACTATGTTGATCCGAGGGTATGTGGTACTATGCTAACCCGAGGGTATGTGGTACTATGTTAACCCGAGGGTATGTGGTGCTATGCTAACCCGAGGGTATGTGGTGCTATGTTGACCCGAGGGTATGTGGTGCTATATTGACCCGAGGGTATGTGGTGCTATGTTGACCCGAGGGTATGTGGTGCTATGTTGACCCGAGGGTATGTGGTGCTATATTGACCCGAGGGTATGTGGTGCTATATTGACCCGAGGGTATGTGGTGCTATGTTGACCCGAGGGTATGTGGTGCTATGTCGAACCCGCGGTCAGAGAGTCTCAAAACTCCAGAGTTTTGAGACACTCTGACCGCGGGTTCGAACCCCACCTGTGGTATGGTTTGTTTGCAATCGTGTCATTACGATTTCGTGAGCCATAAGTTTCATTAATATTCAGTTTTTATGGCTATTTGAAAAGAGTCATACAGACATCAGTTCTCCACGCACTAACACCACTCCTGATAAAGGTATAATCCTTCCCTACAGCCAGGTTGCATTGTACGTCTATAAAGTACTCACATAAGCTAACACTAGAGTCTCCATCGTAACCAGTACTTCCACAATAGATCTGACCAGGACAAAATTGAAGAACCACGAACCAGTCGATGCAGAGGTTTACACTATCCCCTGTGGAGGCTGTGATGGAATATTCGTCGGTGAAACAACACTAAACCTCGAAACACGTCTCAGTGAGTGTGAAATTTGTAGGAACCATAACTTGAACAACGCCTGTGTACAACACCGGAATTCCGCCAACTACCTGATGAAATTCAACGACTCCCGACTAGTGACTAAAGGCAGGTTCATCATCTCTGAAGTATTAGCAAGAACTCTCTTTAAAACAATAAACCCTGCCATCACATAACTGATACCACTAATACTATTAACGCAAGTACTACAACTACTACTACTACTACCACTACCACTACTACATCCTACAGAGATTATATTATGGTTTTATATCTCACTCTAACATATATATATATATATATACTATATATATATATATATATATATATATATAGTATATATATATATATATAATATACCTGTCTGTATTGTTTATAATGGTTTGAAAAAGTTCCTGTCGCATTAGTTGCACATAAATTCTTTCACTCAACAAGGGTTGCAGATGTTAAATATACGTTTATTGATATTCATTGATTTTCTTTGCACTGACACTTAGTTTGAAAATGTCATATTTGTACACACACACACACACACACACACACATACACACGATGTGAGGTTAAGGGAATCAACCTGACGACACTGGAGGACAGGAGGGATAGGGGAGGACTTGATAACGACATATAAAATACTGAGAGGAATTGACAAGGTGGACAGAGACAGGATGTTCCAGAGATGGGACACAGCAACAAGGGGTCACAGTTGGAAGTTGAAGACTCAGATGAGTCACAGGGATGTTAGGAAGTATTTTTTCAGTCACAGAGTTGTCACAAAGTGGAGCAGTCTGGGAAATGATGTAGTGGAGGCATGATCCATACATAGATTTAAGAAGAGGTATGATAAAGCTCATGGAGCAGGGAGAGTGACCTAGGAGCGACCAGGAGCTATGAATCGACCCCTGCAACTACAACTAGGTGAGTACACACACACACAGGAGGTATGTGTGAGTGTGTGTGTATGTGTGTGTGTGTGTGTGTGTGTACGGTGGCGCCATGAGCTGTGAATCGACCCCTGCAACCACAAAGAGGTGAATACACACACACGCCCTCTATCACCCACCTGCAATACTCCTGCAACACTTTTCTCAAGATAACCTCACAAACTTCCAGCAATCTTAATTTCCTGGAGTGTTGTCTGGCTCTCTAACAACTGCACCTTCACACTGTGAAGACATTTGTTAAGTCTTGTAGCAAGACGCTTCTCACATACAATACCGCTTGATGGTGCTGCAGTCCGCACCACTAATTAACTAGTGTGCTCATCTGTTCGTACTTATTCGTAGTTGCAAGGGTCGAGACTCACGAAATCGTAAATAATACGATTGCAAACTAACCACGAGACGGGTGGGTGAGTGGAAAAACTCTAGGCCAGTCGAGACTCTGCTCCTGGCCTCATCTATTCGCTGGCCATTATTGGGTTCACTCTTAGCTGCCTGAACCGTATCATACCTATTCCTAAAGCTGTGTAGAGCCTGCCTTTACTACTTCGCTGCATAGGCCATTCCACTTCCTGTCCATTCTAAAGCTAAATAAATATTTCCTGACGTTCCTGTGACTCATTTGTGTTTTTAACTACCATCTGTGACCTCGTGTATCCAAGACCCGTCTCTCACACACACACTTCCTCTCTCCACCGTGTCAGTTCCTCTCAGAATTACGTACGTCGTAATCATGTCACCTCTGGTCTTTTTATCTTCTAGTGTCGTCAGGTTTAGTTCCTCTAGTCTCTCCTTCACACGTACATGCTTTCCATGATCTTATTAATGAAAATAAAATACCAGACAAACAAATTTCCAAAATTTACTTGCAACAGATAAGTGAACTGTGGATATATATTTGGATGTACTCCTGTAATCAGTTGTACTCCTTTTGGGGCCTCGTTCCTAGGCCTTTTGTGTATCCATATGCCCTTACGCTGCCGTCCACAGGATGGATATGGGATCACAATAAACTAAAAATCTAATCCGACGGGAGTTCCCATACTGTCAATGAATACTCCAAGATGGTTCTGACATAGACCGTATAAGATATCGTGAATGGTTGCTTATTGAGGGTTCTCAAAGCTACCCTTAAATTTGCTGGTCTTTTATTGGCTGCAGTTATCTGGTTGATGTGTGCCACAGGAGAAATACTCGGAACTATGCTCACTCCAATCTTATTTTTTCTGGGAGGTTTGCAGCCTCTGTCCACTGAGCCTGTTCTCTGTTTCCGGTCTTCTTTGTCCTCTGATTTTCATAGCTTTGCCACTAGTTAGACGAACCCAACAGGTTGTCCAGATCTAGCTGTAGGTTTCCTGATCTGTTCCTCATTGTAATCTCATTATTTTTACATAAACTGTGAGCAAGGACATCTCTGGCTCGATTTCTTCTGTGATGTCGTTTACGTAATCAATAAACAAAAATAGTCTGTGAACGGCCCCGTCAGCCCCTCAAAGAGCACTTGAAGGGGGCCCGTCAGCCCCTCAAAGAGCACTTGGAGGGCCCCCCTCCCCCTTATGAAAAGAAAACAGAAAAATAAATTATAACAAAATAAGATCAACAAATTTGATAAATATAAGCAAATCTCTCAAAATATGAAAAAAATAAATATGAACTCGTCCTAACTGAAGCAAATGATGGAAAAAATAAATAAATTAAGTGAAGCAAGCCTAATATGTATAGAATAGTGTTTTGAATCTGCCCTTGGTATGGCAAGGTGCACAGGAATAGCTGCAGTGAAACAAAAAGCTAGTGTAGATGAGGTCACATGGGGTCGTGTTTATTGTGAAGTCCCCTCGGAAGGTAACAATGCCTACGAAGTAGCACAGCAAGCAGCTTAGCTAACGGAGTTGGCTGCCAGCAGTGGTAGACAACTGGACATCGGCAACAGAGGTATAAGGAACAGGACAAATTCCTCAATCGTGGAATGTTGCAGAAATGGAAGTCCTGTCCTGGTGGAATAGGAAAAGTTCTCAAGATGAGGCTTTTGATGAGATCGTTGACCTGCACAGTAGTATAACAGCAGAGTTCTCGTAATGATGGAGTGTAGATCCAAAGCAAAGGTGAAGGCACAACAGAGCTCCCAAGATGAGACCTTTGATGAGAGCTTGGATCTGCACAGAGGTAGTAGAACAGAAGAGTTCTCGTATCGATGTAGTAGAAGTGTAGACAAACCAAAGGTGAAGGCACAACAGAATTCCAAAGGTGATGAAATATCAGGTTTCTGATCTATTATCAGATCTTTCTGCTCTTCTCATCTCGCATCTGCTGGGTGAGCCAAATCATACAGCAAGGAAACTTGAGAGCAGGAAGCCAAGTGGTTCTCCTCCGTCAGCGAGGGTCCCTTGTTGACTTGTTGAGAGGGGGGGGGTAAAGGTAACTGCTCACATACCCCTTTTCTGAACAGTCATACTTCCTCCACCACTCATTCAGTCTTCCACTCTTATTTAATGAATTACTTATTCCCTCCTCACATACACCAAGTTCTGACATTTGCTGAACCCCACTCGTCACACTTGACCATCCTAACACGTCCTCCATCACAATAATTACTTGTTTATTAATCCACTGCAGTGCCTTCTTGTGAGGTGCCGTAACGAATGCCTTCCTGCAGCTCAGAAATATTGAGTATCCCTCTCTCTCTCTCCCAACTATCTTCACATTGTCATAAAACTCTAGTTCAGTGCTCTTCAACCTTTTTTTTTTGCCCCATTCTCTCTTTTTCACCATATGTCAGAATGTCATTCCCTCCTTCCAAGATTCACTCAAAAGGTGCATTGCAAATACTCTGCATATAATTTATAATTAATATTTATTTTTATTTTTAATTTATTCTGTGACATTAAACTTTATTGTCACAGATTAAAGTAAAAGCAAACTACAATTCTACAGATTTTACATAATCTACGAAACGTCACACATTGTTGAGTAGTGGTCCCAGTTCCCCTTGAAACACCCTAAAATTTCCCCTCAGGGGGGAATACCCCCCTGGTTGAGAACCCTTACTTTACCTGATTTACGAGACAGGATTTGCTGTGTCTAAAACCAATCTCAGTCTTGTTTATCAATCCGCTCGTTCCCAGGTGCCCCGCTACTCTCCCCCTGATAAATAACCTTCTATACTACGCATGCTAGTGACACCGGCCACTAGTTTAACCCTACTTGTCTATCCCTCTTTTAAATATCGAGTCTATGTCGCTGTTGTTGTCATCAGTCACCTGTCCTGTTTTTATTGACTAGTTGAGAATCGGTGGTACACACAGTTATTTACGATTATGACACATGTACAGTAGTTGAGTATCATTTTTGTTGAAACGTTTCGCCTACACAGTAGGCTTCTTCAGTCAAATACAGAGGGAACAGGTGTATTAGTGAAACGAAGATGATGTTATCAGTACATCAACCTTGGAGAAATAGTATTTGAGGTGGTCAGTCCCTCAGCCTGGAGAAAAGTTCAGCTGCATGGAGCGAAACGTTTCATCAATAAAGATACCCAACTGTTGCGCATGTCTTAATCATCAAGCTGTCGGTATTTCATACCATTTATCAACACACACAGTTATTGTGCATCCTCTTTCAGAGCCCACGGAGATATTGTTCGTCCCATTGTCTGGTCACAGTCCGGGCCGAGGGGGCGTTGACCCCCGGAACTCTCGCCAGGTCTCTCCAGGTAAGATGTCTGGCTCACTTATCAATTGTTTCATCTTGCTTCCCACTGCGAGTATTATGTCCATTACTCATTGGTGCTCTCTCCCTCTTTGACACACTGGCAGGGTTCCTGATTCCACTGAATTCACTTCAGTAAAGCTGTTGTTCATCTCCTAGCAGACTTCCTGGTCATCCCAGGATCTTTGCGCTTCCACAGGTCTGAGAAAAGCGGAATCACCGTTGCTTGCAGCTAGAGAAACTTATCATAGGACTGAACCTAGAATAACACCTCAGATCAAGAACGTGCTGGTTCTCCCATACAATGAGAATTTATCTGTCCAACTGAATATTCTTAATACATTTAACATGCAAGTAGTTTTTTAAGAATTCACGGACCTGCATCTTGATAAAGAATTCTCCTCAACAATGTGTTGGTGTGTACAGAATTTGTTGTAATGGGTACAAGTTATCATATGTAGGACAGGCTGGCAAACCTCCAGATGTTAGGATATCACAACACAAATATTTGATACAGATCGCCCAGAAATCAAATGTGATTTTCCGCCACCTTAGAGTCTGTAATAACTCAGCAAACTGGTCGGAAGCCACAGTCATTGTTCCTTGTTCCACTTGGCTTCAACAGAATTTTGAAGAATAGGCAAATTATAAAACTTGATATATGTTCATTATATAATAATAGGCAAATTATAAAACTTGATATATGTTCATTATATAATAATAGTAGTGGCTTATTGAAATTAGACTTGTTTATAGAAGAGGCTATCATGATAGCCTAAAACTGGACTCCGATGCGAGCACCATGGAATGTCTTAAGTTTTTATTACCGCACCGAGGAATTAGGGTTTGTTTTATTGCTGGTTTTGATGCTTAGACCTGCGTCTTCCTCAGCATCTTGTGAGATAGACAGACCATGGCTGTCTTCCTTTAGGATAAACTACAGATGTCTTCCCTTTAAGTGAGTCAGTTGTGGATCTGCCTTCTAAATGTATAGAAAAATTCCTAAGACAATAACCAGATATCTATGTTGAGAATGTTAAGTCTTTTACACCATATCGAAGAATGACAGATTTTTTTTTCTGTCATGTCATTAATATTTAATAATGTTATTACTGGAATACCAGTGTTTGTGGGCTGGCTGTCTTCTGTTTTAATATTCAATCCTTCTGGCACGGGGCACTAGGCACTGGGTATTGGTATGCCTGGGGCACTTACTGCCTCCTGCCTTCCTCTACCATCATTCGAGCAACGACGCTTCCTCTGAACGTATTTGCTTGGGATTTCTTTTTTTTTTTCTGCAACATTGCATGCTCCTGATGATGTGTTGATTGCAACACGAAAGGCCTAGAGCTGTCATTCAACTCACCCCGTGGTTGTTTTCCATTTTGTATCGCGAATACATATATATATATATAACACTGCGCTAGCCAGGGTTCGAACAAATGTACTGGCCCGTCATTGTGAGCGAACCACAGGACTACCCAATCCTACAAGAACCAAGCACCCAGCGACGCTAGGTGTGTTACTCTTGGTCCGAGGACATACGGTAGTGTGGGAGCTTTCAAGCTAATTTCCTTCTCATCCCTGTGTGGTGTACTAGCCTCGATGGGTGCTTTAGGATTGGGTAGTTCTGTGGTTTAAGGCGTCATGTGATTCTCGCTCACAATAACGGGCCAGTACAACATGGGTTCGAACCCTGGCTAGCGCAGTGTTGTTATTGATCAATTCCACTCGTTCGTGGTTACAATAATATATATATATATATATATATATATATATATATATATATATGTATGTGTGTGCTAGGAATTCGCAAGAGCAGGCGAAATATTCACAAACACTGATCTCTGGCCGACGGAGACTCGAACCTACGAACCTTATGACAAGGTACGCAGTGTTTAACCGACCGTACCACACTGGTCCATTACTTTGGCGTCCAGCTCACGCTAGACGTTGATCCAAGGCAGCCAGCTTTCAGGCAGGTGACTTACAGCTTTTCATCTCATCCCCTGCATGCATCGACACAATTAGAGATTTTTACAAAAACATATATATATATATATATATATATATATATATATATATATATATATATATATATATATATATATATATATATATATATAAAATATATATATATAATTGTCGTGCCGATTAGGTAAACTCTCGATTTTGGCTTAAATAGCAACACTCACTTTGCCATATAAGACAAGTGAAAATTTGTGTATGCAATAATTTCGCCAAAATCATTCTGAACATAACGAAAAAAATATATTTCATTGTGTTTGTTTTTTATTAAATTAATGTTAACGTATCTAAAATATATTTAGTAGGGTTAGGCTAAATTAAATTGCGCTTGTTGTAATAAGGTTAGGTAGGTTTTCAAAGTTTCTCTTGGTACAAAATTATAAATTCTTACATTAACATAAATGAAAAAAAATATATCTTTAAACGTATAAGAGAAAATTTTAGAAAGGACTTAATTTTAGATGAGTTCTTGCTAATTGACCAGTTTTACCTAATCGGCACGACATATATATATGCAAGACAACCACTATGAAAAAATAGAGGAATTCCAAGCGCTTTCGTGACTACTCACATTATCAAGGAACTATAACAGGAAACATGACAAGAGGACTTATATAAGGGACAAGACTACACCTCACAGTCACATCAACTCTTCACAATGTTCTCGGTAAGCTTTCCTAATCATACTTCTTTTGTTTCCCAGTTTTCTTCTGCGCTGATCAAGTCACATAAGCTTAAGTTAGTATGATGTGACTGTGAGGTGTAGTCTTGCCCTTTATAAGCCTTCTTGTCATGTTTCCTTTTATAGTTCCTTGATAATGTGAGTAGTCACGAAAGCGCTTGGAATTCCTCTATTTTTTCATAGTGGTTGTCTTGCATATTTTGATATCACCTGTTTACTGTGATCTTTTTGCACATATATTTATATATATATTCTGCATGAGTGTTCTATCGGTAAGAACATTCTGTAAACAAAGACCTCACATGAGCTCCCTCATAAAAGGAAGCTCATGTGCTCGACAGGTGAAAGATTAGCTTTTTCTTGTCGAGAGAGAGAGAGAGAGAGAGAGAGAGAGAGAGAGAGAGAGAGAGAGAGAGAGAGAGAGAGAGAGAGAGAGAGAGAGAGAGAGAGAGAAATTTAATTAAGTTTAAACTCTAAGCAAAATTTTCACCAGTAAACAGAAGGCTTCTTCCCTCCTTCACTCCTCCCCCCCCCTCCTTTACCTTTGATATCCCTTACCTTTGAGGAGTTCCAAGAGTTTTCCTACTCTCAAAGCCCGGCCATGGGCCAGACTCGTCTGGTGCTTGTCTAGTCAACCAGGCTGTTGCTGCTGGTGGCCCACTGACCAACATATCCACCACAGCCTGGTTGATGTTGCACCTGTTGAAGGTAATTGTCCAGTTTCCTCATGAAGGCTTCTACACTTGTTCCAGCCGTGTTTCTGATATCTTCTGATAAGATGTTGAAAGTCTGGGACCCCGGATGTTGATACAGTGTTGCCTTATTGTCCCCACCGCACCCCTGCTCCTCACTGGGTTTATTTTACACTTCCTCCCATATCTCTCCCTCCAGTGTGTTGTTATGGCAGTGTGCAGATTTGGGATCAAGTCCTCGAGTACATTCCAGGTATATATTATCATGTATCTCTCTCTCCTCTGCTCCAGTGAGTACATGTTCAAGACCTCAAGTAATTTCAATTATTTATTGTTCCCTTTCCGTTCCTCACTCACTGTCTCCATTAACTCCCTCCCTCCCTTCCTCCTGCATTCCCTCCCTCCCTCCCTCCTGTATTCCTTCCCTCACCTCGTCACCCCTTCCTTTCTCCATCCCTATCTCTTTACAGTCGTTCTTATTTTCCTTCCCATCATCATATTCTCCCAGCCTTTTTCCTCCCTCCATTATTCTCTCCCTCATTTCTCCCTCAATTCTCTCTAACCCTCTCTACTTCTCTTCATCATTTCCTCCTTTACTACTTCCCTTCCTTTATCTAATCATCCCTATCTCTCTCCCATCATCTCTCCCTATCATAATCCCTCCGTCCCAAACTCTCAATCCCCCTTCCGTCATCAGTCCCTCTCTCCATCCTTGTATCCCTCGCTCTTCCCTTTATTCCTCCTTCATTCTTTCCTTCCCTGCCACTATCATTCTCTATCATTTCTCCATTCTTCCTTTATTCCCTCCCTCATCTTCTCTCCGTCATTACCTCCCTTCCTCCATCCTATCATCATCCCTCTATACATTTCTTTGAAATATAAATATATATTAGATTTATTTCTTTGAACTTTATTCAAGGTGTTAGGAAGCACTAAGTGCTGAATTTCTATTTTAAAAATATATTTTTATATTTTCTTGGTAAATGTTCTTCTAATTGGCTTTTTTTTTTTTATATTCATAGATCAGACGACGGTCGTCGGGACCGAAAGAGCCTTTTCCTTCTCAAGGTAAGATGTAGAATGGTGCCACCGAATGAATCTGCTACTCATTTCTGCAACATTGTAAGCTCCTGATGATGTGTTGATTGCATCACGAAAGGCCTAGAGCTATCATTCAACTACCCCCGTGGTTGTTTTGTATCTTGTATTGCTTGTTCGCCATTTTTGAACACATACACACCCACACACATACATGGGTTCGAATCCTCGCAGTGTTGTTATTGATATAAGTTTTTTTTTTTTTTTATATATATATATATATATATATATATATATATATATATATATATCCAGACCGAGGGACTGATTACCTCAAACTCCTCCTCTCCTTACACCTTTCTGCTTTTTATTGGTCTGATGAAGCCACTGTGTGGCGAAACGTTTCCTTAATAAAGATTCCCATTTATCACACACATAGACATGTTGAAAACGATGCAGAATTCCGACAAGTTGAAGATTAAGACACATGTGCAACAGTTGGGTGTCTTTATTGATGAAACTTTTCACCTACACAGTAGACTTCTTCAGTCAAATACAAAGGCAGCAGGTGTAAGGAAGTTGATGTAATCCGTCCTTCACCCTTGGAGACAAAGTATTGGATATGGCCATTCATTATATTGATCTTGTTACTTATGGCCATTCGTTATATTCATCTGGGTACTTATAGCCATACATTGTATTCATTTGGATACTCATTGCATACATTATATTCATGTGGGTACTTATGGTAGGTAGTGTCCGTCAAGAAGTCGTCTTGCAGGACATTGGTCGAACCTGGTAAAATTTCCCCTAGAAATGCTTTTTTTGTCACTTGATTTAGATTTATGACGACAATCACTGATCATTTTAGATCACATTACCTTCAGTACCCTGCCGTAAACTTTCTTCCTGTGCAAGATGTCAATCATGCAAGTATCCCAGTCATAGATCAACATGATGCATGTGTCAGTGTCTTCTGCAACAGCAGTAAGGAACTATCAATTATATGAAAATTCCTGATGTTGACATAATTGTCTAGGTATTGTTTACATTAACAATATGATCTTGATGTAATTAAGACACATGTGCAACATCTGGGTGTCTTTATTGTAGACGTTTCGCCCTCCAGTGGCTTTATCAATACAAATTCTAGGACAAAACTTGAAGACAGTAGAACTATATACAAAAGATGAGGTAATCAGTCCCCCAGCCTTGGAGTTAGTGTGAACAGCACCGTAGTTGTGGAGGTTCTGGAGAACCTCCACAACTACAGTGTGCTGGAGGTGTTACAGCTTCCAAAATCTCCTCTTAATCATAAGAAACTGATAATCCAAGCTGAAAAAAGTTCCTCTTCGAGCCATCGTAATCCAAGACATGGTCAGTCTCTGTCCCTATTCCAAAGATAACTGGTGTCATTACTGTCCTTGGCTCCACAGTCTGTACATCAGCTTGATCTATATGAACTTTATTGACATCAGTGTTTCTACAAAACTTAAGAAGTGAAGTTAAATACTGGATCCCTCTTATTAGATCTTTGATGTTATCGACTCATTGATACTCTTTATTGTGTTTATTTTGTTTTTTCTAATTTGTTCTTGTATAATCTTGGCAGCAGTGTTTGCAACACTATCCTCTCTCTCTCTCTCTCTCTCTCTCTCTCTCTCTTCTCTCTCTCTCTCTTCTCCTGTCATTGATAATGAAATTTGCCATTTTTCGAAAATAAACCAGATTTTTTTTTGCGCTAAATCATACAATTATTTCTGAATTTTTTTTCCAGTATCCGAAGGCCATAAGAAGTCGGATGAAATTTTTCCTTCCTTCAGGACTCGATACTCAGTACGGAGAGTCCTGGGATCCTGTGTTTTTTTAAAGGTCACCCTGTGGCCTCGGTTGGAAGCGAACTCAGTTCTCACATTGAGGTCCATGGTTCGATCCCCGGTGCGGTTGGAAACATTAGGGCGTTTCCTTAAGACACCTGCTGTCCTTGTTCACCTAGCAGTAAATTGGTACCTGGGTGTTAGCCGACTGGTGTGGGTAGCATCCTGGGGACAAAAGTAACCTAATTTACCGAAATGCTCTGCATAACCAGGGCTTTCTGTATAGTATGTCATTGATGCCACCTAGATTTGCATAAGTTGGATCATGTACTTTTAGAAATAAAGCTTATTATTATTATTATTATTATTATTATTATTATTATTATTATTATTGTCGATGCCATGGAATTTTTCCTTGATGCAAGCAGAGACTTTGAGATGTATAGCTCCTACAAGCCTAAGAAAATTAACATTGTTTTTCGTCTATATTATTGTCAGTAATATGTATTCCTTAATATGTCATCCCATGGGGGTCCCTGTACATCATACTAGTGTCAAGTGGCTCCCATTTGAACGGCCTACCTAGGTCGTTGGCCTGGAAGCGCCACCTTCTTTCTCACAATGTTGTCGCATCGTGTGAAAATCAAGCCTGTGAATGGAGTAATCAATGACTCCTCGAAGCTAGCTTTAGCTACCGCCGTTAGGACCTGCCTGCAGGTCAAATTTACGGCAGTTCACTCTCTGAAGGACTCCTTGATTGTCGTCTGCACAGACGACAATGAAGCTTCAAAACTAATGAACGAATCTTCAATCAAGACCCTATAAACACAATTCAACATATCCCCGTCTCCATTCTTGAAGGCGAAACGTTCGGTCTTTGTGAAAAGACTGGACAAGATCGTCACCTCTCTCTCTACTGAAGCACTGAAGACATCTATCGAGGAACAAAACACCTGGATCCCTAACGCCTCATCTATGCTAAAGATCACATCTGACGGTCTGGCCATCTCATATGATCACATTCACCCAAGTCATATAGAACTAGAACGTTTCACACACGTCTCCCACTGCTGGAGCTGCTACTCCTATAATCACACCACCAAGGACTGCCCCATCAAGGATAAGAAGTTTTGTTCAAAATGTGGGAATGATGGACACGAATTCAGATCGTGCACCATCATATCGAAGAAAACTAAAGATCTGAAGAACACCACCAAGATTCTACACGACACTCTACAGACACCTTTGCCCAGCAACTCCCTCTCTCCACTCCCCGACGGTGCGCACTCCAAGGTGCTCTACTGCATGGTGTATGCACACCATGCAAATGCAACAAACCCCGGCACTTTCAACACCAGTATTAACGAACTATTCCGTCTGAACAACATGTCTGCTTTCAATTTCCCGGACTCCACACCTTCAGCCGACATCCTCAAGATCCTTCCCAACGTCGTGAACTTTACTGCACCTGCAGACTTGTCTCCTGCCCTAGCAACTGCTCCTGTAACTTCTATAACCACTTCCACCGCTGACAACGATGATCATGCTGCCTCAACCACCGTCTCCCACGCCTCCCAACCTGCTGTTATACCACAATTACACCTCTCCACTGCTCCTGTCGACCTTCAGTCACCTGCTAACACCATTGTAGACTCGCCAAAAGAATCCACTTCAGAAGAAGATAGTGACGACTCCAGTACACTCTCATGGGAAAACCTTACCTTCTACACTTCTCCTTCAAATACTGACACCATAACCTGTACTAAACTCTACAAAAGCCTCTGTGCTGGAACAGTCATGTAAGCCTGCGATTCACCTCTTCACTTCACACTCACCCAAGTTCTTGAGTTCATCAAGCCTCTACATTTCACCTTCAGTAACAAGACTAAACTATACCACCTCTCCAGAAGCAGCTTCAAAAAGTTTGAAAATGGCTCCACTGCCAACCTGCCTCCTCAATTACTCCTATAACTAGCACCTGTGTGCTGCCCTCTGATATTCCTACGTGTCTGTCCTCTCCTGCGACCTAGAAACTGTCAGCTTCTCAAGACTCAAGACCTCAACTACCACGAGACCAATGCATACACAGCTATTCTTCCTGTTTTCACCAAGTTCGTACCACGAGCGCCTAGCAGCTGGGTTGAGCTCTGGCTCTTTTTCTTCGACTGTGGACACTCCTCTCCACCGCTATTCTTCGCCTGTCCCGTCTTCCCAGCTCCCCCCACATGAGGTCTTACCTAAACTCTCTTGATCTTGGAGGAGGCAAGCGGCAGACGTATCAGAAATCTGGGCTCCGTCTTTGTTGGCTAATACACTATAACAGAACAGTCTTACCTATTAGTGCTATTGCTACCTCACTATTCACTCCCCATCGACCCCATGTTAATCCACTGAGAGCTTTGGTTAGTTCATTTTGTAAAGAATAAACACGAGGAAACGAACTAAAAGTTTCTCCCCTTTTGCATTCTTAACATCATCGATCCACAACTTTATACGGAAAATAAATCGATGATTATTGCTTTGGAAGGTAGAACAAGTGACACATGTGACTAGGGATGCTAAATCACATTTCTATAATATTTGACGAGGGCCTACGAGATGCCATATGGAAATCTCGTTGAAACTGCCGAACTGGGCCTAGATCCTGGCTTCACCTGCGTCGTGGCTTGTTTCTTAGGGGTCTGTATAACTTATGAGAAGATAGTTGTTTGCAGGCAGAAATGAAATTGCAGTTTTCTATGTTGCTCACCCCTGACTTCTCCCACTCTCCCTGGCTTGCCTTGTTGAATACACTGTAACCACCAAATGTTGCATGACCTCCACAAGTTGACACCAAATATAAACAACATACCGGATTTATAGTGGTGGAGGCTGCTGGTTAAACAGATGAGTGGAGGAACACACACACTTGTGTAGTATGTTGGGCAGTGTTTATAGAGAAGATACTTCAGGCCAGGCGGGGGGACGAGAGAAGCTGAAGTGAGAGATATGTTTTATTGAAAATTGTATAAAGTACCGACAAGTTAATGATTAAGACACATGTGCAACAGTTGGGTACCTATATTGTTGAAACGTTTCGCCTACACAGTAGGTTTCTTCAGTTAAATGCATAGGCAACAGGTGTAGTAACGAAATAAAGATGATGTAATCAGTCTGTCATCCTTGGAGAAATGGTATTTGAGGAGGTCAGTCCCACAGCCTGGAAAAGAGTTCAGCGCCATGGTCTGGAACAATATGAAGCTGAAGCAAGAGAATGGAGTCTTAAATACTATTGAAGGTGAGAGATATTGAGCTCATGACGAAGTAAACATGATTGAGAAAGTGATGCCCAGGTAACCCACGCTACGACAGTATCTTACTGCCTAGTGGCAGACATAACAGGAGGTCGGACTTCAAATTGGATAAGTTTAGATTTAGAAAGAATGTAAGACATAGTTTGGGCCAGTAGGTCTGCTGCAGTGTTCCTCCATTCTTACGTTCTTGAGCACGAGGTCTGTCTTATTGAACACGAGGTCTGTCTTATTGAATATGAGGTTGTCTTAGTGAACACGAGGTCTACCTAAATGAACAGGAAGAGGAGGAGGAGTAGGAATAGGAGAAGAAAGAGGAGGAGGAGGAAGAGGAGAAGATAGATAGGGAGCATTATTAGTCAGTCTTTTTCTTCACAGCTAAAATTACCATATAAATAAAGAGAGCGAGAGAGAGAGAGAGAGAGAGAGAGAGAGAGAGAGAGAGAGAGAGAGAGAGAGAGTGTACTCACCTATTTGTACTCACCTATTTGTGGTTGCAGGGGTCGATTCATAGCTCCTGGCCCCGCCTCTTCACTGATTGCTACTAGGTCCTCTCTCTCCCTGCTCCATGAGCTTTATCAAACCTAGTCTTAAAACTATGTATGGTTCCTGCCTCCACTATGTCGCTTTCTAAGCTATTCCACTTCCTGACAACTCTATGACTGAAGAAATACTTCCTAACATCCCTTTGACTCATAGGAGTCTTCAACTTCCAATTGTGACCTCTTGTTTCTGTGTCCCCTCTCTGGAACATCTTGTCTCTGTCCACCTTATCTATTCCTCGCAGTATTTTATATGTCGTTATCATGTCTCCCCTAACCCTCCTGTCCTCTAGTGTCGTCAGGCCGATTTCCCTTAACCTTTCTTCGTAGGACAATCCCCTTAGCTCTGGGACTAGTCTTGTTGCAAACCTTTGCACTTTCTCTAATTTCTTGACGTGCTTGACCAGGTGTGGGTTCCAAACTGGTGCTGCATACTCCAGTATGGGCCTGACGTATATGGTATACAGAGTCTTGAATGATTCCTTAGTGAGGTATTGGAACGCTATTCTTAGGTTTGCCAGCCGCCCGTATGCTGCAGCAGTTATCTGATTGATGTGTGCCTCAGGAGATGTGCTCGGTATTATACTCACCCCAAGATCTTTTTCTTTGAGTGAGGTTTGCAGTCTTTGGCCACCTAGACTATACTCTGTCTGCGGTCTTCTTTGCCCTTCCCCGATATTCATGACTTTACATTTGGCAGGGTTAAATTCAAGGAGCCAGTTACTGGACCAGGCTTGCAGCCTGTCCAGGTCTCTTTGTAGTCCTGCCTGATCCTCGACTGATTTGATTCTTCTCATTAACTTCACATCATCTGCAAACAGGGACACTTCTGAGTCTATCCCTTCCGTTATGTCATTCACATATACCAAAAACAGTACAGGTCCTAGGACTGACCCTTGTGGAACTCCACTCGTCACAGGTGCCCACTCTGACATCTCGTCACGTACCATGACTCGTTGTTGCCTCCCTGTCAGATATTCTCTGATCCATTGCAGTGCTTTTCCTGTTACGTGTGCCTGATCCTCTAGCTTTTGCATTACCCTCTTGTGAGGAACTGTGTCGAACGCCTTCTTGCAGTCCAAAAAATGCAGTCTATCCACCCTCTCTCTCGTGTCTTACTTCTGTTACCTTGTCATAAAACTCCAGTAGGTTTGTGACACAGGATTTTCCTTCCCTGAAACCGTGCTGGTTGTCGTTTATAAGCTTGTGTCTTTCTAGGTGCTCCACCACTCTCCTCCTGATGATCTTCTCCATGACTTTGCATACTATACACGTCAGTGACACAGGTCTGTAGTTTAATGCCTCGTGTCTGTCTCCTTTCTTAAAAATTGGGACTACATTTGCCATCTTCCACGCCTCAGGTAGTTGCCCAGTTTCAATGGATGTGTTGAAGATTTGTGTTAGTGGCACACACAACATCTCTGCTCCCTCTAAGGACCCACGGAGAAATGTTGTCTGGTCCCACCGCTTTTGAGGTATCGAGTTCACATAGCAGCTTCTTCACCTCCTCCTCGGTTGTGTGTATTTCATCCAGCACTTGTTGGTATACCTCCCTATTCTGAATTCCTGGAGTCCTACCTGTCTCCTGTGTAAATACTTCTTTAAATCTCATGTTGAGCTCCTCACATACCTCTTGGTCGTTTATTGTGAACTCCCCACCTTCCTTCCTCAGCCTGATTACCTGGTCCTTGACTGTTGTTTTCCTCCTGATGTGGCTATACAACAGCTTCGGGTCAGACTTGACTTTTGATGCTATATCATTTTCATATTGTCGCTGAGCCCCCCTCCTTACCTGTGCATATTCGTTTCTGGCTCTTCGGCTAATCTCTTTATTTTCCTGGGTCCTTTGTCTTCTGTACTTTTTCCATTCTCTATTACACTTACTTTTTGCCTCCCTACACCTCTGGGTGAACCAAGGACTCGTTCTGGTCTTCCCATTACTTCTGTTTCCCTTGGGGACAAACCTCTCCTCTGCCTCTTTGCATTTGGTTGTCACATATTCCATCATTTCTTTTACTGGTTTTCCTGCCAATTCTCTCTCCCACTGAACGTCTTGTAGGAAGTTCCTCATGCCTGTGTAGTCCCCCTTTTGTAGTTTCGTTTCTCCTTTCCTATTCCTGCTCCCTCTCCACTTGTAGCTCAACTATATAATCAAAACACAGAACCAAATGATCACTAGCTCCAAGGGGCCTTTCATACGTGATATCCTCGATGTCCGAACTACTCAAGGTGAATACTAGGTCCAGTCTTGCTGGATCATCCCCACCCTCTCTCTGGTAGTGTCTCTAACATGTTGATGCATGAGGTTTTCCAGTACCACATCCATCATCTTGGCTCTCCATGATTCAGGACCCCCATGGGGCTCTAGGTTTTCCCAATCAATCTCTTTGTGATTGAAATCACCCATAACTAGTAACTTTGCTCTCCCCATGTGGGCTCTTCTGGCTACCTCGGCTAGTGTGTCTACCATTGCTCTGTTGCTCTCGTCGTATTCTTCTCTTGGCCTCCTGCAGTTCTGTGGCGGGTTGTACATTACAGCAATTACCACCTTATGGCCCTCAGACTGAATTGTTCCTACTATGTAGTCCCTTTCACCCATTCCATCCATTCCTTCCACTTCCTCAAATCCCCACCTGTTCTTAATGAGCAGTGCAACTCCTCCTCCCCTCTGCTCCCTCTATCTTTCCTGAGGATTTGATATCCGGGTGGGAAGATTGCATCTGTTATCATCCTGGTGAGTTTCGTTTCTGTGAGTGCTATTATGTCTGGGGATGTCTCCTTTATTCTTTCATGCCACTCCTCACATTTATTTGTTATACCATCTGCATTTGTATACCAAACCTTTAACTTCTTTTCTAAAACCGTAGTCTGGGGTATGTTGGGGTTGGGAAAGTGGGAGATCTGATGGGGAACTATGGGTGGTTGGTGTGAAGGTGGAGTTTGAAATGAGGTGGGTGGAATCATTGGGTATGGCATGTGTGTTTTGGGTTAGGTTGTTTGGTTGCATTGGGGTTGTCCAGGTTGGGGAACATCTGAAGGTGGTTGTATTAGAGCTTCCTCCTGAGTCTGGGTTCTCCTGTCCATCTCTCTTTCCTCCTTTTGTCTCTGTACCCTCTCTTTCAGTTTCTGTCTTTCTTCTCGTGTTCTGTCGCGGTCGATATACACCCCTCCGGTACTCTGACATATCCCTTAGTCTTGCTTTCTCCTGCAGGATCCTGTTTCGAGTCAATTCTGCTTTGAAAATTACTTTGACTGGCCGGATTCTTCCTCTTGCAAATCCCCTATTCTCAGAAAATTTGCCAGCTGGGTCATGTCATCTTCTCCTATTGCTTTCATGATGTTTTCAATCGCATTTTCTCCCTTGTCTTCTTGCTTCATAAGTTTCCCTTCAGCTTCCTGGAGCCCATAAACAAAGACTGATCTCTCTCTTCCATTCTCCCACTGCCTATTCCTATGTAACCCTGATTCGATTTAGTTGCCTCCATTGAAGCTTTCCTTTCTTCAATCTCTTCACTGTCTGTTATCCCTTTGCCCAGTGGCCTGTCGCTTTCCCTTCTTAACTTTCCCTGTGCACTGCTGTGGTCTGTTAGGGCTTCTACGTATAGCTTAGCTCTCCTATTTACTACACTCCCCTCGATTGTTCCTGATGTGATCCTCTCTTTCTCTCGGGCTCCACGATGGTCTGATATAGCCTCTGCATACAGTTTCACTCCGTTCTCTACAGTCCTCTTCTTTGTGACTGAGGTAGCAGTTTCTGATACCATGTCCACATTGCTTTTTAGTTCTTTAGGCTGTTTCAAATTTTTCAGTTCTTCTTCTAATCTCTGTATCTTAGCCTCTGCTGTTGTGACTTGCTTTTCCCACTTCCTGCTTTCTGCAGCTATCCTCTCCTCCATTATCTTACTTTCTGCAGCTATCCTCTCCTCCATTTTCATGCTAAGCTCCTCTAGCTTCCTTCCCCACTCATGTTCCCTTTTCATGAGCTCTGCTGCCCAATCTTCCTTTGCAGACTCATCCTCCAGTCCCCTAGTTTTCCGTCCTGCTCTCTGGGACCCCATTTTTTATTTTTTATTTTTAAGATGCCACAGAGTGGAAAACTATGTATTTCTGTGTGGTTGTTTTGTGGTGTGATTGCCTGAGTGTTTGTGTGGGGGTGGAGGGAGGGAGAGGAGAAACTGAAGACAGTGGGGAAATGGAAGAGAGGTGGGGAGGGGGAAAGAGGGGGGATTATGAGGAGAGAGTGAAGGAGGGAGAAACAGAGGTGGAGAGAGAATGGGAGAGGGAGAGGGGAGGAGGTGTGAGAGAGGGGGAGGAGGTGGGTGAGAGAGGGGGAGGAGGTGGGTGAGAGAGGGGGAGGAGGTGGGTGAGAGAGGGGGAGGAGGTGGGTGAGAGAGGGGGAGGAGGTGGGTGAGAGAGGGGGAGGAGGTGGGTGAGAGAGGGGGTTCAGGGAAGGGAGTGGGGGAGAGGTGGGTGGAGGGAGCAGGGGGAAAGAGTGTGTGTGGGCCTGTGTGTGTGTGTTAGTTTTGTGTGTGTGTTAGTTTTGTGTGTGTGTTAGTTTTGTGTGTGTGTTAGTTTTGTGTGTGTGTGTGTGTGTTAGTTTTTTTTTTGTGTGTGTATGTTAGTTTTGTGTGTGTGTATGTATGTGTGTGTGTGTATGTATGTTTGTGTGTGTATGTATGTGTGAATAGTAGTGGTGAAATTGTGTGTTATGGTGTATGGGTGTGTATGTGGAGTTTGCGAGTGACACGTTGTCTGCAGTGCTTCTCTACCTGGCCTGACCTGACACACCTGACCTACCAGTTAATGTGTGTGTGTGTGTGTGTGTGTGTGTGTGTGGAACTATATGTGTGTGGATTTATTGTGTGAAAAGTAGTGGTGAAATTGTGTTATGGTGTATGAGTGGTATGTGAGGTCTGCGAGTAACACGTAGTCTACAGTGCTCCTCTACCTGGCCTGACCTGACACACCTGATCTACCAGTTAATGTATTCTATGATTCACCTGTCTGCTCGCCCTTTTCTACTAGAAATTATCAATTGCTATTTGTTGCTGAGTACTTGATATCCTATTCCTTATCTTACTATGAGAGTTGACCGTTCACAAACAGCTTAGCGGTTAGGTAATTGGATCTTACACCCGACACCCCGAAAACCACGCATAGGTGAATACTTGCGATGCGATGCAGCTTGGCCAGCGTGTAGTATCCTGTAGATTCTGTAGAGTGTGTGTGTGTGTGTGTGTGCGTGTGCGTTCAGTCAAAATACTTCCGATCTTCAGAACCATAACATACCCAGCCATCCTTCAGAGTGCAGACACTGTACTTCCCACCTCCAGAACCATAACATACCCAGCCATCCTTCAGAGTGCAGACACTGTACTTCCCACCTCCAGAACCATAACATACTCAGCCATCCTTCAGAGTACAGACACTGTACTTACCACCTCCAGAACCATAACATACTCAGCCATCCTTCAGAGTGCAGACACTGTACTTACCACCTCCAGAACTAAAATCACGACCCCTCTTTCCTTCTGAAGAAGGATGAAGCCACTACCTCACGTTATATTGACTGGCACACACGGACGAAGTGCTGAGCCACTTGCTCCTCTTGACTGGCACACACGGACGAAGTGCAGAGCCACTTGTACTTGACAGACACACACGGACGGTGAACGTGGCCTCAGATTAAGCTCACATCTTGATGTTTGAGCAATAGCAGGAAAAATTCTGGATAAATGTTCCCAAAATATAAGCTGACGTGACCTTTGAGGCCCTTGGATGCTGCGAGGCAAAGATGAGAGATTCTGTGAGATGAGAGATACTGGGAGATGAGATATACTGGGTGATGAGATATACTGGGTGATGAAAGATACTGGGAGATGAGTTATACTGGGTGATGAAAGATACTGGGAGATGAAAGATACCTGGGAGATGAAAGATACTGGGAGATGAGTTATACTGGGTGATGAGATATACTGGGAGATGAAAGATACTGGGAGATGAGTTATACTGGGTGATGAAAGATACTGGGAGATGAAAGATACCTGGGAGATGAAAGATAATGGGAGATGAGATATACTGGGAGATGAGAGATACTGGAAGATGATATATACTGAGTGATGAAAGATACTGGGAGATGAGAGATACTGGGATGTAAGAGATACTTGGATGTGAAAGATACGAGGATGTGAGAGATACAGGGAGATGAGACATACTGGGTGATGAGAGATACTGGGATGTGAGAGATACTAGGAGATAAGAAATACTGGGACGTGAGAGATACTGGGAGAGAATAGATCCTGGGAGATGAGAGATACTTGGAAATGAGAGATACTGGGAGATGAGAAATACTTGGAGAGAAGACAGGTAAACTTACATAAAAAATGAATAGGTAGAGAGAAGAAGAGACAGAAAGAGAATTAAAAATAATGAGAATAAATGAGAGAAAGAAAAGTGGAAAATAAAGGAAGGAAATAAATGACTCCATTTTCTCCTCCTCCTTCTCCTCGTTCTCTTCCTCCTCTTGTTCTTCTTCCTCTTCCTCCTCTTGTTCTTCTTCCTCTTGTTCTTCCTCCTCTTGCTCTTCCTCCTCTTGTTCTTCTCCTCTTGTTCTTCTTCCTCCTTTTGTTCTTCCTCCTCTTGTTCTTCTTCCTCCTTTTGTTCTTCCTCCTCTTGTTGTTCTTCCTACTTCTTCCGCCGCACTCAAGAACACAACACAATAACACAGGAGCACTGCAGAAGGTCTACTGGCCCATGCTAGGCAGGTCAACCCACACCCACACATCTACTTGTCTAACCCATGGTTATTGAGGAAACGTTTCGCCACACAGTGGCTTCATCAGTCCAATACAAAGAAGAATCGTGAAGAACAGGAGGAGTTTGAGGTGGTCAGTCAATCAACCTTGAGTCGATGTTGTCAGTCCATCAATCTTGTAGAAACTACAGCATAGGGCGTAGTAGTGGCTTATATACTGTAGACAGGTGAGGTGAAGCAGCAGGAGGCGGGGTCATAGTGGTATCATCCACTAGTCGAAGTAGGTCTTCGTCCAAAGGTTGGACAATACCCAAGATACCCAAGTGTTGCATCTGTGTCTAATTTATAACTTGTCGGTTCTCTGAACCATTGATCTACATCCTGTCTGACACAGCAACATCTTGGGATCTTGATACAAACGAATTCTTCAACACTTGTCCAACCTTTGGACGAAGATCTACTTCGACTAGTGGATGGTACCACTATGACCCCGCCTCCTCCTGCTTCACCTCACCTGTCTACAGTATATAAGCCACTACTACGCCCTATGCTGTAGTTTCTACAGGATTGATGGACTGACAACATCGACTCAAGGTTGATTGACTGACCACCTCAAACTCCTCCTGTTCTTCACGATTCTTCTTTGTATTGGACTGATGAAGCCACTGTGTGGCGAAACGTTTCCTCAATAAAGATACCCAAGTGTTGCATATGTGTCTAATTTATAACCCATGGTTCTAACCTCAATCATCCTACTGGGAAGTTTGTTCTACTTGTCTACAACTATATTGCTATACCAGGACTTTCCTATAGCTTTTCTAAATCTAAATTTATGAAATTTAAATCCATTGTTGCGGTTTAAGTCTTAGATATTTTGCTCTTCTATATTTTTTCTAAATCTAAATTTATCTAACTTGAATCCATTGCTGGGAGTTTATCTAAGATATTTTACTTGCCTAAATCTTTTCTAAATCTAAATTTATCCAACTTGAATTCATTGCTGTGAGTTAACCTTAGATATTTTACTTTCTAAATCTAAATTTATCCAATTTGAATCCATTGCCTTGAGTTAAGTCTAAGATATTTTCAGTACGTGATTATTATCCAACTTTGCTCTTTACACATTTCCCTACGTACACATTATTGTATCTTCTTTAAGACTGCGACTCACCACACAGAATACATTCATGTCCTCAGTCTATCTGCGTAGGAGAGCCAGTGTCCTCAGTCTATCTGTGTAGGAGAGCCAGTGTCCTCAGTCTATCTGTGTAGGAGAGACAGTGGCCTCAGTCTATCTGTGTAGGAGAGCCAGTGTCCTCAGTCTATCTGCGTAGGAGAGCCAGTGTCCTCAGTCTATGTGCGTAGGAGAGCCAGTGTCCTCAGTCTATCTGCGTAGGAGAGCCAGTGTCCTCAGTCTATCTGCGTAGGAGAGCCAGTGTCCTCAGTCTATCTGCGTAGGAGAGACAGTGTCCTCAGTCTATCTGCGTAGGAGAGCCAGTGTCCTCAGTCTATCTGTGTAGGAGAGACAGTGTCCTCAGTCTATGTGCGTAGGAGAGCCAGTGTCCTCAGTCTATCTGCGTAGGAGAGCCAGTGTCCTCAGTCTATCTGCGTAGGAGAGCCAGTGTCCTCAGTCTATCTGCGTAGGAGAGACAGTGTCCTCAGTCTATCTGCGTAGGAGAGCCAGTGTCCTCAGTCTATCTGTGTAGGAGAGACAGTGGCCTCAGTCTATCTGTGTAGGAGAGCCAGTGTCCTCAGTCTATCTGCGTAGGAGAGCCAGTGTCCTCAGTCTATGTGCGTAGGAGAGACAGTGTCCTCAGTCTATGTGCGTAGGAGAGCCAGTGTCCTCAGTCTATCTGCGTAGGAGAGCCAGTGTCCTCAGTCTATCTGCGTAGGAGAGCCAGTGTCCTCAGTCTATCTGCGTAGGAGAGACAGTGTCCTCAGTCTATCTGCGTAGGAGAGCCAGTGTCCTCAGTCTATCTGTGTAGGAGAGACAGTGTCCTCAGTCTATGTGCGTAGGAGAGCCAGTGTCCTCAGTCTATCTGCGTAGGAGATCCAGTGTCCTCAGTCTATCTGCGTAGGAGAGCCAGTGTCCTCAGTCTATCTGCGTAGGAGAGACAGTGTCCTCAGTCTATCTGCGTAGGAGAGACAGTGTCCTCAGTCTATCTGTGTAGGAGAGACAGTGTCCTCAGTCTGCGTAGGAGAGCCAGTGTCCTCAGTCTATCTGTATAGGAGAGACAGTGTCCTCAGTCTATCTGCGTAGGAGAGCCAGTGTCCTCAGTCTATCTGCGTAGGAGAGCCAGTGTCCTCAGTCTATCTGTGTAGGAGAGACAGTGTCCTCAGTCTATCTGCGTAGGAGAGCCAGTGTCCTCAGTCTATCTGTGTAGGAGAGACAGTGTCCTCAGTCTATCTGCGTAGGAGAGCCAGTGTCCTCAGTCTATCTGTGTAGGAGAGACAGTGTCCTCAGTCTACCTGCGTAGGAGAGACAGTGTCCTCAGTCTACCTGCGTAGGAGAGACAGTGTCCTCAGTCTATCTGTGTAGGAGAGCCAGTGTCCTCAGTCTACCTGCGTAGGAGAGACAGTGTCCTCAGTCTATCTGCGTAGGAAAGACAGTGTCCTAGGTCTATCTGTGTAGGATAGACAGTGTCCTCAGTCTATCTGCGTAGGATAGACAGTGTCCTCAGTCTATCTGTGTAGGATAGACAGTGTCCTCAGTCTGTCTGTGTAGGATAGACAGTGTCCTCAGTCTGTCTGTGTAGGAGAGACAGTGTCCTCAGTCTATCTGCGTAGGAGAGACAGTGTCCTCAGTCTGTGTAGGAGAGACAGTGTCCTCAGTCTATCTGCGTAGGAGAGACAGTGTCCTCAGTCTATCTGCGTAGGAGAGAGTGTCCTCAGTCTATCTGCGTAGGAGAGACAGTGTCCTCAGTCTATCTGTGTAGGATAGACAGTGTCCTCAGTCTATCTGCGTAGGAGAGACAGTGTCCTCAGTCTATCTGTGTAGGATAGACAGTGTCCTCAGTCTGTCTGTGTAGGATAGACAGTGTCCTCAGTCTATCTGCGTAGGAGAGACAGTGTCCTCAGTCTATCTGCGTAGGAGAGACAGTGTCCTCAGTCTTTCTGTGTAGGATAGACAGTGTCCTCAGTCTACCTGCAAAGGATAGACAGTGTCCTCAGTCTGTCTTCGTAGGATAGACAGTGTCCTCAGTCGATCTTCTTAGGATAGACAGTGTCCTCAGTCTATCTTCTTAGGATAGTGTCCTCAGTCTGTCTTCGTAGAATAGACAGTGTCCTCAGTCTGTCTTCTTAGGATAGACAGTGTCCTCAGTCTGTCTTCGTAGGATAGACAGTGTCCACAGTCTATCTTCATAGGATAGACAGTGTCCTCAGTCTATCTTCTTAGGATAGACAGTGTCCTCAGTCTATCTTCTTAGGATAGACAGTGTGGCCTCAGTCTATCTTCCTAGGATAGACAGTGTCCTCAGTCTATCTTCTTAGGATAGACAGTGTCCTCAGTCTATCTTCTTAGGAAAGACAGTGTCCTCAGTCTATCTTCTTAGGATAGACAGTGTCCTCATTCTATCTTCTTAGGATAGACAGTGTCCTCAGTCTATCTTCTTAGGATAGACAGTGTCCTCATTCTATCTTCTTAGGATAGACAGTGTCCTCAGTCTATCTTCTTAGGATAGACAGTGTCCTCAGTCTATCGATGGTGTCCAGTCTATTGGATAGACAGTGTCCTCATTCTATCTTCTTAGGATAGACAGTGTCCTCAGTCTATCTTAGGATAGACAGTGTCCTCAGTCTATCTTAGGATAGACAGTGTCCTCAGTCTATCTTAGGATAGACAGTGTCCTCAGTCTATCTTAGGATAGACAGTGTCCTCAGTCTATCTTAGGATAGACAGTGTCCTCAGTCTATCTTAGGATAGACAGTGTTCTCAGTCTATCTTAGGATAGACAGTGTTCTCAGTCTATCTTAGGATAGACAGTGTCCTCAGTCTATCTTAGGATAGACAGTGTCCTCAGTCTATCTTAGGATAGACAGTGTCCTCAGTCTATCTTAGGATAGACAGTGTCCTCAGTCTATCTTAGGATAGACAGTGTCCTCAGTCTATCTTAGGATAGACAGTGTCCTCAGTCTATCTTCTTAGGATAGACAGTGTCCTCAGTCTATCTTCTTAGGATAGACAGTGTCCTCAGTCTATCTTCTTATGATAGACAGTGTCCTCAGTCTATCTTCTTAGGATAGACAGTGTCCTCAGTCTATCTTAGGATAGACAGTGTCCTCAGTCTATCTTAGGATAGACAGTGTCCTCAGTCTATCTTCAAAGGAAAGATTTCTGATACTTGGGATCAGGTTTCTCATCCTTCTCTGTACGTTTTCCAGTGAATTTATATCCATTCTCCTCCTGCTTCTTCTCCTCTCCTCTTCCTCTTCCTCCTCCTCTTCCTCCTCCTCTTCTTACTTACCTCTCACTTTGTTCTCCGAGGAAGAGGCAAAAGTTATTCATTGCAAGTGTCATACAGGGGGTATGGGTCATGGTCATGGGTGGTGTGGGTCATGGTCATGGGTGGTGTGGGTCATGGTCATGGGTGGTGTGGGTCATGGTCATGGGTGGTGTGGGTCATGGGTTATATACAATTCTGTTGGTCATGGGTTTTATACAACAGTGTTGGTCATGGGTTATATACAACAGTGTGGGTGGTGTGGGTCATGGTCATGGGTGGTGTGGGTCATGGGTTATATACAATAGTTGTGTGGGTGGTGTGGGTGGTGTGGGTGGTGTGGGTGGTGTGGGTCATGGGTTATATAAAACTCTGTTGGTCATGGGTTTTATACAACAGTGTTGGTCATGGGTTATATACAACAGTGTGGGTGGTGTGGGTCATGGGTTATATACAACAGTGTTGATCATGGGTTATATACAACAGTGTGGGAGGTGTGATTCATGGGTTATATACAACCGTGTTGGTCATGGGTTTTATACAACAGTGTGCGTGGTGTGGGTCATGGGTTATATACAACAGTGTTGATCATGGGTTGTATACAACAGTGTGGGAGGTGTGGGTCATGGGTTATATACAACAGTGATGGTCATAGGTATTATACAACAGTGTGGGTGGTGTGGATCATGGGTTATATACAACAGTGTGGGTGGTGCGGGTCATGGGTTATACACAACAGTGTGGGTGGTGTGTTTCATGGGTTATACACAACAGTGTGGGTCATGGGTTATACAAAACAGTGTGGGTGGTGTGGGTCATGGGTTATACACAACAGTGTGGGTGGTGTGGGTCATGGGTTATACACAACAGTGTGGGTGGTGTGGGTCATGGGTTATATACAACAGTGTGGGTCATGAGTTATATACAACAGTTGAGTGGGTCTTGTGGGTCATATACTACAGTGTTGGTCATGGGTTTTATACAACAGTGTTGGTCATGGGTTATATACAACAGTGTGGGTGGTGTGGGTCATGGGTTATTTACAACAGTGTTGATCATGGGTTATATACAACAGTGTGGGAGGTGTGGGTCATAGGTTATTTACAACAGTGTTGGTCATGGGTTTTATACAACAGTGTGGGTGGTGTGGATCATGGGTTATATACAACAGTGTGGGTGGTGTGGGTCATGGGTTATACACAACTGTGTGGGTGGTGTGTTTCATGGGTTATACACAACAGTGTGGGTGGTGTGGGTCATGGGTTATACACAACAGTGTGGATGGTGTGGGTCATGGGTTATACACAACAGTGTGGGTGGTGTGGGTCATGGGTTATACACAACAGTGTGGGTGGAGTGGGTCATGGGTTAAACACAACAGTGTGGGTGGAGTGGGTCATGGGTTATACATAACAGTGTGGGTGGAGAGGGTCATGGGTTATACACATGTGTGGGTGGTGTGGGTCATGGGTTATATACAACATTGTTGGTGGTGTGGGTCATGGGTTATATACAAGTGTTGATCATGGGTCATATACAAAAGTATGGGTGGTGTGGGTCATGGGTTATGCACAACAGTGTGGGTGGTGTAGGTCATGGGTTATATACAACAGTGTTGGTCATGGGTTTTATACAACAGTGTGGGTGGTGTAGGTCATGGGTTATGTACAACAGTATTGATCATGGGTTATATACAACAGTGTGGGAGGTGTGGGTCATGAGTTATATACAACAGTGTTGGTCAAGGGTTTTATACAACAGTGTGGGTGGAGTGGGTCATAGGTTATATACAACATTGTGGGTGGTGTGGGTCATGGGTTATATACAACAGCGTGGGTGGTGTGGGTCATGGGTTATATACAACAGCGTGTGTGGTGTGGGTCATGGGTTATATGCAACAGTGTGGGTGGTGTGGATCATGGGTTATATACAACAATGTGGGTGGTGTGGATCATGGGTTATATGCAACAGTGTGGGTGGTGTGGATCATAGATTATATACAACAGCGTGGGTGGTGTGGATCATGGGTTATATACAACAGCGTGGGTGGTGTGGATCATGGGTTATATGCAACAGTGTGGGTGGTGTGGATCATGGGTTATATACAACAGTGTGGGTGGTGTGGATCATGGGTTATATACAACAGTGTGGGTGGTGTGGATCATGGGTTATATACAACAGCGTGGGTGGTGTGGATCATGGGTTATATACAACAGCGTGGTTGGTGTGGGTCATGGGTTATATACAACAGGGTGGGTGGTGTGGATCATGGGTTATATATAACAGTGTACGTGGTGTGGATCATGGGTTATATACAACAGTGTGGGTGGTGTGGATCATGGGTTATATACAACAGTGTGGGTGGTGTGGATCATGGGTTATAAACAACAGCGTGGGTGGTGTGGGTCATGGGTTATATGGAACAATGTGGGTGGTGTGGGTCATGGGTTATATACAACAGTGTGGGTGGTGTGGGTCATGGGTTATATACAACAGCGTGGGTGGTGTGGGTCATTGGTTATATACAACAGCGTGGGTGGTGTGGGTCATGGGTTATATACAACAGCGTGGGTGGTGTGGGTCATGGGTTATATACAACAGCGTGGGTGGTGTGGGTCATGGGTTATATACAACAGTGTGGGTGGTGTGGATCATGGGTTATATATAACAGTGTACGTGGTGTGGATCATGGGTTATATACAACAGTGTGGGTGGTGTGGATCATGGGTTATATACAACAGTGTAGGTGGTGTGGATCATGGGTTATAAACAACAGCGTGGGTGGTGTGGGTCATGGGTTATATGGAACAGTGTAGGTGGTGTGGGTCATGGGTTATATACAACAGTGTGGATGGTGTGGGTCATGGGTTATATACAACAGCATGGGTGGTGTGGGTCATGGGTTATATACAACAGCGTGGGTGGTGTGCGTCAAGGGTTATATACAACAGTGTGGGTGGTGTGGGTCATGGGTTATATACAACAGCGTGGGTGGTATGGGTCATGGGTTATATACAACAGCGTGGGTGGTATGGGTCATGGGTTATATACAACAGCGTGGGTGGTGTGGGTCATGGGTTATATGCAACAGTGTGGGTGGTGTGGGTCATGGGTTATATACAACAGTGTGGGTGGTGTGGGTCATGGGTTATATACAACAGCGTGGGTGGTGTGGGTCATGGGTTATATACAACAGCGTGGGTGGTGTGGGTCATGGGTTATTTACAACAGTGTGGGTGGTGTGGGTGATGGGTTATATGGAACAGTATGGGTGGTGTGGGTCATGGGTTATATACAATAGTTGTTCATGGAACATTTTTCATTTACAAAAAAACAAACAAATATTTTTTCTCTCCTAAATCTAAAAAAATGTAATGTAATAACCTTATTTTAATCTTCCCCTCTTCTTTATCTCCTTTTCCACCCTTTCCTCTCCTTTTCCATCTCTCCTTCCTTCTTCCTCCTTCCCCTCCATAGCCCTAAATCCCTCTCCTCTAGACCAGGAGTTTCTCTAGATATTTTTGCCTGGTAATCTGTGAGCTTTGAGAATTTCTGTTTACCTCCCTTTTATATTATTTTGTTGCGATTTTTTTGACGTGCGAGGTTGATATATAATAATAATAATAATAATAATAATAATAATAATAATAATAATAATAATAATAATAATAATAATAATAATAATAATATCTTTATTTCTACCAGTACATGTACAAGGTATACAGACCATAGCTGACATCAATGACATACTACAATATAGAAAGGCACTTGTTATGCTGAGCATTTCCCGCAAATTAGGTCAGTTTTGTCCCAGGATGCGACCCACACCAGTCCACTAACACCCAGGTACCCATTTTACTGATGGCTGAACATAGACAACCAGTGTAAGGAAACACGTCCAGCGTTTTCACCCCTTCGCTGGGAATCGAACCCGGACCCTCACAGTGTGAAGCTAAAGCTTTTGCCCAGGCCACGGGCCACCGTGGTCATGACTGTGGCCGCCCAGATTACTGTCTGCCCTTATTGGAGGTAAAATTATCAAATTATCTTAATTTGCCGATGTTATGTAGCTGAGTTGGTAGCGCACTCAGCTCACACACTGAGGTCCGTGGTTCGATCCCAGATACGGGTGGAAACATTAGGACGAGTTTCCTTAAGACTCCTGCTGTTACTGTTCACCTAGCAGTAAGTAGGTACCTGGGTATTAGTCACCTTACACCTGCTGTTACTGTTCACTTAGTAAGTAGGTACCTGAGTGTTATTCACCTTACACCTGCTGTCCCTGTTCACATAACATTAAGTAGGTACCTGGATGTTAGTCACTTTTCTCCTGCTGTTACTGTTCACCTAGCAGTAAGTAGGTACCCGTTTGTTAGTACATTAGTGTGGGTCGCATCCTGGGGGCTAAATTAACCTAAGTTGCGGGAAATGCTCTACATAACCAGGGGCTTTCTATATAGTATGTCATTGATGTCAGCTATGGTCTGTATAAGTTGTATCATGTACTGCTAGAAATAGAGATTATAATTATTATTACTATTATTATAACATAATAACAATTGATCGTGCAATCATAGTGATGAAGGACTTACGAAGACGTAGGATCGAGCCTCCACTCCTTGTACTGAATGAGTTATACGGTTGGAGGATTTATCATCCATTAATAATTATGTTTGAACAATACTCAACTAATCAACATTATCGTAACTGGAATAATTCCAAACTAACTCACATTATGATAGCGAGAATAATTTACTAATTAACCACATAATCGTGGGTTGAACAATTCTTAACTAATCCACAATACCATGACTGGAACAATTCATAACTAACCCACAATACCGTTTCTTGAGCAACCAACATCCCACAACTCCATGGCTGGAACAATTCATAACACACAATACCATTTCTGGAATAATCAACATCCCACAATTCCATGGCTAGAATAATTCATACAAATTCCTGTCAGATTTAAAACGTAGGTGAATTATAAATCTTCATAGATTCTCCAAGACAGTGAAAACTAATTTCCGCTGTCGATCTCAACTAATCCTACCAGCGTCAAGGGCGCTTCTTGGAGATTACTCGGAGATTTACTTGGAGATTTACTTGGGGATTACTTGTAGCTTAAACTTTAATTGACAAAGGTGTACATAAAACAAATCCAATAACATTTAAAAAATATATATATATTTTTTCGAAATACCGTAGGCGACAGTGCCGAAGCTTTCTCCAAGATTATCCATGGATATTGGCGTCAATTTTTGACCGCGGGGAAGCGATGGCGATAATGCCTTCCATTTTTTGATGGCCATAGAAGCGATATACCCATAGGGGTCACACGGTGCCAAGGTGTTTAATATGGAGGTTAATCCTGGAAGGTGACACTAGGAAAAATGCCACACATATTAACTAAAATTTATCCAAACAAAAATAAAATTATTATTATTATTTTTTTTTTTTTTTTTTATTAACACATCGGCCGATTCCCACCAAGGCAGGGTGGCCCGAAAAAGAAAAACTTTCATCATCATTCACTCCATCACTGTCTTGCCAGAAGGGTGCTTTACACTACAGTTATAAAACTGCAACATTAACACCCCTCCTTCAGAGTGCCGGCACTGTACTTCCCATCTCCAGAACTCAAGTCCGGCCTGCCGGTTTCCCTGAATCCCTTCATAAATGTTACTTTGCTCACACTCCAACAGCACGTCAAGTATTAAAAACCATATGCCTCCATTCACTCCTATCAAATACGCTCACACATGCTTGCTGGAAGTCCAAGCCCCTCGCACACAAAACTTCCTTTACCCCCTCCCTCCAACCTTTCCTAGGCCGACCCCTACCCCGCCTTCCCTCCACTACAGATTTATACACTCTCGAAGTCACTCTGTCTCGTTCCATTCTCTCTACATGTCCAAACCACCTCAACAACCCTCCTCAGCTCTCTGGACAATCGTTTTGGTAATCCCGCACCTCCTCCTAATTTCCAAACTCCGAATTCTCTGCATTATATTCACACCACACATTGACCTCAGACATGACATCTCCACTGCCTCCAGCCTTCTCCTCGTTGCAACATTCATCACCCATGCTTCACACCCATATAAGAGCGTTGGTATAACTATACTCTCATACATTCCCCTCTTTACTTCCATAGACAAGGTTCTTTGTCTCCACAGACTCCAAAGTGCTCCACTCACCCTTTTCCCCTCATCAATTCTATGATTCACCTCATCCTTCATAGACCCATCCGCCGACATGTCCACTCCCAAATATCTGAATACATTCACCTCCTCCATACTCTCTCCCTCCAATCTGATATCCAATCTTTCGTCACCTATTCTTTTTGTTATCCTCATCACCTTACTCTTTCCTATATTCACTTTCAATTTTCTTCTTTTACACACCCTACCAAATTCATCCACCAACCTCTGCAGCTTCTCTTCAGAATCTCCCAAAAGCACAGTGTCATCAGCAAAAAGCAACTGTGACAACTCCCACTTTGTATTTGCTTCTTTATCTTTTAGCCCAACACCTCTTGCCAAGACCCTCGCATTCACTTCTCTTACAACCCCATCTATAAATATATTGAACAACCACGGTGACATCACACATCCTTGTCTAAGGCCCACTTTTACTGGGAAATAGTCCCCTTCCCTCCTACACACTCTAACCTGAGCCTCACTATCCTCATAAAAACTCTTCACTGCTTTCAGTAACCTTCCTCCTATTCCATACACCTGCAACATCTGCCACATTGCCCCCTATCTACCCTATCATACGCCTTTTCCAAATCCATAAATGCCACAAAAACATCTTTACCCTTATCCAAATACTGTTCACCTATATGTTTCACTGTAAACACTTGGTCTACACACCCCTACCTTTCCTAAAGCCCCTTGTTCATCTGCTATCCTGCTTTCTGTTTTACTCTTAATTCTTTCAATAATAACTCTACCATACACTTTACCAGGTACACTCAACAGACTTATTCCCCTATAATTTTGCACTCTCTTTTGTCCCCTTTGCCTTTATACAAAGGAACAATACACGCTCTCTGCCAATCCCTAGGTACCTTACCCTCTTCCATACATTTATTAAATAATAGCACCAACCACTCCAAAATTATATCCCCACCTGCTTTTAACATTTCTATCTTTATCCCATCAATCCCAGCTGCCTTACCCCTTTCATTCTACCCACTGCCTCACGAACTTCCCTACACCCACAACTGGCTCTTCCACACTCCTACAAGATGTTATTCCTCCTTGCCCTACACACGAAATCACAGCTTCCCTGTCTTCATCAACATTTAACAAATCCTCAAAATATTCTCTCCATCTTCCCGATACCTCTAACTCTCCATTTAATAACTCTCCTCTCCTATTTTTAACTGTCAAATCCATTTGTTCTCTAGGCTTCCTCAACTTATTAATCTCATTCCAAAACTTTTTCTTATTTTCAACAAAATTTGCTGATAACATCTCACCCACTCTCTCATCTGCTCTCTTTTTACATTGCTTCACCACTCTTTTAACCTCTCTTTTCTCTCCATATACTCTTCCCTCCTTGCATCACTTCTACTTTGTAAAAACCTCTCATATGCTAACTTTTCTCCCTTACTACTCTCTTTACATCATCATTCCACCAATCGCTCCTCTTCCCTCCTGCACCCACTCGCCTGTAACCACAAACTTCTGCTGAACACTCTAACACTACATTTTTAAATCTACCCCATACATTTTCGACCCCATTGCCTACACTCTCACTAGCCCATCTATCCTCCAATAGTTGTTTATATCTTACCCTAACTGCCTCCTCTTTTAGTTTATAAACCTTCACCTCTCTTTTACTTACTGATTCTATTTTCCTTGTATCCCATCTACCTTTTACTCCCACTGTAGCTATAACTAAAAAGTGATCTGATATATCTGTAGCCCCTCTATAAACATGCACATCCTGAAGTCTACTCAACAGTCTTTTATCTACCAATACATAGTCCAACAAACTACTGTCATTACGCCCTACATCATATCTTGTATACTTATTTATCCTCTTTTTCTTAAAATATGTATTACCTATAACTAAACCCCTTTCTATACAAAGTTCAATCAAAGGGCTCCCATTATCATTTACACCTGGCACCCCAAACTTACCTACTACACCCTCTCTGCATGTTTCTCCCACTTTAGCATTTAGGTCCCCTACCACAATTACTCTCTCATTTGGTTCAAAAGTTCCTATACATTCGCTTAACATCTCCCAAAATTCTCTCTCTCCTCTACACTCCTCTCTTCTCCAGGTGCATACACGCTTATTATGACCCACTTTTCGCATCCGACCCTTATTTTAATCCACATAATCCTTGAATTTACACATTTATATTCCCTCTTTTCCTTCCATAACTGATCCTTCAACATTATTGCTACCCCTTCCTTAGCTCTAACTCTCTCAGATACTCCTGACTTAATCCCATTTATTTCTCCCCACTGAAACTCGCCTACCCCCTTCAGCTTTGTTTCGCTTAGGGCCAGGACATCCAACTTCTTTTCATTCATAACATCGGCAATCATCTCTTTCTTATCATCCGCACTACATCCACGCACATTCAGACAACCCAATTTTATAAAGTTTTTCTTCTTCTCGTTTTTAGTAGATTTGTACAGGAGAAGGGGTTACTAGCCCATTGCTCCCGGCATCTTAGTCGCCTCATACGACACGCATGGCTTACGGAGGAAAGATTCTTTTCCACTTCCCCATGGACAATAGAGAAAATAAAAAGAACAAGAGCTATTAAGAAAAAGAAGAAAAACCTAGATGTGTGTATGTATATATATGCATGTGTATGCCAGTTTAGTGTGACCTAAAGTGTAAGTAGAAGTAGCTAGATATACCTGTTATCCAGCGTGTTTATGAGACAGAAAAAAGACACCAGCAATCCTACCATCATGTAAAACAGTTTCAGGTTGCTGTCTACCAACCTACTACCTATAACCAACCTACTACCTATTATTATTTCAAAATTATTGTTATTATTTTTTTATCACTCACATTATCATAATTATTATTAATATTATTATTATTATTATTATTATTATTATTATTATTGTTGAAGGTTTAATTGGATGATCCAGATTTCAACAACCGTCCTCATCTCATATGAGAATGCCATGCCTATGCTAATGACTGCACTCTAATATTTACTAACGCAAGGAGATTCCCAGTTTCTCAGGACCATTAATCATCAGGTAAGAGCTGTATCACCCAGGCAAGAACGATGCCAGTTTACATTTGCTTTTGAGAGAACACAAATGATGACGGTCTGTAGATTGCATGTTAATAATTTTGGTAATAATTCATGGAAGAGTTTTGGTGTCTGGGGATGAGGCGGATATTCTTGGAGTGAGCTTTGACTCCACAAGGTGTAGGAAGAAGCACATGCAAGCCAGGCCGCCAGAGATTAACACTGTACATTGCACATGTACAGTGTACAACTTCTCTTGGACTGCCTGTCCACCTGTGACTTCTGGCCTAATAGAGAACTGTGCAAGACAACTTGTCTCTTATGAAGACCAGGTTTGTTCAATGTTCATTTTTTAGCAATGCCTTCATTAGGGATAGGTATGGTGGTATTATTATGTACACAAGACTGTCATGAAAGTACTACACTTGGCTCCACTTCTCCATCAGCAAAAGGACAGCTTCTATACCACAAGACGGGCAGGACACAGCATCCCCACTCTCCTGTATCTCTCTCAAGAGCATCATCTGTACAATATTCAAACATTAACGAAGCAAAAACAATTAACAAAATAAAATGTCCCACAATTAGTTATTACCTCACCTCACTCCCAATATAAATAATAATAATATTATGTTATTATAGTTGTGGAAATAAATCACTGTTGGTTGTGAGGAAGACTGAAATTGCCTCAGTAAATCTCAGATTTACAGGAGTTGGACCAGCTGCTACGAACAAGGTAAAAATGGAAGTGTGTTTCAAGACTTCATATAATAATTGTCACTTGAGAAATAATGTTAGGGAAGGTATCTTAATGAGTTGAGGGGAGAGAGAGAGAGAGAGAGAGAGAGAGAGAGAGAGAGAGAGAGAGAGAGAGAGAGAGAGAGAGAGAGAGAGAGAGAGATTTTTCCCCGTATCTCATAAGACTGGAAATACGACCTGAGAATTCCCTCTTACAGCAGCAATAGTAGATAGAACTGAAGGATAGTTGATAGTCGCACTCTGTAACTGACTACTACTCGATGGTATTAATGTAGACCAGATGACGCTGAGAGACTACCTTGGTCACAACAATTATCACAATACCAAGACTGGAACAATTCAAAACTAACCCACAATACTACAGCTGGAAAAAATCATAACCTACAATACCATAGCTGGATCAATTCCTAACTCACAGTACTGTGAGTAGGAAGGAAGGCGGCTGTATGATCAACTTTTGTCAGACAATAGTATAGAAGGCAGCTATAAGATCGACTTTTGTCAGAGGGCAATAGTGTGGGAGGTAGCTATATGATCGGCTTTTGTCAGAGGACAATAGTATGGGAGGTAGCTATATGATCGACTTTTGTCAGAGGACAATAGTATGGGAGGTAGCCATATGATCGGCTTTTGTCAGAGGACAATAGTGTGGGAGGTAGCTATATGATCGACTTTTGTCAGAGGACAATAGTATGGGAGGTAGCCATATGATCGGCTTTTGTCAGAGGACAATAGTATGGGAGGTAGCTATATGATCGACTTTTGTCAGAGGACAATAGTATGGGAGGTAGCCATATGATCGGCTTTTGTCAGAGGACAATAGTATGGGAGGTAGCTATATGATCGACTTTTGTCAGAGGACAATAGTATGGGAGGTAGCCATATGATCGGCTTTTGTCAGAGGACAATAGTATGGGAGGTAGCTATATGATCGGCTTTTGTCAGAGGACAATAGTAAAGGTATTCAAAATGTGACTTTCGAAGACAATATTATGGCAGCTAGTATGATCGTTTTGTAAAGAGGACAATAGTATGGAGGTAGCTATATGATGATTTTGTCAGAGGACAATAGTATGGTTTAAGGAGCCATAGATCACTTTGTCAGAGGACAATAGTATGGGAGAGTAACTCATATATCTGAGCTGTTTCAGAGGACTAAATATATCGGGAGAGCCAATGATCGATTTTGTCAGATGCAATAGTATGAGACACTATGATTCGGCTTTTGTCAGAGACAATAGTAGGAGGTGCTATACGATCGGCTTTGCAGAGCAATATTAGTTCAGTATGTGGGCACAACGTGAGTAATCCATACTCACCTGTGAGTCATTTATTGCAGGGAAATGTATTCTTAATATTTTGAGTTGCACTGATGGTTCGCGGAGCCAAGCGCTTGGTGCAGCTGATGGTGAGGTAACACATATTAGTGCAGGTGGTTCATAACATAAGCAATCGTGTAAGTCAGACTGATGGTGCAGTACAACGTGTGATTTGGATCTGTGCTGATGCTTTAAACAAGGTGGGTGCAGGTGATGGTGAGGGCAATGTGTAGTGCAGGGTGATGGTGAGGTGGCAACGTGTGTAGTGCAGACTGATGGTGAGGTAGCAACGTGTGTAGTGCAGGCTGATGGTGAGGTAGCAACGTGTGTAGTGCAGACTGATGGTGAGGTAGCAACGTGTGTAGTGCAGGCTGATGGTGAGGTAGCAACGTGTAGTGCAGGGTGATGGTGAGGTGGCAACGTGTGTAGTGCAGGCTGATGGTGAGGTAGCAACGTGTGTAGTGCAGACTGATGGTGAGGTAGCAACGTGTGTAGTGCAGGCTGATGGTGAGGTAGCAACGTGTGTAGTGCAGGCTGATGGTGAGGTAGCAACGTGTGTAGTGCAGACTGATGGTGAAGTGGCAACGTGTGTAGTGCAGACTGATGGTGAGGTAGCAACGTGTGTAGTGCAGACTGATGGTGAGGTAGCAACGTGTGTAGTGCAGGCTGATGGTGAGGTAGCAACGTGTGTAGTGCAGGCCGATGGTGAGGTGGCAACGTGTGTAGTGCAGACTGATGGTGAGGTAGCAACGTGTGTAGTGCAGGCTGATGGTGAGGTAGCAACGTGTGTAGTGCAGGCTGATGGTGAGGTAGCAACGTGTGTAGTGCAGACTGATGGTGAGGTGGCAACGTGTGTAGTGCAGACTGATGGTGAAGTGGCAACGTGTGTAGTGCAGACTGATGGTGAGGTAGCAACGTGTGTAGTGCAGACTGATGGTGAGGTAGCAACGTGTGTAGTGCAGGCTGATGGTGAGGTAGCAACGTGTGTAGTGCAGGCTGATGGTGAGGTGGCAACGTGTGTAGTGAAGACTGATGGTGAGGTAGCAACGTGTGTAGTGCAGGCTGATGGTGAGGTAGCAACGTGTGTAATGCAGGCTGATGGTGAGGTAGCAACGTGTGTAGTGCAGACTGATGGTGAGGTGCAACGTGTGTAGTGCAGACTGATGGTGAGGTAGCAACGTGTGTAGTGCAGGCTGATGGTGAGGTAGCAACGTGTGTAGTGCAGACTGATGGTGAGGTAGCAACGTGTGTAGTGCAGGCTGATGGTGAGGTAGCAACGTGTGTAGTGCAGGCTGATGGTGAGGTAGCAACGTGTGTAGTGCAGACTGATGGTGAGGTGGCAACGTGTGTAGTGCAGACTGATGGTGAGGTAGCAACGTGTGTAGTGCAGGCTGATGGTGAGGTAGCAACGTGTGTAGTGCAGGCTGATGGTGAGGTAGCAACGTGTGTAGTGCAGGCTGATGGTGAGGTAGCAACGTGTGTAGTGCAGGCTGATGGTGAGGTAGCAACGTGTGTAGTGCAGGCTGATGGTGAGGTAGCAACGTGTAAGTATGTCATTTCTCTTCGTTAACAGCCATCAAGACCAACAGTTAAAACGAAAACAATTGTGAATCAGATGATATCGTCTCCACGTAATCAATGTCAGCGAGAAAAAATAAAACAGCTTCGAGAAAAGCTGAAGGAAGATGAGAGAAATGCAAAACCCCGGAGAAAATGGCAATAAATTGTTATTTACAATGCTAATGGACTTAATTCAGCAGTTAAGAAATATTGGTGGTACTGTGTGCTATTTTGTATTAGCATAACATTGGTTCAGGAACACAATGTAAAAAACATAAGTGACCTTGATGTACCATGATATAAAGGTACACTCTACACACTACACTGTATACTCCTGGTATACAGTGTAGTGTGAGAGTGAAGGTAGGATAGTTCACTCGTGGTATACAGTGTAGTGTAAGAGTGAAGGTAGGATAGTCCACTCGTGGTATACAGTGTAGTGTGAGAGTGAAGGTAGGATAGTTCACTCGTGATATACAGTGTAGTGTGAGAGTGAAGGTAGGATAGTTCACTCGTGGTATACAGTGTAGTGTGAGAGTGAAGGTAGGATAGTCCACTCGTGGTATACAGTGTAGTGTGAGAGTGAAGGTAGGATAGTTCACTCGTGATATACAGTGTAGTGTGAGAGTGAAGGTAGGATAGTTCACTCGTGGTATACAGTGTAGTGTGAGAGTGAAGGTAGGATAGTCCACTCGTGGTATACAGTGTAGTGTGAGAGTGAAGGTAGGATAGTTCACTCGTGATATACAGTGTAGTGTGAGAGTGAAGGTAGGATAGTTCACTCGTGGTATACAGTTTAGTGTGAGAGTGAAGGTAGGATAGTTCACTCGTGGTATACAGTGTAGTGTGAGAGTGAAGGTAGGATAGTACGTGTAAATGGAAGGGATGAACCTAATATGCAATAGTTCGTGTTTATGCTCCATCCACCAGGGATGTAAGAATTACAAATGCATTTTTCAGGGACACTGCTGTATTATTTACGTTCCCTCCCAGATGTATTTTAGGTGGTGACTGAAATTTAGCACATATGTGAGATGTAGAACCTATTGTAGCTGGGTGTGTGTCACATGTGTTAGGAAGTTTGTTAAGTGACGTTGACGTACACGATTAGTGTGGTATACAGGCGTTAAGAACGAATTATATATATTTCAGTGGGGTACGTTGCTCGCTTATTTTGGGTATATGTGTCTAGGGATACTGAAGCTTCGAATGTAACGGAATTGAATGGAGTTTTGTCAGATCACTTAGGAGTTCTTGTGTAATTGAAATGGACAGCTGTTATCACAGTCTACAGGTCATATTGGAAAATTAATGTTGCCGTTTTGAGTTTTGCTCAAGCTATTGGTAGAGTGGTGGCGGTGTCATGGGTATCGTCATGAATTTGGGGATTGTATAACCTGGTGCCAGACGGTTGGGAAACACAGTAACACACATAAGACTGATGTACAAAAAGTTAACGAAGGGATGGTATGATGAACGAGGGGTATACCTAGTACACCTACAACAAAAGATACATATTAGTGTGACAAGAATATAGTTACTGAAATTTACTATGACAAGTTCGGTGTGCCAGACTACAGTCTGAGCTCGAACAAGTCTTGTGGGGGGATAAACCATCAGCTTGTAGATTGCGGGGACAGAAGTTGACAAGACAACAACTTAGAATACAAGGAATGCAAATTGTAAACACTAAAGTGTGTAGATACGTGAAAGATAGTGCGTGCCACAGCACGGATGCCATCAGCTTGTATATGGATAATTGGTATAGACAACAGATGGGCGTCAGTGACATGAGGGAAGTCTATGTCCAACAAGTATTATGTTTCTTTAGAAGCCGTGTAAGTCTGGAAGACAGGGTCAAGATGGAGGCTCCTATAACGGAAGACGAGGTATATGATGCCATAACAAAGCTGACAAAGGTTAAAACACCAGGAAACAACGAAACAACTACAGACTTTTATGTGATTCATTGGGATATAATGTACTCATTTTTTTGCGCATGTTTAGTGAAATGTGGAGACGAGATTTGAAGCAATGCAATCAACAGGGATCGTAGTTCTTGTACCAAAATCAACTGTTTTCAGAAGCCCATATAATTATCGAACGATTACCCTCATGTGTAGTTATTATAAGATATTCGCAAAAAATGTTATGTATTAGATTAAAAAAGATAATTAAACGTATAGATGGGCAGGGACAGTATGGAGTGCCAGGACGGAATGTCATTTCTTGGCATAAGATCACAAATGATTTTATTGACAAGGTGAATGAATGCCTCGTTGGTGCCGGAATTGTGGCACTGGATTGAGACGAGCTTTTGACACAGTATGTCGTGAAACTCTGTGGAAGATTTTAGATAAAATGGGCACTGAGAGTGATTTATTACTATGGTCTCGTACTCTATACAACACGTCATGCATTAGAATTCAAATAAATGGCAAATTGGGTGGACTGTGTAGCATGAATAGAGGAATCCGTCAAGGTTGTCCAGTATCTCCATCATTTTTTGCAGTTATGCAAGAACCATTTTATAGGGCGGTTCAAGAACGAGTAATATATGGTACACTAAGTGTAGGGGAACGAGTCTTCCCGAGCAGAGTTGCATATGTCGATGATGCAACAATATTAATTAACGAGGAATCTAACGTGAGTTGTGAAATGCGCTGCTGATGTAATAATAATGGGATTAGGTTTGTGGGTGCATAAGAGTGACTGAGCTAGCAGTAATGCCATTGTAGTTGCAGAACCCGTAAAAAAAATACATGGTATAGGTTGTGATAATGATAAAGTGACAGCCAGAGAATGTAACTCAGACATGGTTAGGGATACTAACATGTTAATGATTAACAACTTTGAGGAATGCAAGGTTAACTATGTTACAGAGAGCGGTAGTGGTTAATATACTGTCATAGTTTTGTAATAATTATACAGTAATTATAATTAATAATAAGTTCAAGGCACTTTGCAAGATTCACATAAACAGGGTGCAGTAAAAAACAGAATATTAGTAATATATCCTATGTGTCCAGACTTTTGTGTCGCCCTGTATAGAACAAAAGATGGAAATCAACAAGTGAAAGAAAGACAATTTACAGAACAGTTTCCTGTTCATTATCAGAAATTAACAGTACAAGAACTGTTTGGTTTATATCATGTACAATGAAGATGGTTGTACATGGATGGTATACAATACGGACCAGATGAAAATTAGACACATATGCAACTTCTGGGAATCTTTATTGTAAACGTTTCGCCCTCCAGTGGCTTTATAAATACAAATTCAAGGACATAACTGGAAGACAGTAGAACTATATACAAAAGATGAGGTAATCAGTCCCTCAGTCTTAAAGTAGGTCATACCCGTCCCTTCGGTATGACCTACTTCCACTGGGAAATACCACCTACCAGTGACTATGCCCTCGTCTACTACCCGTTCCTTACCACCTGACGCCAGTATATAAGCGCCAGTTATAATTATGACCATAATTTATAAAAGGGTGGAACGGTAAGCCAGTGGAAGGCCTCGGTCAGATGACCAAAAGCTCCAGCTGTGGGTCATCATATGACTAACACCCGCGTCAGGAAACACTTGTCCTGCTTCCTGACGAATCTTACCTAACCTAACCTTACCTAACTTAACCTTACCTAACTTAACCTTACCTAATTTAACCTTACCTAACTTAACCTTACCTAACTTAACCTTACCTAACTTAACCTTACCTAACTTAACCTTACCTAACTTAACCTTACCTAACTTAACCTTACCTAACTTAACCTAACCAAACTTTACGTTACCTAACTTAACCTTACCTAACTTAACCTAACTTAACCTAACCTAACCTAACTTAACCTAACCTAACCTAACTTAACCTAACCTTGCCTGTGCTCCAGAATCTTCACACCAACTCCAACTGATTACCTCATCTTTTGTATATAGTTGTACTGTCTTCCAGTTATGTCCTTGAATTTGCACTGATAAAGCCACTGGAGGGCGAAACGTCTACAATAAAGATACCCAGATGTTGCACATGTGTCTAATTTACACAATAAAAAATGTAACAGATTCTTAAATATCGTAACATGAATAATTTATACATGTATTGATGAACATGTTGGTGTACATGGATATATTGGTATATGTATATGTATGTAACTGAAGGCATATGCAGATATACACACGTCAGTATATTATATATAATTCTCCGTATTTGAAAGATAAATTCAGTCTTAACAAATATTCTAACCAGATAACGAGAAACTGAGATGTAGACATGAGGTGTAGAGTGACGGAGAGTAGACATGAGGTGTAGAGTGACGGAGAGTAGACATGAGGTGTAGAGTGACGGAGAGTAGACATGAGGTGTAGAGTGACGGAGAGTAGACATGAGGTGTAGAGTGACGGAGAGTAGACATGAGGTGTAGAGTGACGGAGAGTAGACATGAGGTGTAGAGTGACGGAGAGTAGACATGAGGTGTAGAGTGACGGAGAGTAGACATGAGGTGTAGAGTGACGGAGTAGACATGAGGTGTAGAGTGACGGAGAGTAGACATGAGGTGTAGAGTGACGGAGTAGACATGAGGTGTAGAGTGACGGAGAGTAGACATGAGGTGTAGAGTGACGGAGTAGACATGAGGTGTAGAGTGACGGAGAGTAGACATGAGGTGTAGAGTGACGGAGTAGACATGAGGTGTAGAGTGACGGAGAGTAGACATGAGGTGTAGAGTGACGGAGAGTAGACATGAGTGTAGAGTGACGGAGGTAGACATGAGGTGTAGAGTGACGGAGAGTAGACATGAGGTGTAGAGTGACGGAGAGTAGACATGAGGTGTAGAGTGACGGAGAGTAGACATGAGGTGTAGAGTGACGGAGTAGACATGAGGTGTAGAGTGACGGAGAGTAGACATGAGGTGTAGAGTGACGGAGTAGACATGAGGTGTAGAGTGACGGAGAGTAGACATGAGGTGTAGAGTGACGGAGTAGACATGAGGTGTAGAGTGACGGAGAGTAGACATGAGGTGTAGAGTGACGGAGAGTAGACATGAGGTGTAGAGTGACGGAGAGTAGACATGAGGTGTAGAGTGACGGAGAGTAGACATGAGGTGTAGAGTGACGGAGAGTAGACATGAGGTGTAGAGTGACGGAGAGTAGACATGAGGTGTAGAGTGACGGAGAGTAGACATGAGGTGTAGAGTGACGGAGAGAGGTAGACATGAGGTGTAGAGTTATGGTGAGAGGTAGACATGAGATGTAGAGTGACGGTGAGAGGAGACTGGGTAGAGGTTGGTGAAGTAGCTGAGTGTAGAGTGATGGAAGTAGAAAGGTGTAGATTAACGGATGTTAACGGATGTAGAGATATGGAGAGACGGAGAGAGAGGTAAGATAGGAGATGTAGAGTTATGGATATCTTAAAATATGAAGAAGCATCTTAAGTTAGTTAAGTACAGGAAATATATAATATAAATTAGTTGAAGATTAATGCACACACCTTCACAATTATTATAACACTATTCTCTATATAAATACTGCTGTTTGATAAAGATAAAGATAATTCTATTTGATAAAGAAAATTCTATATCTCAGATGATTCATTGGAATTTAAATAAAATCTGTTGTTTGTTCTGTGTAATATATCATGGGAAGTCAAAAAATGATTTTATTTGTGAGATTGAATTTATTTTTTGGTGATTGTGATGTAATTTTTAGGGATTGTGATGTAATTTTTGATGATTGTGATGTAATTTTTAGGGATTGTGATGTAATTTTTGGTGATTGTGATGTAATTTTTAGTGACTGTGATGTAATTTTTGGTGATTGTGATGTAATTTTTAGGGATTGTGATGTAATTTTTGGTGATTGTGATATAATTTTTAGTGATTGTAATGTAATTTTGGTGATCGTTATTTACTATTGTGTAGATTTTTTGTGATTGTGATTTGTTAAAGTGTAGGTTTTTTGTAACCGTGATTTAATGTAGTGAATTTTTTGGTGGTTGTGATAGGTTAGGTTATACACGATACACGACACTGGATTCACTCTGTAGACTTTGTCCTGTACGATCACAGACGCTCCTACACTTATCAAGCAGTCCCCCTACGATCCCCGTTGGGGAGGGGAACCTCTACCTGTCTCCACGAGACACGTCTTCCACGATGTCACATCGTGTGAGGAATAAACCCAAAAGTGCTGTCATCGACGATGCCACGAAACTTAAACTTACGTCTACCCTCAAAAGCAGTCTGTTAGTCAGGTTCTCGAGTATTACCTCCCCATCCATGGCTGCAGTACATCGGTACGACTTGCTCCACTGGTTGGGCCACTTACCATTCTTGCCCTCCTCTCCTCCTCCCTCCCTTCCTTTTCCAGTATTTCCATCCTTCCCCTTCCTTCTTCCTCCCCCATCTTACCGCAGCTCTGGTCATATTCGTTCGTTCGATTGGTTAGTGTACAAGAATTTTAAATCAAATTTGAGATAGAATGTAATCCCTGATATGGTGAGGATGGTTGGATTAGTACTTCTGGCAGCATTGAAGTCACTAATATTCAAAATGTTTTAGAAATTTTAACAATAATAATAATATCTTTATTTCTACCAGTACATGTACAAGGTATACAGACCATAGCTGACATCAATGACATACTACTATATAGAAAGCCGCTTGTTATGCTGAGCATTTCCCGCAAATTAGGTCAGTTTTGTCCCAGGATGCCACCCACACCAGTCCACTAACATCCAGGTACCAATTTTATACTGATGGGTGAACATAGACAACCGGTGTAAAGAAACACACCCAATGTTTTTGCCCTCGCTGGGAATCGAACCCGGACACTCGCCCTGTGAAGAGAGAGCTTTAGCCACCAGACCACGGGGCATGAAATTGTTTCTGTGTGGATCACTACTTTTGTGGTAATAAAATCTTACTGAATTTTGGTGTTTTCTCATAAATCAGGGTTCTGGAGAGTCTTTAAAGATAGACAAATCACCTTTAAAGAGAATCAAACTAATGACGAATTAGTCAAACAAGCTATGGTTCTGGTGGGGATAGAACTCATGGCGGGGGAGTCATCAAACTCCAGGCCGGTGCGTAAGCCACTGACCTGGAGTTTTACGACTGTTTCGTGAGTCATGACGAATTAGTGATTAACAACTGTCAATCAACGAAATTATTTTCTTTTAAGTAGGTAGAATGTGTGTGGATTAAGTAAAATGTTCAATGTGTATTGAAACAAAGATCCAGAAAGAGACTTTGAGAAAGTCTTTAAAAGAAAGTGAGACAGACTCAAAGGCAAATTAAAAAAAAAAACTACCACAGAAAAGTTAATAAAGATCTTCTGTGAAGATTTAATTGAAAATAAAGTTTTTTACTAAATATAAAAATTGAACTTAACATATAAACAAACACTTCGTGTGTCTTCATTAAATAAAAGTTATTTTGAGGTACAGCAAGAAATTTTTCATATTAAAAACCACATTATATTTTTTGTCTTCCTTTTTTTTGGTAATCTTTATTCTTCCCAAGAAAATGATTAGATGTTTAACTTTCTAATGTGATTGTCAAACACTAAATATTTTACAAAAAAGGAATGAAATCGTTCATTTTGATTCAGTGAATGTTCTCTCAAATTGCAATATAACATTAAAACATTAATACATTTATACATCAAACAGAAAATTCTACGCGACGGTCTGAAGTTTTGAGACTCTCTGACCGCGGGTTCGAACACCACCCGTGGTATGGTTTGTTTACAATCGTGTCATTACGATTTCGTGAGTCAAATGGAATGAAACATTGTTCAACTGGAGCTTTTGGTCATACTCATTATGTCAGAGTCCCGAAGTGTTTGAGCATAGGTGAGAGTGGTGGTGTTTTGGTGGGTAGGTACTGCGTAGGAAGGGAGGTGGAGTAGGTACTGCGTAGGAAGGGAGGTGGAGTAGGTACTGCGTAGGAAGGGAGGTGGAGTAGGTACTGCGTAGGAAGGCAGTACCTACAGGTTAGTCTTGTCTGCTGGGGAATTGTGGGTGGATCTTGATTCAAATAATTGGAGTATAGGTGATGGAGCGGAATGAGTGTGATCTTGTTCAAAGGAATTGGAGCTGGAATGTAAATAGCGGTAAGACTCTGATCAGAGAATCACTATAAAATTTAATGACTGCCAGATGAACCTGACGCCTGAGGTTAGCAGGTGAGCCTTGGGTAAGCAGGTGAACCTGACGCCTGTGGTAAACAGGTGAGCCTGAATCCGTGATTGTAAAATTCCTTAAGAAACCATGATTGTAAAATACATTAAGAAACCATGATTGTAAAATACATTAAGAAACCATGATTGTAAAATTTATTAAGAAACCATGATTGTAAAATACCTTAAGAAACCATGATTGTAAAATACATTAAGAAACCATGATTGTAAAATACATTAAGAAACCATGATTGTAAAATACATTAAGAAACCATGATTGTAAAATTTATTAAGAAACCATGATTGTAAAATACATTAAGAAACCATGATTGTAAAATTGATTAAGAAACCATGATTGTAAAATTTATTAAGAAACCATGATTGTAAAATTCATTAAGAAACCATGATTGTAAAATTTATTAAGAAACCATGATTGTAAAATACATTAAGAAACCATGATTGTAAAATACATTACGAAACCATGGGAATGGTTACCATTAACTTACCTAAAGTTCTTTATTTTAAGAACCACAGCAGTGGTCTTAAACACCTTAAGAACAACGGGAGTGGTCTTATACACCTTAATAACCATAGGAGTGGTCTTATACACCTTACGAACCCACCTGACAAAATAAATAGCACAGTGAAATTGACATTCAAGACAGAAATGGTATAAAACAGGATCCTGCAGCGAAAACCACTGTTAAAGGACCCCTGAAAATTCGAGTGAGTGTACCTTGACTGTGACAGAACATGAGAAGAACGGTAACAATTGAGAAAAAATGCTGTGGTATATTATTCATATCTTTAATTCTGTTTCCGTATTTGAGTTATTGGAGATTATTACGAAATTCCATGTCACTTATCCTAACCGAAAGTGATCATAACCACCACATGGTATACTATAAGCTGATACCGCGCCTGTGTCCACACTGGGAGGCGTTTTGGTGAATTCATTATAGGTTTTGGTATATAGTGCGGCAAGGCTCGTGATGTGCAGAGGAAATTTGAGGACAGTTTTCGATGCGTTTATGATGTGAGGGACCAATGGTACATAATTATTAATTATTATTGTCACTATTATTATTGTATTCATAGAGGAGCACTAAACCTGTGTGAGTATACACCTCCTAGGGGTGAATGGAAGGTATTGAGGTTCAATCCAAGAAAGGGTAGCACGGATTTAATTCCTTGAATCAAAAGCCCCTCTAACTGGCTTCAAGAAACGCCCTTAAAGGGAATGGCTCACAGTAACTTGTATCTCCTTATGTAAAAGACGTCAGAGTGTGCCAGGGGCACTGACGATAACGGAGGTAATGGGGCGTTGTAGGAGTTTCACTGTTTTGGGGATACCATAGATGTGTACAGGTCTGAGGATGGTGGATAAAGGATAACAGATTTTCTTGCCCCGTGAAGTATGTGATAGATGTAACAATTGAGAGAGTAAGAAGATGCCAGAGGCAGGAAGGAGAGGCTTGACAGGTATCGACAGACAGCCGAGTGAAGCTTCCAGAATCCTCTCAACACCTACCTCCTCTCAACCACCTGGAAGAATGAGAAGCATTAGCACAATATTTTGAGAGGTATTCATAGAGGAGACAGAAAGATTTGCAGCAAACCGAGGCAGTAGGGTACTCCAGCACGTGCTGGACACACTGCACACAACCGAGGTGAAGAAATTACTAGGTGAACTAGATACCTCGACATCTGTGGGCACTGTGAGAGGGAACAGAGACACTGTGTGTGCCAGTAACAGCAATCTTCATAAAATCCATCGAAACAGGGCAACTACCAGATATGTGGAAGACAGTAAATGTACTCCCAATTTTTAATGAGACAGATAGTATGAGTAGGGGGTCAAAGGCTCCAAACCTCACTCAAAGAAAAGGATCTTGGAGTGAGCATTATACTGAGCACATCTCCTGGAGCGCACATCAACCAAATAACCGCTGCTGCATATGGGCGCCTGGCAAACATAAAAACAGCATTTCGACATCTAAGTAAGGAGTTATTCAGGACACTGTACACCGTGTACGTCAGGCCCATATTGGAGTATGCAGCACGAGTATGGAACCACACCTGGTCAAACACATGATGATAATGGAGAAACTGCAAAAGTTTGCAACAAGGCTAGTCCCGGAGGTAAGGGGTATGTCCCATGAGAAAAAATTCAGGGAACTGAACCTGACAGGAGAGACAGGATATACATGATAATAATGTATAATGAACTGAGAGGAATTGATACGGTGAACAGAGTTAGAATGTGTCAGAGATGGGACACAGTAACACAGGGACACAACTGGAAGTTGAAAACTCAGATGAGCCACAGGGATGTCAGGAAGTATATCTTCAGCCTTAGGTTGTGAGGAAGTGGATAAACCTGGAGATTGAAGTAGTGAAGGCAGGATCCATATATTTGATCCATATATAGATCCAAATATAGGATTCACATATATAGGTCACGTATATAGGTCCACTCTCTCCCTGCTCAAAGAGCAGGGAGTGGATCTAATAGGGACCAGCGAAGAGGCGGGGCGAAGAGCTGTGAATCGACCCCTTCATTCACATATAGGTAAGTACATATAGGTGAATACACACACACACACACACACACACACACACACACACACACACACAAAGGTTTGCAACAAGACTAGTCCCGGAGCTAAGGGATATGTCCTATGAGGAGAGGTTAAGGGAAATTGACCTGACGACACTGGAGGACAGGAGAGATAGGGGGGGAATATGATAACAACATATAAGATACTGAGAGGAATTGACAAAGTGGACAGAGACAGAATGTTCCAGAGATGGGACACAGCAACAAGGGGACACAGTTGGAAGCTGAAGACTCAGATGAATCACAGAGATGTTAGGAAGTATTTCTTCAGTCACAGAGTGGTCGGGAAGTGGAATAGTTTAGGAAGCGATGTAGTCGAGGCAGGCTCAATACATAGCTTTAAGCAGAGGTATGATAAAGCTCATGACGCAGGGAGAGTGACCCAGTAGCGGCCAGTGAAGAGGCGGGGCCAGGAGCTATGAATCGACCCCTGCAACCACAACTAGGTGAGTACACACACACACATGTGCCTAGGACAAAATGGTAACTAACACACACACATGCACACCCACACACATACACATGCACACGCACACACAAACACATGCACACGCACACTGGGCATCTATCTGAGGTGTGGAAGATGGCAAATGTAGTCCCAATTTTTAAGAAAGGAGACAGACACGAGGCATTAAACTACAGACCTGTGTCACTGACGTGTATAGTATGCAAAGTAATGGGGAAGATCATCAGGAGGAGAGTGGTGGTGCACCTAGAAAGACACAAGCTTATAAACGACAACCAGCACGGTTTCAGGGAATGAAAATCCTGTGTCACAAACCTACTGGAGTTTTATGACAAGGTAACAGAAGTAAGACACGAGAGAGAGGGGTGGATAGGCTGCATTTTCTTGGACTGCAAGAAGGCGTTCGACACAGTTCCTCAGAAGAGGTTAATGCAAAAGCTAGAGGATCAGGCACACGTAACAGGAAAGCCACTGCAATGGATCAGATAAATATCTGACAGGGAGGCAACAACGACTCATGGTACGTGACGAGGTGCCAGAGTGGGCACCTGTGACGAGTGGGGTTCCACAAGGGTCAGTCCTAGGACCTGTACTGTTTTTGGTATATGTGAATGACATAACGGAAGAGATAGAAGTGTCCCTGTTTGCAGATGATGTGAAGTTAATGAGAATAATTAAATCAGTTGAGGATCAGGTAGGACTACAAAGAGACCTAGACAGGCTACAAGCCTGGTCCAGTAAATGGCTCCTTGAATTTAACCCTGCCAAATGTAAAGTCATGAAGATGGAGGGAGGGCAAAGAAGACCGCAGACAGAGTATAATCTAGGTGGCCAAAGAATGCAAACCTCACTCAAGGAAAAGGATCTTGGGGTGAGTATAATACCGAGCACATCTCCTGAGGCACACATCAATCAGATAACTGCTGCAGCATACGGGCGGCTGGCAAACCTAAGAATAGCGTTCCAATACCTCACTAAGGAATCGTTCAAGACTCTGTACACCATATACGTCAGACCCATACTGGAGTATGCAGCACCAGTTTGGAACCCACACCTGGTCAAGCACATCAGGAAATTAGAGAAAGTGCAGAGGTTTGCAACAAGACTAGTCCCAGAGCTAAGGGGATTGTCCTACGAAGAAAGGTTAAGGGAAATCGGCCTGACGACACTAGAGGACAGGAGGGTTAGGGGAGACATGATAACGATATATAAAATACTGCGAGGAATAGATTAGGTGGACAGAGACAAGATGTTCAAGAGAGGGGACACAGAAACAAGGGGTCACAGTTGGAAGTTGAAGACTCCTATGAGTCAAAGGGATGTTAGGAAGTATTTCTTCAGTCATAGAGTTGTCAGGAAGTGGAATAGCCTAGAAAGTGACGTAGTGGAGGCAGGAACCATACATAGTTTAAAGACGAGGTTTGATAAAGATCATGGGGCAGGGAGAGAGATGAGCTAGTAACAATCAGTGAAGAGGCGGGGCCAGGAGCTATGACTCGACCCCTGCAACCACAAATAGGTGAGTACATGCACACGCACACGTTAGCATTGTCGTATTGACACATGTAAAGTCCTTTGTAACACTTGGTTTGAGCAACCATTGGCCTGTCAGAATCCGTCAAAGCCAGATATAGCCACCGTTAAGTCAGTAAGCCGCTGTTAAGCCAGCCTAGATGTTAGTAAGTCTACATCGTCACTAGGGCAGCTTGGGAGCTGCATAAACAACTGCTTTGCCCACACATCTGCTGTGAACGTCCCTGCCTTAGTCCCAGTTTTTCTCAGGCAATTAAAACACATGTGTAACAATTAGGTATTGTTATTACGATACGTTTTGCTTATATAGTAACCTTCATCAGTCGTATACAGAGGAGAATGCAGCAGTGGAGATGTAAAGAAAATGTCATTAGACCATCAGCCTTGAACATGTAGTTTTGAGGTGATCAGTCCCTCAACCTGGAGTTCAGTTTAATATTTTTATTATGCAGCCAATACCCATCCTATGGGAGGTAGTCAAAAGTTTACAGAGGTACATAATGGGTCCAGGACTATATCTCAACATTACAGAAGTGTATAATGCGTCCAAGGACTGTACCTCAACATTACAGAGGCAAATAATGAGTCTAGGGACTGTACCTCAACATTACATAAATAATGGGTCCAAGGACTGTGCCTCAACATTACATAGGAACATAATGAGTCCAAGGACTGTACCTCAACATTACAGGGGTACATAATGGGTCCAGGGACTGTACCTCAACATTACAGAGGTACCTAATGGGTCTAGGGACTGTACCTCAACATTACAGAGGATCACAATGGGTGCAAGGACTGTTCCTCAACATTACAGAGGTACAAAATGCGTCCAGGAACTGTACATCAACATTACAGAGGCAAATAATGAGTCTAGGGACTGTACCTCAACATTACATAAATAATGGGTCCAAGGACTGTGCCTCAACATTACAGAGGAACATAATGAGTCCAAGGACTGTACCTCAACATTACAGGGGTTCATAATGGGTCCAGGGACTGTACCTCAACATTACAGAGGTACATAATGGGTCTAGGGACTGTACCTCAACATTACAAAGGATCACAATGGGTCCAAGGACTGTTCCTCAACATTACAGAGGTACATAATGCGTCCAGGAACTGTACATCAACATTACAGAGGTACATAATGGGTCCAGGACTGTACCTCAACATTACAGAGGTACATAATGGGTCCAAAGTTTTGATAGGTAAACAAGTTACATAGGTAATGGACTGTTTACATGTTTTTATCTGGTAACAATCGTTGCGAGTTATTTATGAAGTCATGAATTAGGTTACACACACACACACACACACACACACACACACACACACACACACACACACACACACACACACACACACTGCAATGGATCAGAGAATATCTGACAGGGAGGCAGCAGCGAGTCATGGTACGTGACGAGGAGTCAGAGTGGGCACCTGTGACGAGTGGGGTTCCACAGGGGTCAGTCCTAGGACCTGTACAGTTTTTGGTATATGTGAATGACATAACGGAAGGGATAGACTCAGAAGTGTCCATGTTTGCAGATGATGTGAAGTTAATGAGAAGAATTAAATCACTTGAGGATCAGGCAGGACTACAAAGAGACCTAGACAGGCTACAAGCCTGGTCCAGTAACTGGCTCCTTGAATTTAACCCTGCCAAATGTAAAGTCATGAAGATCGGGGAAGGGCAAAGAAGACCGCAGACAGAGTATAGTCTAGGTGGCCAAAAACTGCAAACCTCACTCAAGGAAAAAGATCTTGGGGTGAGTATAATACCGAGCACATCTCCTGAGGCACACATCAATCAGATAACTGCTGCAGCATCCGGGCGGCTGGCAAACTTAAGAATAGCGTTCCAATACCTCACTAAGGAATCGTTCAAGACTCTGTACACTATATACGTCAGGCCCATACTGGAGTATGCAGCACCAGTTTGGAACCCACACCTGGTCAAGCACATCAAGAAATTAGAGAAAGTGCAAAGGTTTGCAACAAGACTAGTCCTAGAGCTAAGGGGATTGTCCTACGAAGAAAGGTTAAGCGAAATCGGCCTGACGACACTAGAGGACAGGAGGGTTAGGGGAGACATGATAACGATATATAAAATACTGCAAGGAATAGATTAGGTGGACAGAGACAAGATGTTCCAGAGAGGGGACACAGAAACAAGGGGTCACAATTGGAAGTTGAAGACTCCTATGAGTCAAAGGGATGTTAGGAAGTATTTCTTCAGTCATAGAGTTGTCAGGAATTGGAATAGCCTAGAAAGTGACGTAGTGGAGGCAGGAACCATACATAGTTTTAAGACGAGGTTTGATAAAGCTCATGGAGCAGGGAGAGAGAGGACCTAGTAGCAATCAGTGAAGAGGCGGGGCCAGGAGCTATGACTCGACCCCTGCAACCACAAATAGGTGAGTACAAATAGGTGAGTACTAACACACACACTAACACACACACTAAAACACACACTCAAAGTCAGGTTATTTTTCCCTAATGATTTGCAATAAACCCCCGAAATCGGACATAATTCGTTCCAGAATGCTGTCTGAGTGCCGTTACCGAACGAATTTGTTCCCATAAGGACAAATGTAAATTAGATTAGTCCGTTTCAGACCCCCAAAAATACACTTACAAAAGGACTTACAAAAATACACTTACATAATTGTTCAAGTTGGGAGCTGTACGATTTCTGGGGGGTCCACTGTATATCACTATACGTGGAGAAGAGTTCTGCTCCATAAATTGGAACAGTGTTAAGCTGAAGCATCTGAAAGGAAACTTATGTAAAAACTAATACTGTCTCGTTGTTACAGTTTTAATTGTGTTCTTTCATAAGAACATAAGAATGGAGGAACACTGCCGTAGGCCTACTGGCCCAACCATTCACACCCACCCACTTTCAGGTTGTCTAATTTTGTTTTTTAATTCAACTTTCCATTTTTTCCCTCCTACTGCTTGCAGTGTTTTATATTCTTACTGGTTCTTGTACACTTGCTCAGTTCTTTCTGGGTTTTGCAATTTAGCCTTGTTTGTGGCTAGCATGTGATAGTGCTCTTTTATTTTCTTAATTGCAGGAGTTGCAGGTGTATAATGTATTTCTCTTTTTAGCTGTGTATTTTTTACGATTGTTTTTGCCTGTGCTAATTTGGTGATTTTTTTGAAGAACGAGTTGTTGCACCTTGCACGAGCTGTCACATTTTTATCAACTTGTGCCTGGGATGTGTTCCTGAGCTGTGTTGCACCACTGTGTGAGCTGTGTTGTACCAGTGTGTGAGCTGTGTTGCACCAGTGTGAGATGTTTTACATTGTTTCTTGATGTTTTACATTGTTTCTTGATGTTTTATATTGTTTCTTGATGTTTTACATTGTTTTTTGATGTTTTACATTGTTTCTTGATGTTTTATATTGTTTCTTGATGTTTTACATTGTTTCTTGATGTTTTATATTGTTTCTTGATGTTTTACATTGTTTCTTGATGTTTTATATTGTTTCTTGATGTTTTACATTGTTTCTTGATATTTTACATTGTTTCTTGATGCTTTACATTGTTTCTTGATTTTTTCATTGTTTATTTGGCAGGATTTCTCTTTTTGAATTGACATTTGTGCAGATTTGCCAGGATCTCGTAGTTTCCCTCCTGACGTTTCTCTCGTGCAATGTGTTGAGTTACATGTTATCTTAGGTCTCTATCTTAAGTTTAAGGATCTGTATCAGTTGTCTTTACTAATGTTGGTGTTCCATGATTAGTCGAGCATTCGTACCTAGCGCCACTGGTGTTTGGTCTTTGAAAGTGAGTGTACTCCATCTGTCTAACCCAGAGACGATGGGACTTGGCCTCCAGGATAGCTGGCTCTGCTCTGACTACGTTCTCACTGGACAAGGTCCCACAGATATTGCTTATGTTGAAGTTGGAGATCGAACTTGAGTGATCTGCAGTTCTGAACTTCTGAAAGTAACGTTACCAAGTGGTATTCATTGGTGATGCTTTGTTATCCATCCCGAGAAATGATGTTGTGTGCCCCGTGGCCTGGTGGTTAAAACTCTCGCTTCACACGGTGAGGGTCTGGGTTCGATTCCCAGCGTATTTCCTTACACCGGTTGTCTATGTTCACCCATCAGTAAAATGGGTACCTGGGTGTTAGTGGACTGGTGTGGGTCGCATCCTGGGACAAAACTGACCTAATTTGCGGGAAATACTCAGCATAACAAGTGGCTTTCTATATAGTAGTATGTCATTGATGTCAGCTATGGTCTGTATACCTTGTACATGTACTGGTAGAAATAAAGATATTATTATTACACCTGTCTTGTAGGAAAATATGAGGATCCCTCAGGCGTCAGGAATATCTGACAGACCGAGGCTCCTTCACTATTCCTTCGATGGCTGCTAATTCGAGTACAGTTCCTCCACAGGAATAGAATGCTTGAACAACTGATGCCTTCTCCTGTGATGGTTATAAATTACCTGCATATGGGTGGGCTTCTGTAGGGGCTGGTTCATTCTCTTGAGCGTCATTTGTGTTTCATGTTTCAGATGACGTTGTTGATAGTGACTTGTGCTGGATCAAGGATGTGTTTGTAGAGCCCAACTTTGGGCCCCACCGTACTCTGTGTGTCACCTTGCAGTACTGTGTGACTGTGTCACCTTGCATTGCTGTGTGACTGTGTCACCTTGCATTGCTGTGTGACTGTGTCACCTTGCAGTACTGTGTAACTGTGTCACCTTGCATTGCTGTGTGACTGTCACCTTGCATTGCTGTGTGACTGTCACCTTGCACAGCTGTGTGACTGTCACCTTGCATTGCTGTGTGACTGTGTCACCTTGCATTGCTGTGTGACTGTGTCACCTTGCATTGCTGTGTGACTGTGTCACTTTGCAGTACTGTGTAACTGTGTCACCTTGCATTGCTGTGTGACTGTGTCACCTTGCATTGCTGTGTGACTGTGTCACCTTGCATTGCTGTATGACTGTGTCACCTTGCATTGCTGTGTGACTGTGTCACCTTGCATTGCTGTACGGCTGTCACCTTGCACAGCTGTGTGACTGCCTTCCTGTGCTGATTTTTGTGACTGTGTCGTTGCCACATTCCGAGAGACTGTGTGTCATTTGTCACTATATTTCAAGACATGTAATGACTTCCAGACCAAAGAATATGTCTGTGGATAAAACGTGTAGAGTACAGGACATTTCTTAAAGGAAACGTTTCGTCACGAGTGACTTCTTAAGATCTAATACAGAGATCTCTAAAAAGCGAGTATATATAGTGACAGGAGAATAGTGGTAAGCAGCGAGAGAGTAGTAGTAGTAGTAGTAGTAGTAGTAGTAGTAGTAGTAGTAGTAGTAGTAATAGTAGTAATAGTAGTAGTAGTAATAATAGTAGTAGTAGTAGTAGTAGTAGTAGTAGTAGTAGTAGTAGTGGTAGTAGTAGTAGTATAATTGTGGTGAGATGGGTTGGGTTTGAGAAATACCTGTCAACATCATGTTACAGCAGCCTCCAGAATGGACAATATTCTGTTGATCAATAATTTGGATATAGTGTAAGTTCCAGACTTTTGATGGATGTTGTTACTAACAGCAATTAGGGCAGCCTCTATACGCTCTCACAGTCATAAATCTTCCTTCTTAACAAGCACATCTCTTGAGACGCACATCAACTGCTGCAGCATATGGGCGCCTGGCAAACGGTACACCTGGTACAGAGTCCTGTACACCGTGTACGTTAGGCCCATATTGAAGTATGCAGCACCAGTATGGTGCTGGTCAAGCACTTCAGGAAATTAGAGAATGCGCAAAGGTTTTCAACAAGACTAGTCCAGGAGCTAAAGGGTATGTTTTACGAGGAGAGGTTAAGGGAAATCAACCTGACGACACTGGAGGACAGGACGGATAGGGGGACATGATAACGACATACAAAATACTGAGAGGAATTGACAAGGTGGATAAGGACAGAATGTTTCAGAGATGGGACACAGCAACAAGGGGTCACAACTGGAAGGTGAAATCTCAGATGAGTCACAGGGCTGTTAGGAAGTATTTCTTCAGTCATAGAGTTGTCTGGAGAGTGAC